>PITA01000115.1:0-377210 GCA_004023965.1 Spilogale gracilis
CTGACTTCAGGCTTTATTACAAAGCTGTGATTACCAAGACAGCATGGTACTGGCACAAAAACAGAGAAATAGACCAATGGAACAGAGTGGAGAGCCCACATATGGACCCACAAATCTATGGGCAAATCATCTTTGACAAAGCAGGAAAAAATATCCAGTGGAAAAAAGACAGTCTCTTCAATAAATGGTGCTGGGAAAAATTGGACATCTACGTATAGAAGAATGAAACTAGACCATTCTCTTACACCACACACAAAGGCAAACTCGAAATGGATGAAAGACCTCAACGTGAGGCAGGAATCCATCTAAATCCTGGAAGAGAACATAGGCAGTAACCTCTTTGACATCGGTCACAGCAACTTCTTTCAAGACACGTCTCCAAAGGCAAAGGAGACAAAAGTGCAAATGAACTTCTGGGACTTCATCAAAATAAAAAGCTTCTGTACAGCAAAGGAAACAGTCAACAAAACAAAGAGGCAACCCACAGAATGGGAGAAGATATTTGCAAATGATACTACAGACAAAGGGCTGGTATCCAAGATCTATAAAGAACTACTCAAACTCAACACCTAAAAAGAAGATGAACACATCAAAAAATGGGCAAGAGACATGAAGAGGCACTTCTCCGAAGAAGATATACAAACGGCTAACAGACACATGAAAAAATGTTCAGCGTCACTAGCTATCAGTGAAATTGAAATCAAAACCACACTGAGATACCACCTTACACCAGTGAGAATGGCCAAAATTAACAAGACAGGAAACAACATGTGTTGGAGAGGCTGTGGAGAAAGGGGAACCCTCTTACACTGTTGGTGGGAATGTAAACTGGTGCAGCCGCTTTGGAAAACAGTGTGGAGATTCCTTAAAAAATTGAAAATAGCGCTACCCTATGACCCTGCAATTGCACTACTGGGCATTTACCCCAAAGATAGAGACGTAGTGAAAAGAAGGGCCATATGTACACCAATGTTCATCGCAGCAATGGCCACAATCGCCAAACTGTTGAAAGAGCCAAGGTGCCCATCAACAGATGAATGGATAGAGAAGATGTGGTACATATGTACAATGGAATACCATGCCTCCATCAGAAAGGATGAATATCCAACTTTTGTAGCAACATGGACTGGACTGGAAGAGATTATAAGCCAAGAAGAGAAAGTCAAGTATCGTATGGTTTCACTTACCTACGGTTCATGAGGGGTAACCTGGAGGACAGTGGGAGAAGGAAAGGAAATGGGAAGTAGGGTAATCCAGAGAGAGAAACGAAACAACAGAGACTTTGAACACAGAAACAAACTGAGGGACTTGGAGGGAGAGGGATGGAGGGATGGGAGAGCCTGGTGGTGGGTACTGGGGGCACCTAAAGCGTGGAGCACTGGGTGTGGGGAATGGGGAATGAATCTTGGAACACTGGGAAAAAAAAATTTAAGTAACAATAAAAAGAAAAAAAAAGAAAAAAAAAAAGAAGTTGAGGTGCTTTTGGTGGAATGGGCGGTTTCCACAGGCTCTCCCAATCCATGTAACCAGCACACTTTATATATATATATATGGATGAAGTAAAAAAAAAAAAAAAAAGTAACCATCAAGAGAATAAAAAGACAAGCTACCAATTAGGAGATAATATTCAGGAAATCTGTAAAGGACTGTTTTCCCGAATATACAAAAATAAATAAATAAATAAATAACCTGTTAAAACCCAAGAATAAGGAAAGGACTGGATTAAAAATGGGCCTAATACCCTCACAAACACTTCTCCAAAGATATACTGATATCACATAAGTAGCTATGGAAAGATTCTGCTCCTCATAATATACCATCAGGGAAATGTAAATCAAAGCTATGAGATAGCACTGTACACTTCTTCGATGGTCCAAATGAGGAACACTGACAACATTAAATGCTGGAGAGGATGTGGAGGAACACAAACTCTTATTCTTTGCTGGTATTAATATAAAATGATGCAGCCACTTTGCAAGGCAGTTTGGTGGTCTTAGAAAACTGAACTTACTCTAAATGTAGTATTATTTAGTGAATGAAACCGATGTGAGAAGGTATGTAGCATATGATCCAACTACATGACATTTTAGAAAAGGCAGAGCACAGAGGATGTTTAGAGCAGTGAAAATACTATGCAAAATACTATTATAGTGGGTATGTGTCATTATACACTTGTCCAAATCCAAAGCCATGTACATGACTCAACGTGAACCCTAATGGAAACCTTGGACTCTGGGTGATAATGACGTATCAATGTAGGTTCATCAGTTGTAACAAATGTGCCATTCTGAAGGCGGATGTTGATCATGGGGGAAGGTACCACACTTGTATGGGAACAGGGGGTATGTGAGAAATATCTGTACATTCCCCTCACTTTTGCTGTGAATGTAAAACCACTCTAAAAGTCTTAAAATACAGAAATGAAACAAAACAAAACAAAAAAACCAACCAGCATCCCCCCACACCTGCCCCAAAAAAAGTTCTCCAAAGAGGGGGAAAATTTCTCCTGCATTTTTTCCTATAAGAACATAACGTAAGGCACCTTATTACCTCACTAAGAATATAAATATTTGAAGTGTATATAAAATGAGGTACACTATTTTAAATTATTATTATTTACATTCCACTAACAACTTCCAGAAATTTTTAGATATTACAAACTAGAAGCAGTGAAGAACAGGTAACAGGTTAGAAACTTAACCTTGAGGAGCTACTGAGTGGAGGAAGAATTGCCTTCCCTAAGGTTTGACAGGGAAGTGGCTGATAAAATTGCATTTTATTTTTTTTAAAGATTGTATTTATTTATTTGACAGAGAGAAAGAGAGAGCATGTGCAGGCAGAGCAGCAAGCAGAGATACAGGGAGAAGCAGGTTTCCCACTGAGCAGGGAGCCCGATGTGGGTCTCAATCCCAGGACCCTGAGATCATGACCTGAGCTGAAGGCAGATGCTTGACTGAGCCACCCAGGTGCCCCAAAATTGCACTTAAAGAACTGCAAACAGCCTCACAAGTGGAATAACCCCAGAAACACTGCTCCATTAAAAAGTTAAACACTGTTGACTCCACTGAACTATGCTGCTTCCCTCTGAAGTACATTATGAGGACTTAAACCCCTGGCTTGTGATCAGCATCCACAACCCTGAAATTTCTTTGAGGTTTATGTTTTACTTTAAATATCTATATGATTTTTGCATCCTGATCCAAATATTATATGTGATTTTAATTTAAATGTATGGCTCCCCTCTCTTCGAGCAACCTCCCCTGAAATCTCATAGCAAATGTAAGCTTCAAGAAGTATGTCAGGCTGATTGTAGTGGCTTCTTATGCCCTTTGATTCACTCAGCTGCATAACCAATTTTGAAAAGTCAAGGAAAGGTGACATATAATTCAGAAATATTTCCATAAAAATGGCTGAAAAATAAGAACATCCTGGGGATTAAAGGAATAAACTTCAGTCACTGAAAAATGCTCTCATGTGAAACCCACACTGCTTTGCAAAATATCAGGTACAGCTGGTTTGAACAACAACCAATTACTATTTAGTTACTGTAGCTCTTCACTGTACTTTAGAGACTACTTAATTATTTCAATTTGCTTATGTGGAAAAGAAGACACTGTAAGCTTATTATTTAGTGTTTAAGATAGCATTTCAGTGGACGTGTTGGCCACTTTGCATTTTCTTTGAGTTTCAAACCTAAAGGATGATTTTAAGATAAATTATTTGACTGCGGTCATGTCATGAAATTAAAACTACGTAGATATTAATTTACAGCAAAGAAATACAACCAACTGCTTGCCAAACCAACAGTTTTAGTGTTCACTTCTTTCTAAATAATGATAGCTAATGGTAGCTAAAAGAAAAAAGAAACTTTCCATAGACATCTCAAAAATACTGACATTTAATTCTCAGAAGCACAGCAGTATCTCATCTTTAACGGTCTACAAAATAATGTTAATTACAACTAATACTTAACATTTATTATATATCAGCTCTGTTCCAACAGCTTATATGTATTAACTCATTTACTCTCAGTAGGTTTCATAGACAAGGTCACTGAGGCACAGGGGGTTAACTAACCAATGCAAGGCACATCGATATTAAGTAGAACATAAACCCAGGACGCTGGGACTCCAGGGACCTTAAGAGCACTGTTCTTCAGTGATGCTACTGATCATTCAGTTGAAACAAAACAAAACAAAAACCCCCTTCTCAGTAGCATACTGTGTGTCAGGCACTGTGTAAGTCTGTGGGAAGGAAAAAGAAAAAGCCAAGGGCTAGGAGAGAAGGCACAGCATCTAGCGTCTGGTCTCCAGTCTACCACAAGAAGCGTGACTCAAACGAGGTACCAGTGTTCAAGTGCTTGCTTCTCCTAAGCTACTCATCATTCAAACCATCTTAAAGGAATGTGTAATGTCTTTGCAATCACCTATAACACTGTATAGCCCTTGGACAAGGCATATTTTCCCTTGGCTAATCCCATATAAATACAAAAAAACACTACTATTTTGCACAGAGAGCTCTAGGAAAATGAGTAAACAGGATGCAGTTAAGTGGCCAAGGAACCTGTTGTCTTTGGATTGCTTACTTTCACCCATGATGACCCACACTGCCCAGTGGGGCAGGGGGACTGCTGGCATGTGAGCAGAATAATTCTTCCTGGGTGGGACTGATCCATGGCTTGCTGGAGGTCTTGTATCTCACACCATTCAATGCCACAGGTTTCTCTCACCCCCCAAGTCATTGTGAAAATCAAAATGTCCTCATATATTTCTGAATACCTTCAGGAGGTCGACCTGCTTGCAGCTGAAAACCATGCCCTATATTCTGAATGTCTATTGCTATTTTTGTATTTCACTTTTGTTGCAAGTTTTGTCTTTACTACTGCCACGTGGGCCTGAGCTCTGTGGTTGGAACTTAATTAAGTCACATTAAAAAAGCAGCACTTCCCTAAAAACACTGATGTGTGTATGTGAACTCTTTCCTCAGGATCAGGGATACCATGGGTCCTCTCCTCACACATTATTAGTGGGAAAAGCAAGAATTAAGTAATATATGAAGTTTTTAATTAGTAATATGTATTTTTTCTAATTAATTTATTTGACAGAGAGTAACAGCTTGAGAGGGAACATAAGCAGGGGAAGTGAGAGAGGGAGAAGCAGGCTTCCTGTGGAACAGGGAGCCCAATGTGGGGCTTGATCCCAGGACTCTGGGATCATGACCTGAGTTGAAGGCAGATACTTAACGAGTGAGCTACTCAGGCACCCCTAATTAGTAATATGTATTTTAACCAATGATGACAACATTAGGAAAATGCATAAGATAAAAGAATAATTCTTTTGATCTCTGGTTACAACTGTATTTCTTTTCACATGGCCATTCATTAAAATTTTAAACATGGTTTCAAGAAAATGTAGTGGTTAAGACCGAAGGAATTAATCTCAGTTCATATACTAGGTCAGTCTGTTAACATTTTCATTTTGAATGCATGAAAATCTTTATTTTGTTTGAAAAATATGTTCTATCAACATAATTGGTGAGGGACTGTTTTAAGACTCCTTACACCTGTGACAAAATGAAATAAAACTCTGACTGGCAATAGACACCTTTTCTGAGCTCTGATCTAACTGAAGTCAGAGAAAAGGACATATCTTACCAATCATACCCTAGACTTCCTCTGAGGACTCATTCAGATCCAATTATCCTAGAAATTCTGACAGCTTGAAAGCTCAGGCAGTGGTACAATTTCAAGCAAAATGTAAAACATCTTCTTGTTAAAATCAAAATAGACTATTTCTAGGATGATAACCCATAGGCTGTATTATAGATTTATACATTTTGTTTGCTTCTGTAAGATGAGCCTTAATATATTTATAAAAGAAACTTTAATAAAAGATATTCTATATGTCAGTATGCAACTATTTATGAACTCCAACTACAGGATATCACCATGGTAACAGGAATATACAAACAGCCCAGTCCTCCATGCTATGATAGAAGCATTACTAATTTAAAGAAGGCAATATGCTTAAGACAAGCAAGAATTCGTTCACAATATAGTTGTCACCCTGCTCATAAACAGGAGAAAGAGGAGTATTTGAAATAGCAAATAGAAGAAAACTGCATCATTCCACTGGACAATGACTTACAGTCACTCTGGAGCTGAGAGAATGAAATATTTTAAAAACAAATAAATGAGTGAGTGAGTGAGTGAGTGAGGCGACAGAATGAAAAACAGAGAGGAAGAAGATTCAGGTAGAAGAGCTACTGTGTCAAAATGACAGTTGACATTTGTTATTTTTTTATAACCTCAGCTATTAGAACTGAATAGAAACTATAATTTGCTATTTTGTACATTTATATTAAGTCTTCAGTTTGGAATAAAGATAAAGAAAGATGTGTAAGGTCAGGTCACTGATGTCAAAGAATATGTGAGTATGTATGTCCATTTATTATATCATTTAATAAATATTTACTGTGTGTCTTTAGGCACAAAGAAAGAAGACACTGACAGCAGCCTTAAGAATTAACAGGAGACGGTAGTCCTCTAAAACAAAACACTCTTGTGTAACTCCTGAGACAGAAATACTTAAAGAGTGCTATGAGAACATAATGTCATAGCAACGTTTTTCCATGTTAGTCAGAAAGAACTGATGTTTGCATCTACACTAAAATTGAGGTTTTACTGAAAGTTAAGTGGCAAGGATTTATGAAATATTATAAAATTTACAATCTGTTTGACTAGAAGCAGATAAGTGCACATGAAGACATTTAGTTGAAAAAGACTCCTCAACTTAAAGACAAATATGAGTTGTTTACATTTCGCCAACATGTAACAACTGCCAGAGGAAAGAAGAGAAATCTGCAGTGGTGCTTTATGAAATGACATTGGGGGCTGCCAACTAAACCGCCGAAGGGGGACTTTGGGAACAATGAATGCCTGAGATCACCATTCTTCTCTTGGTAAACTAAAAGGAAGATCAGTGTAAAAACCTCAGCTCCCTTGACAGAAAGCTTCCCAGTGTGCCAGGGAGAACAAAACATGCCCAGTCTTGTGAGTGGCTGAGAAGAGGTAAGGACACCATGAGAGTCACCATGAACATTCTTTTGTGTGTCTTATGTCCTCAGTGACTCCCTTCGGTTGTTGGGGGGCACTACTGAAGCAGGACTCAAGCTTCAAAGTAATTCAGTGGGAAAAAGACCAAAGCTGAAAAAGACCAACTTTCCCTAAACTCCTGGAGGGCAGCTACTGTTCTCCCCAAGCTGTTAAAGGATACAGAGTTCTTGAAAGAATTCATCTTAAGACCCTGCTCTCCTCCCCTGATATCGAACACTGAAAAGAAGAAAATTCATTTAGTAAAGAAAACTGAATGCCTTTTTCCTAGCTAGGAAACATTACCTCCGAGGTCATGTGAACTACTTGAGCTGCTCTATGCTTCTTTTCTTTTTTTTTTTTAAGATTTTATTTTATTTATTTGACAGAGAGAAACACAGCCAGAGAGAGAACACAAGCAAGTGGAGTGAGAGAGGGAGAAGCAGGCTTCCAGCCGAACAGGCAGCCCAATGTGGGGCTCGATCCTGGGTCTCCGGGATCATGACCTGAGCTGAAGGCAGTTGCTTAACTAACTGAGCCACCCGGGTGCCCCTGCTCTATTTTTCTAAAGACATTTCTGTCATTCCCTGTTATCCACACACTCAATAAACATTCTTTATATGTTTGCTGTGTTCTAGATGTGGGGCTTGCAAAAAATTTGTTTTTCTTTTTTTTCAAGGGCTAGAGAGTAAATATTTCAGGCTTTGCAAGCCAAGCCAAGATGGCGGAAAAAAAATCAAGGAAATTATGTAGGTACTTATAAACTCATTTAAATATATAGCCATATAAAATGAAAAATCATCCTTAGCTCACAGAAAAACAAACCAAGAATAATAGGCCATAACTTGCTGATTCCTGTGCTAGATCACTGTCAAATATTTAGGCCAACCTAAGACCTTTAGATTATCAAATTAAAAGCAAGGTCTTTTGCATGAAGACCTAGCTTCTTCCAATAAGAACCTATAGGGATGATCCAAGAAAGCTCCGTCCAACAGAATTATCTACTGGAGAATAGATATTTTTATTATATCAATAATAGCTATCTCAATGGCTATATAAAATGGTCATCATCTGTCCAGGTCAATATGGTAGCCACTAGACACAAGTGGCTATTGAACATTTAAAATATGTTCACAGGGACTGAGGAACATTTTATTAAACTTTAATTTAAATGAAATTAGCCACATATGGCTAGTATACTGGAAAACAGATTTAATACTCATCATGTATCATCTGGCACGTCTTAACTGAATTTGCTTGGGTTTTTGGTGACCCACTAGGTAGGTGTGGGTATATTTTTATAGGGCATAAATATTTTTGGGATTTTTGTTTTTATCAACAGATCAAATTCAAATTATTTTTAACTTCTGGGTAAAATTGTATTGGGAAGTCAGTCATTATTCATGATATACATTATATTATAGAACTGAAAAGACCTTCAGAGGATAGGTAGTTACACTCTAGCAAGTACAATGTGTATGACATGATGCAAAGAGGGCAAAAGAGGCATATTGGGTGATGGTTCACAACTGGAGTTTTGAAGTTAGGAAGCTCTGGAATAATATAGCTCTGCTATAGAGTACTACTAGGATCTTAGGCAAGCTATTGCACCTCTTTATTCCTCAGTTTCATTTGTTGTAAAACAGGACAGTCAAATGAGATTCAAGGACTTAAGAGCCCAGCACAGTCCCCTGTCATTGAAATCATCAAGGTTACTATTTTATTACCATTATTTATTAGAATTAATATTGTATGAGGAATGTTCTAGCATATACCCTACAATCTGACTTAGTAGAGACTCAGCATGGGAGAGAACTACACATGTGGTTTGGGATACATCACTGTATTGTTATCCAACAAACATAAGTTAGAATCTGGTCTCTACAACCTACTAACCCAGTCAAGTGACATGCGTAGTCTGCGCCTTACTTCCTTATCTGAAACACAAGAAGAATATTTACCTCTGCAAGTTGTTCAGAGGATAAAATACATAAAAAAGCTTTGCTCAATGGAAGAGATACTGAGGAACAACTACTTCCTTTCTTCCATCTCTTGGGTTAAAGGAATTACATGCTTCAAAACTGAGTTGTCAAGATTAAAGGGTAGAATCAATAGGAGTTTCTGTGAGAGTTAAATTATGACATTTACGAAAAATAATGAGCTGAAGAGTAGAAATAATCTCAGACCAAAAATGTCCGAGTAGCCATGTTGGTGATGGTGACCTATCTGCACATGTAAAAAACACCAAGGGTATATATCTTTATTGAGCACAGAACACTGAAATATAGAAAACACAGGAACCCAAGTGATTAATTTTGATATCTTCAAGATAGAATAATTCAAATAAATGCCTCATCCATTTCCTGCACCAAAGTTTTCCCAATACAGAGACAGATGCCAACGATCCGATGCCATTACACATTATCACTCACCTAGATGGCAAATAGGTTTCATGTCACCTGCCAAGTCCTAATGAATTACTGTGGAGATTCTATAAGGCTGTGACCTCAGCAGGGATGAGTGCCAATGATTGATTAGCCCTTGCTGCAATGAGTCAGGAGGAGGACTGGGATGGGGCACCTTCACACTCTATTTGCAGATCCTTTCATACCACTCATTGCCATTTCTCTGATTTTGAGAACACAGAACTTCTGAGTGTAATCCAAATTTTATATATCTTTCTTTACAGAACAACCTAATATCTAAGATTCCAGCTCTCTTAATCATTTTATTTCTAGCTTGTAAATTATTCAGTCGGCATCCTAGTTCATTGACTAGTCTTTTGCGAGCTTAGCTACTCCAACTGGGCAGTAGCATCCATTCTCAATAAACTGACAATGTCAATTTTCTGGGTCAGTAATTTTGATAGGCAATGCCCACACTATGGTACATTCACAAAGGTAGATCTTTTGTGACTTCCTAGTCATATAATGGAAGGCTGGCTCTCCTGGTAAGAAAATAACTAAACAGATACTTCCTTTAGACTTCAACAAAGACTGTTTTAATTTAGTTTCATTATTTCCAATCTTTGTATTTCCTGTCTTAATTTTTTTCTTCATTTTCTTAATTCTTCTTAATTTTTTCTTCACAGATCTGCTCTTGCCTATCTTAGACGATGTTTAATTCTATACGAAAGCTCTCACCATCTCTCATTTTGAATTTTAAAGCCAGTGAAAGTACTTGGAGTAGACACTAGTTCTTTCTCAGTCTAGGATCTCCTCAGCCTGTCAACATTACCTAGGTCCTCACCTTCCTTTTGATTCTTCCATCTTTCTTTCCCAAGCCAAATCAACTTAGTCATAGCCCATATGCAATAGCATCAATTTTTTTTTCATGCCCCTACATCACCCTGATGAAACCTGCATTTTATCATTTTACCTTTCGAACATTTGCCAATCGATTCATCATCAAGGACTCCTCTCGGTCATCATCATCATCGAGGTCCAGCATGGGCATTCCAAAGGGGTCGATGATGCTACAGCACCTGGAACCTTCATCTCTTGGATCAAAGGGGTCCACAATTATGGGCTCCGTTCCTTTTATTTCACAGCGACAGAAGGGGCAGCCCTGGCCATCTGACTCCTGAACAACAACAACAACAACAAAAATGTGATTGGTCTTTGTTCAAATAAACAGTGCTAAGGGGCCAATGTTCTTCAACTATAAGAAGTTGAAAACAAGAAATTTTAGGGTAGGCATTGAGAGTGAAGGGAAGCTCTGTCTTGAAGAAGTAATAGAGTAGAACAGGGAGTCAACAAAATATATAAATGTTCAATATCTCAAATTTTCAAAGAAAAACTTCTCTAAAAAAAAGCTTGATTTGCCAAAGAAAAGGAATCTAACTTTATTTCCTGAACATTCACTTACAATTGTAATGTATCAAAATTTGAGAGTCCTACAGGAAACTAGAAATTGAATCACTTCCCTCTTTACCAAAAGCTCCAGTGCTAATTAAACATTCCGTAAAAAGGACATTTTGGGGGCACCTGGGTGGTTCAGTTGGTTGAGTGTCTGCCATCTGGATCCCTTGGGTCATGATCCCAGGGTCCTGAGATAGAGCCCTGCATTGGGCTCCATGCTTCCTGCTCCATCTTCCTCCACTTTCTCTTTCCATCTTTCATGTACATAAATAAAATTTTTTAAAAACATATTTTATTTATTTGACAGAGAGAAACACAGCCAGAGAGAGAACACAAGCAGGGGGAGTGAGAGAGGGAGAAGCAGGCTTCCTGCTGAGCAGGGAGCCCAATGTGGGACTCGATCCCCGGTCTCCGGGATCATGACCTGAGCCGAAGGCAGGTGCTTAACCAACTGAGCCACCCAGGCGCCCCATAAATAAAATTAAAAAAAAAAAAAACTTTTAAAACAGGACATTTTGATAAAAATTCATTATAAATAAAGTACTAGTATTAATTAAATAACTCATTCTGGAAAAGTTCCTTTGTATATAATTATGGCTAAATATTTCCATTTAATTGCCTAAGGTTTTTAAAATCTTGATTTATAGGGCGCCTGGGTGGCTCAGTTGGTTAAGCGACTGCCTTTGGCTCAGGTCATGATCCCGGAGACCCGGGATTGAGTCCCACATCGGGCTCCCTGCTCGGCAGGAGGCCTGCTTCTCCCTCTCTCACTCCCCCTGCTTGTGTTCCCTCTCTGGCTGTGTTTTTCTCTGTCAAATAAATAAAGTCTTTAAAAAAAAAAATCTTGATTTATAATCGGTGGGGAAAAAATAAAGCAAATTGACATCTAGAAACCATCAACTGTCCTGAGAGCCTGTCATTCTGATATAGCTCATTTGGAATATAATACCAGGTGAAATACTAAATTTTACCCCTCATCTTGCTTTCAGACTACATATTGCTAGGATCTAAAGATTTGAGCTAATACTTTTGGGCCTGAAACTCATTTATTGGTAGCTATGATTCTGTTCAAAGTCTCCCAATTCCATTTCTCAAAACTAACTGAATTAAGAATTCACAATTGGCAGGGAAATAGGACAAGACTGTTTCCTCATCCTGCCCATAATGCTGCCTTCTAGAGCTCGATGGGTATGATATTCACTACCACATTTCTGTTTCTGCATTTTGTTTTGTTTTGTTTGTTTGTTTCTGCATTTTATTCCAAGTTTAGTAATGTGTTATTTAAAAAATAGTAAAAATCATAAAATCATTTTAAGGCAAACATGGGATGAACTGGTACCATTTTAGAGAAGAGACAACAGATGCAAAGAGAGCTAACACCTTTAATGATGCTTAACTCAAGACTGTCCCAC
This sequence comes from Spilogale gracilis, assembly GCA_004023965.1. Taxonomy (NCBI): domain Eukaryota; kingdom Metazoa; phylum Chordata; class Mammalia; order Carnivora; family Mephitidae; genus Spilogale; species Spilogale gracilis. The sequence continues at coordinate 12,363 of PITA01000115.1, forward strand.
CTGATTGGTATGATGGGAAACTGGTTATCTGCATGCCCCACACTAACTCTCTGATCGGCAGTGGAATAACACCTTTGCTCCCCTCTCACTGTACAACTGCTGGGCATCCACTCTGGCAGATCCTGTGGTTGATGGGTCATTCTTTTCCAAACATCACTCCGATTAACAGAGTGAACATCTCCCTTTGCCAGACACGTTGTCAAAAAAAGAAAAACAGGGGCGCCTGGGTGGCTCAGTTGGTTATGCGACTGCCTTCAGCTCAGGTCATGATCCTGGAGACCCGGGATCGAGCCCCACATCGGGCTCCCTGCTCAGTGGGAAGCCTGCTTCTCCCTCTCTCACTCCCCCTGCTTGTGTTCCCTCTCTCACTGTGTTTCTGTCAAATAAATAAATAAAATCTTAAAAAAAAAAAAAAAGAAAAGAAAAACAAATGCTCTCCGCACCAGTTAATGAAAAGAAAACACAACACTTCCTTATTCATCTACTGTTAGATAATTTGGGAAAGAAACTTGGGATAGTAAAGCAGGTGAAGTAAGGTGGTGTGGAGAAATACTGGCAGGCTGATAAAAAATCCTTTGATGTTTACTGCTACATATGCTTAACCTGGTAGGCTTTGAAGTAACTTAAAGATTTTGCTCCAACATTTTACAGATGATAAAACTAAGACTTAATTCTTTTATATGACATCAACATTCCTAACAGGGGTGTAAATATTTAAGGAAAGCTAAATCTTTTTCTTGTCTTTTGATAACGAGACTATTAGGTGCCAAGTGCATAGTTGATACATGTTATCATCTAGATAAAATCCCCTTATCATTTAAGTCAAAAGGGAGCCATATTCTGTGTCTGTGATAAAATTTTCTTACAGATTTATGTACAATAATTTCAAAAAGACAGTTTATCTGATATATAAGAGCAAAATGGGAAAGAGCTGATGTTCCCTGTGTGTCTTCAATGCACAAAGGGCAGAAAGTAGTAGTCTGGCCCCTGAGTGGACACATCATTCATTTATACATTTAAAAAAATTATAGAAAATTTCAAACATATGCAGAAGCAGAGAGCAAAGTGTAATGAATCTGTATGCACCTACCATCCAGTGTTAACAATTATCAATTCCTGTCCAATCTTGCTTCATCCATACCTTCACTTGCTCCCTTCTACCCTTGGATTATTTTGAAGTACATCCTACACATTACACAAATTCATCTATAAATGTTTTAGTATGTGTATCTAAAAATAGAAAATCTTTTAAGACCTAACTAAAATATAATTACCATAACTAAAAGTTAGTCCATGCGAACTAAAACATTAAACTCATTATATTTTTAGCACAGTGCCTGGAATGTTTACGCCACAGTATTCAGCTATAAAAGCTTCTCTTAGAGCCTCCAACGCCAATTTGCATGCTTTTTTTTGGCTAAGGATGACCTCCAGTTTAGGCCATCCATTTCCTGAGAGAAGGTAACTGAAAAGAGGTGTTTGGAAAAGGGAAGAGGGGAAGGACAATAATACCATCTTGATGGCACCAAGGAAAGGACTAGAGAATTCATCTATAACTGAAACTCGTTTTTCTCTGCCATCTGAAAGTTTAATACTGTACATATTATGTATGTGTATGTTAGAGTTGCTGTTTTAGGAATATGTATCAGAATAGCTTTGTCCCTGTTGAAAGTTCATGTAAACCACCAAGTTAATAACAATAACAAAAGTCTCCCCAAAAGCCCAAGCTGCAATGTGTACCCACTTTCATTTGCAGGCATGGATCATACTAAATCTGTCTCCTTAATGATATTTATTCAAATATGACTTCACCCATCACTCTGTCTCTGTAAACTGATTACTGCCATATGCAAAGTAAGTCCAAATTCTCAAATTCCACTTTGGTCCTCTGCTCTAATTTCTGTCAGATGGTTGACTGACTACACATGAAGACGTCTTCAACACACATAACTCATCAGGACTGTGCCTCAGTAATTAAAATAATGTTTCTGTCAACATATACTTAACGCAAGATCAAGGAACATATGTTAATGAAGAAGAAAGACCAATAAATAATTCCTCTTTTTAGTCCTCAACATATTCACATCCTGAGAACGTTAAGAGAAAGTACTTGGGTATTGCATCCATTCTAAATGACTCAGTAAATTTTACTTCCTCGAATAAGAAATACTTCCAAACCAAAGATACAAAAGTTATCAGTGAATGCTATATTCATCTGAAACTTAAATACATAATATGCTCTTGACAAAATAATTCTGATTCCTATACCAACCATTAATACTAAGGTAATGATATTAAATATAAATATACCTTTAGGCAACCTGAGGAAACAGAAAAAAAAAATTCTTTAACTTCCCAAACTGCCCAGTTCCCAGTCACATGCTAGGTAAAAATCTAAATAAATACCAGTCTCATCTCATCATCATCATCGTGTGTTGGTCAGCTTCTATATTCTTTCTGCTTAAATATTATTCAGATGGATGTTACCTCTTCAATACTTTCTTTCATTTTTCTTAAGATACGCATTATATATAGTACAATTTATTTGCTCTCAGGATGATTATTAAAGGTCACACTTTAATTTAAGGTTAATCACTTCATTGCTTCCCACATATTCAATATATATGGAGAACCCTAAAAAATAACTAGGACTTCCTGAGTCTCATTTTGGAGTGCACTTTATATTTTTTACTGTGTGTGTATATATGTGCTTTCTGTATCAGTAACTTCTAATTTATATTACTTTGCTATATTTCACATAGATTGAAGTTACCATAAATCACTTCTGTAAAGCATGGAACAATTATAAATAAGTAAGTAACTGGAAACATACATACATACACTGAGAATAAATTGGGTTCACACTAAGCATTTTCAGAGCACAGTATTTCCTACAGAAATTCAATAACTTCTTGTTAAAAGAACAAATGAGGATAGATAATAGTAACCTTAGAATAAATGACCCAAAGTGAAAGAAATGGTTGGTTTTGGTGCTCTTTTATGAGGAGCAAAGAAAAGAAGATGTTAGTGACTCTAGACTCTTCTAGTTTTAATTTGTGAGGCCCATGAAAACAGCAAATCAGAAAAGGAGCATATACATTCTGAATGAAGACATGTGAATTAGAATCCCACCCCCATCAATTACCACTGTGTGACACTGGGTAAACCATTTCGTCTTATTTGTAGGAATACGCGGAATGTACAGCTTAAGGGATATTTCACAGATAAAGATAAATTAATTCAAAGTTTTCAAAGTGCTTGTAAATTATGGCATAATTACTATAAATATAATTTCAAAGGCAAAGAAATATAACTGAGGAGACCTGTTTACCATCTGAAAATAACTCACATATCCATAAGAATTCTCATCTTATAATGAAATGAATACAATTTTAAAACCATAGTATCACCATTATTCATAAATTAAGAATAATTAGAAATAGGAGACAACTTCATAAGTGATATTATCAGTTACTACCATGAGGAAAAATATTAACTAAAATTCCAGGCACTGTTGTAAGCACTATCCATATATTAACTAATCTAACCCTATGAGGTAGGTACCATTATTATCCCCATTTTACCAGTAAGAGAGGGGAGGGTTGACATAATTTGATGGTGGTCATGAAGCTGAGCAGTCTGAGAAGGAAATTTCATCCAGAAGGCCTAATGAGCCTACTCATTCCATCATTGTCCTGCCACTATCCTACATGATAGCATGAGGAAGTAGTGGTTCCTCAATACAGGATTCATAATCTAAGTTAAAATAAAGTTTAAAAATAGCTGTCTACTACTGATCATTCAAAAATGAAAAAAAGTGATTATTTTGTTCAAATCACAAATTTCAAAATTAAATAAACGATTATAATCAATATATTTTGTTTGCTCTAACTGAAAAGTTTCAGCTTTTAATAGGAGGATGAAAAACTTGTCCTAGTAATTAGAATACTTCTTGGGATATATTTTTTACATAGTAAGAGCTTTTAAAATATTTGTTGCTGGGGCACCTCGGTGATTCCATTGGTTAAACGGCTGCCTTCAGCCTCGGTCATGATCCCAGGGTCCTGGGATCGAGCCCCACATCAGGCTCCCTGCTTGGTGGAAAGTTTGCTTCTCCCTCTTCCTCTGCCTGCTCTCTGCCTACTTGTGCTCTCTCTCAAATAAATAAAATTTTAAAAAATAAAATAAAATAATAAAATAAAATATTTGTTGCTAGAGTCCAATTTAAAATGTTAATGCATGAAGTTTATGCATTTACATTCTAAAAATGCTTTATTTAATGGAGTAAACTTTTAAAATACCTACCGAAGGCCTCTGTTAGGGCCAACCAAAAACCTTTCCCAAATGCTAATTCCTGCTACTATCCAGGCACATCGCTACTCAGTCAGCACAAATTTAATACTGTCAAGCATTTGGTGTACCAGATTTTATTTTCTCCTCTTTTTCATTCTTATTCTCAACACCGTCATTCATGAAATAATTGTAACATTTTTGGATGACTCCTGTAGCCCCTACATTACTCCCAAAGTGAAACAGGAGCTCCCAGCATTTTATTTGATCATATTTATACAAAAAGACACAATGTGTCATCAAGGACAGAAATACCAATTTATAACCATCTTAAAAGCAAATAAATTCTTACTTGTAAAGCTAAGGTTAAAAATTTTCACTGAGGCTAGAAATGTGAAGGTTGGTTGCTTTTGAGGAAAGATACAATAAAAGATTAATTCTTTGTGCCTTCAATGTGATCATATGAGATGGTTTCTCACCTCTCTTACACATCTTTCCCCCAACAGTGGTCTCTAAATACGGGACATCTATAAATCTCTTTAATCATATTTCATATTAAAATCAGGACTTACTGATTTTCATCTAATGACTTTGTGAAGTTTTATTTTGAACATTCCAGATACTTGTCTTTTAAATTACTTGGAAAAATATGTAGAAGAAATCATCAGAAAGAAATTAATTTTACTTTTAATTGAATTAAAGTCCTTAGCAGTAATTCAAAACAAGGCTGCATATCCAACTGATATATGTATGTTCATTTTCACTTTGAAAAGAACATGTGAAGAACACAGTTTAGAATTTATGCCATTCATAAGCTCAGAGGCCACATTCTAGACTCCTTGGGCAGTGGGGCGGTGTGGGAGAACACAATATGAAAACAGTCCCTCACTTTACACCTCATGTGGTAAGCCTGCACCATCACGGTTGGGCAATATGCTACTACAAAAAGATGTGGAGGAGTTCTGGATGCAGAAGAAAAATGTTTTGTTAAGAAAAATGTTTTGGGGAATAGCAAAGAAGTGAAAGAAAACTGCGAGTTTTGTTGCCAAAGACAAAACAGGAATGCCGCACCCAGAGTGATACTGCTTCAAAGAATGTCTCCAGAGAGGTGATTATTCAACTTATTTAGTATTCTGTGCAAACTCTGGCTTGCTTATTCAATTTATTAAATAACACAGATGTTTCAGAAGGAGAAAAAAGTATCTGACACCTCTTCAGAGGCATGACTAATGGGCCATTATGACAGAAATGAAAGGGTAACCACTTGTCGCCTGGAACAGCTAACTGACACTGCTACCATGCACTTCTTAGGGTTTCTGTTAATTACATAAAATTTCAGTTTCCAATGAATTCAATTAAATCAAAGTAGGGCAACAAATGGAAGGAAAAGTTGGTGAAGAATGACTTGCTAAAAATGTACCCTGGCTGAACACATAATGTTTTATGGTCAGGGTTTAATATTTCTTTCCTTTTGGACTTTGACTGATTTATCAGAACTTCTTGGCAGACATGCAACCTTTAAAATCCTTTTGCAATAAGCATGCCCACCCAATGTAGCAGAAAGTAACAAAAGATGTCTCGAATCCACTATTAAATTCGAAGGATAACAGGATGTTCATTTCAAGTAATGACTATTTTTTTTTTAAAAAGATTTATTTATTTATTTATTTGACAGAGAGAGAGAGAGAGAGAGAGAGAGAGAGAGAAAGAGAAAGAGAGAGAGATCACAGGTAGGCAAAGAGGCAGGCAGAGAGAGAGGAGGAAGCAGGCTCACCGCTGGGCAGAGAGCCCGATGCAGGCCTCGATCCCAGGACCCTGAGATCATGACCTGAGCTGACAGCAGAGGCTTAACCCACTGAGCCACCCAGGTGCCCTCAAGTAATGACTATTAATACCATACCCCTTTCTAAAACTTTCAGATTTAATTTTAACTTCTGGAGGGTCAGCCTGGGTCTTACATTCTTTCTAGTTCAGAGATTAGTACAGAACCTGGGAACAGCAGACGCCCAGGAATGTTTCCTAAATATATGGATAAGTAAATGGATTTGAGATGCTGCAGAACGATGGGTAAAACAATCCATCTTTGCTCCCACGAGGTAAAGTAACAAATGATCCCTATGCATAATTCAGTTTGAAAATGTTTTCTCTACAGAAAAATAAACAAGCATATGAAACAAAAACAATGGCTTTAAAGTCTGCACCAGTTTGAATAGAACATTGAAAAAGAGAGACCTATTGCCCTGTGGAGCCATATCCAGACTTCACAGTCACACAATATTTCCCATTGCATCTCCAAGTTTAGATACAATATTTTACGATATCCTGCAGAACTATGGAAATGCTTGACAACTGTTGTTTTCCTTCTCCTTCACCATCTCATTCTCATTCACCATCTACAAGTTTAGATACAATCTTTTACGATATCCTGCAGAACTATGGAAATGTTCAACAACTGCTGTTTTCCTTCTCATTCACCATGAAGTCCTGTGAGGCTTAATATCTATGGTTTGTCTACTGCATTTTAACTGGATTAATGTTATAAGTTATAAGAATTTTATTTTTATTAAATAACAAGGGCATTTTGCAATAGCATGCTTAAATGACTGTCAAACACTGCTCTCCATATTATATGAAAACAGTCAAAACAGATTTGTTGGTTGGCAGGAAGCACCACTTTGTGAAATCTATATGTAAAGGTAGAAATACTCAGCTTATCTCAAAGTGGAAATGTTCAAAAGTAGATGCTTCCTTTAACTTCTAAGATCCCACTGAGAGAGAATGACTGTGGTATAGCACTTTGGAATTTGCAAACTTTGGCCTAAGAACAATTTTCTTCAGGGCAGAGAAAACTTGAACCACGGATCACCACACAATGCTTCTTGGTATAAAAAAAGTAATAAAGAGAAACTCAGTTTTACTGCCTCTAACTTAGTGCCAGTATTATTGCAAGCAATAAAAGTAAAATAACGTGGCTCAAAAATAAGTGGACAAAATCAAAATGTGAAAAGTTGAAGGGAATCATCCAGCAGCTACTGAATGGAAGAAATGGATCTTAGGTTTAAAATTCTTAGAACATATTATTCAGATCTTGAGCATAATAAAAGTTCTTTGAAAAATATCATAGGTACTTTTCTCAAGAGAAAAATGAACAGAGCTAAGACATTTGATCTACAATATCAACAATTTATCCAATTTATCTATTTAACATCTTTTTAATGTTATCTTAAGTCTTCTTCTCTTTATACTATCTAGCATATAGTCCACAAACATTTACTGAGTACCTACTATGTGGAGGCAGGTAGCATGCTAAAAGAGAGGGAGTCCAAACTGGATTTGAAGAGAAATAAGTAAATATGTGATGTTTACAGTACAAATACAGTGAGGTAAGAGTTTACAGGGACATATACAAGGTGTGTCAGAAGAATCTTATTAATTGCAAAGTGTCTTGTGTGAGAGAATTAAAAATAATGCTGAAATAATGCTTTTGAACATTTTTCAATAATCCATACGCAAAATTCTTTGATCAGATTAAAATAATAACTATTTGCTAATAACAGGAATTTGATTTAATTTGACCATTATTTCAACCTTCTCAGTATTTTTGTATTTGTCATTTTTTGGTTCCTTCTCCACTTAGTAAACCACTACTTTATAATGACCTTCTCCTGAAACTTTACTCAAGACTAAGTTTTCAGTGCATGGCAATTTATGCACTTCCTCAATTTCTAAAAGTAAAATTGAGAAGTATTTCAGAGTAACAGAGAAAGAAAAATGAATGTTAACAATTTACAATATGATTGGGCACATCTTTACATAAGACCATTAGACCAATACGAAAAATCATGAAGTGAATCAAGGAACTGATTAGCCACTGGCAAGAGGAACTGTACTATGTGGACAATGCACAGTAATATACAGAAAAGCTGTGGTGTGCAAGAAACAAAGGATTCATAACACAGCCTGGCAACAGGGAAACTCTCCTGGGTCTTTGGCACATCACGTACCTATTTATTGCAAAGAGTTCACAAACTTTACTAAATAAAATGTGTAGTTTTGTCCCTGAAATTTTAGCACATAAATTTCTTTCTAGAAGTATACAAAAAGTAAAATAAATAAAATGTGTTTGTTTTATATTTAGTCACACTCTCTTACTTACTCTGGACTACAAGGTAAACAGCTATTCTATTCTGTGTGATGCTTTAAACAATAATCTTTAGTGATCAAAGGTTTTACCAAACTAATGGGAGCTTCTGACTTTTAACCCACTTAACTTCCAAATACTCGTTAGGTGACAAGTTAAAGATGCCAAGTCCTGCCATAGGGACTTACGTATGTGTATGCTTCCAGACTGAGGCCCCAAGAATTCAGGCCAAAGACATAGGTGTGCAGCCAAAGAGTACTGGGAGTTTGTACCGCCTAAAATTTTAGTCTCTTTAGGGAGAAATACAAAGTTTTTAGCTTCTCTATACCCATGAGAACCATACCACCACCCTGAAGTCATAAAAGTCAATCCAAAGGTGTGACAAACACAATTGGTTTCTACTTATCCTGAGATACTGAATGAGTATCAGGTAAAGCCAATCATCGTAACAGTCCCATCTGTCAGTCAGGCACTGAGTTAGTTTCTCTGAAATAGTTTTCTCTGAAATTGCTTGATGTGAAATACACTTGCAAATATAGTACTCTCTTCTACCAGAGTAACTTATCGAAAGTCACTTATGAAAAAACACTGTTAAATCTGCAGAATAATTACCATAACTTACATAGCAAGCAAGGGCCTATACAGTGAGAGTAAGTTTGCTGATGCCACACTAAGCATCCCTCCTCCTCCAACTTCTTATACTACACAAAAGAGCATGGATATCAAGGAAAACCTGAAGTAAAATATAAACCAAATGCATACTGAAAAAGAGAAGTGTAGGGATAACAAACAATTTTTACTGAGATAGGAAAGATATCTGAGAGTTCAGAAATGGCATGAAAACATACCATGAAAACTGATTTATGAAAACATAAATCAGGAGTGCCTGGGTGGATCAGTAAGTTGAGCATCCAACTCTTAATTTTGGCTCAGGTCATGGTCTCAGCATCCTGGGATCAAACCCCTCGTCTGGCTCTGTGCTCAGCAGAGTCCCCTTAAGAGTTCTCTCTACCTCTCCCTCCGCCCCTCCCCCTGCTCACGTGGTCGCTCTCACTCTGTCTCTCCTCTCTCAAGTAATAAATATTAAAAAAAAAAAAAGAAAAGAAAAGAAAGCATAAGTCAATTGTAATTCATTTCTTCGTTCTTCCTCTTTTTCTTCATTTCTCAAATCTCCCCAAAGGAAGAAGGAGGTCTTTTCTACAAGATTGTGAAACTATGAAAATCATTACATTTTATTTCTAAGTAATGAGCTCAATAGCACCAGTGCTCCTGAGTCTGCATTCTCCCTGCCTGACCCTCTAAGGCTACCTTCCTCAGGCAACAGAGAGGTTCTGCGTTAGGCAGGAAATCAAGGACTGAGATGGCTCAGGAATGGAGTAAGGATGTCCATTATATACTCAACAGCAAATTTTTTAAAAAGTTTGAAAATTAATTATTTGCTTTCTAAATCCCATCAATAATACTGACTTCAAAACTGACTGTGTTAAAGAGCAGTTAAAAAAAAAATGAGTTGATCAAAATATTCTGTGAATTCTTCAAATACTCAAAATTAGAACTTTGTTCAAAGATCCATTTTCAAACCCCCAACTTCTATTACAGATAAAGAAATATAAAAGAGCACTTGGGGAAGACAATTATTCTCTAGGTCTTAGGCTAAAACATTAAATCAGTTTATATTTATTAAGATCCAGCTACTTATGACTAAATCCTAAAATTAATTTATACATGCAAAAGAAACAACATAAAACAGTGGAAGAAAAATGAAATTATATAAAATAGAAAAGCAAACACATGAGTTTTCTAAAGCAACAACACAAAGAAAGCACTTAACAGACCATTTCCTGAAACATTAAGATGAAAAGAGCTGCAAGGAGAAACAGTAAGAGGGCATAGAATGAAGACATCAGTGTTGGTCCTTAAACCTGAATCATACCTGCCATGCTGTGAGGCAAGAGGTGCACATCAGATGCCCACAAGGCTCAATCTTGACATCTTTGTCATTCTCAGCACAAATTTTACAGAGCTGAAAAGTGGAGCCCATTTCACAATATAATTCATATTGTTCCTGAAATTTCAGGGGGAAAAATAAGCAGTGTTAATGTATTACTAACATGAATTCTTAATATTGAATTTTCTCAAATACAATGATTTACAGTAAATTCCTCACACTTGATTCTGTCAGGAATATGCTATCATTTAAGACATGTTTTAAACTATTAATCATAATTTGGTCCACAAAATTATTATTTAAAACATTTGAGCTTTTATCTGTGATTGTATAAGCTTTTTTAATACTTCAGATTATTTAATGTTTTGCACTGTTCCTTTAGGAAGGGACTTGCTTCAGTGGCAAAACTTACAGTTGCTTTTAAAGGCAAAACTTACAGTTTAAAAAGAAAATATAAATAACTTTAGTTTCTTGGAAGTGCCACATATTCATCTAATTTCACTGTAAAATTGTAAATACACACACACACACAAACACACACACATGACTCGGACTAAATAATTTTATTTCCTAAATACCTTTAGAAATTCCAGAATAGAAGAAAAGCAGCATTTACTAAGCCCTTCCTCCATGCTATGGACTGTGGTCCACATTTATTATTTCATATAATCTCTAAGGCATCATAAGGTACATTGAATTAAAAAATTACCTGAGGTTCAACAAGTTTAAATTGTTTTCCACAAATTCTATATCAAATCTCTAAATTGCATACTCTTTTCCCAATACAGTACTGTAAGGAAAACGAATCACTTCAGCAACCAAAAATTGTTTTATTAAACATCTGCTCTCTTGATATACTAGTTTTGAACATTTTGACATAGTAAAATTCTTGGTGTCCAAATACTGAAAAGATCTATGTCACAAAGAAGATATAAATATATCAGTACATGTAAAGAAAATATGAAAAAGAAGTTAATTAACAGGGATACAAAGAAATGGAATAATGGAAATAAAGTTTCATTTAAATAAGGCAATGTTGTCGGTAATAAGTGTCTCTATTAGGTACCTGGTCCTGGGCAGGATAAATAAATGACAATAATTGCTAGTCTATTAAAAGGTCTGAGGTTTTTATTTTTTATTTACATTATACTGAGGTGAGAAAAAATATACACACATATAATATACAGACACAAAGATACACATGCACATACGCACACATTCATATATAAATAGTGTCTACCATGAAGTATGTATGTGTAACTTTAATTTTTAAAGAAATAAAGAAAAAAAGACAAGAATGGATCAAGATGAAAAATAAAGGGGCGCCTGGGTGGCTCATTTGGTTGAGCAACTGCCTTCGGCTCAGGTCATGATCCCGGAGACCCAGGATCGAGTCCCACATCGGGCTCCCTGCTCGGGAAGCCTGCTTCTCCTGCTCTCAGTCCCTCTGCTTGTGTTCCCTCTCTAGCTGTGTTTCTCTCTGTCAAATAAATAAATAAAATCTTAAAAAAAAAAGAAAAAAAAAAGAGTTTAAAAAAAAAAAAAAAAAAAAAAAAAAAAAAAAAAAAAAAAAAAAAAAAAAAAAAAAAAAAAAAAAAAAAAAAAAAAAAATTAAAAAAAAAAAAAAAAAAGATGAAAAATAAAGAAATCTAAAGCAATTAAAAATAAATTGTAAGTCACTGAAGTCTCTAAAATAATAGCTAAGGATTTATATTGTTATGAGATCCAGAGGACTGGTTTGCTATTATTAAAAAATTACAGAGAGCTAAAAGCACAGATGCAAAACTCAATGGAATTGAAGGGGTGAGTTATTCAAATATTTATGAATACTTTAAAGGAATGATATTACTCCTGAATATGTATTTTTAAACCATGGCTTTATAAAGAGGAACTGTCTTTTACATGTATTAGAGCGTAAGGAATCACTACATAATTAAAATAATGTCGAACATATTTTATACTTTAAAAACTGTCCATAAACTGTACATATGTCAACAAATATGTTTCACATAATAATACGAAGACCACTGGGACTAATCTGAAGAATTTGAAATAAAATTTAAAAAAATTACGTCTTGCCCCAAATCTATAATGTCTGTGTTTTATTTGTATTGTTTCTTATACAAAGCACAAAAATATATAAATTATAAAGTATTTTAAAACTAGACTATATGTAAAAATGTACTCAGGTTCCCCCTTTCATCTTCTTCCTTATTCTCCAAACCTTACCTCCTCAGTTAAATATATATTTGTTTGTTATTTTTTAATTTTTATTTTTAAAAAATATATTCATATGTTCATATGTGGTATCTTCTTTCTTCCCTTCTTTCTTTCCAGAAATTGAACTTATGTAATGTAACTTTACAAAATGAAATGTTACATAATTGAGCTTCTTAGTAATGGTGCTACTATGATTACATAATAAAGGTACTGAAATTACGATGTGAATATGTGGAGCTACCTTCCTCCTCTTAATGACTTTACAGTATAATGCAGAACATACTATGATTTACTTCTTCTGTGATTAAATAGTTCATAATTTTCTTTCTTAGGAAAAATGTGAAAGTGAATACCCCAATGTAGATCTTTCTGTGTGTATGTGAATGATATATACCGAATCCAGAGTCAAAAATGTTTTTATTTAGACTTTGATAATCACTGAATAGTACCCTCAAGAAAAGCTTACCAAGTTACACTCCCACTCAGTCTATGAGGTTGTCAACAATAGATTTATAAGAATATAATCATTATCTTCAATAAGCTTCAAGTACTCATTTGACTCTAAAAACTAATATATATTATTATTGTAATCTTCTTCAGAGTGTTCTAAACCTATGACTATCTCCTCATATCTATTTATTTATCTATGAATTTATGTATATCTCTATGTGCATAAATGACAATATTACCTTGAAGGAAGAATAGTAAGAGAGAAACTTTTATCCAGAAAAAGTAGAAAGTAATGTATTTTTTTCAACACTCTTAGATTTAAAGTATCTTTTGCATGAAACATCTGTACATAACTTTAGCTATACAAGAGGGTGCTTTTTATTTCAAAAGCATTAGATATTTAACAATTATAAATGTATTAGCAGAAATTGTCCTTACCTGCGTAACTTTTATATGGTCATGGGGTGTGGGTTCGCATAACCCAGTTAAATCAGGATTATAACTCCTCCCATCAGGATAAAGGTAGCTGGATTATAAACAGAAACTTTATTACCATAAATATACATTTTTAATTGCATTTAAGTTTATTTAATCAGATTCCTCTATATTCAAACCCACATGCTGAAGTTTCCTTTTTATGTAACTTATAAGAAGAACCTTTGCTATCACTGTTTCCATAATATTACAAGTTACTCTTAGGACATTTAAAATCTAGAAATCATTTTCATATAGGAAATACATAATGAATATAGACTTGGCCACTAAACTACTGTCAATAAATATTTTTACTATAGGTCCTTTAGGTAAGTTAAAATTTTATTTTTCTGGGCATTCATGGTCTATTCCAAAATACTTTGAATGTACACCTATTTGCAATGTGTCTCTCTTGTGAAGCACAGTTAATACTAGCTATATCATTTTACACAATGCTTAATAACACAAGAGAAAAATGGAATTAAAGCCTGCAAGTTTCCTACAGAAGTTCTACAGACACCTCCATGGTTTCTATTTCTCCAGTTACCCATCTTCTGCCTTTCCTTCTCACCTTCCCACATGCACATGAGTACACACATGCGCACACACACACACACACACACACACACGTTTAAAGAAATTAGAAAATAATACAATTATGTTTCATTTACCTCAAATCAAGCTACAAACACAGAATCATTTATAAATATGAAGTTCCATTGTTACAGAAAATTAAAATAAGAACTAAAAGTTATAGTAATAAGGCCATTTTGTTAAATGCTTTAATCATTCAGACACTGATTTAAAAATGAAGTTTATAGTGTTGATAAATATCTATTTTTGATTCTAAAAAATGGTAATATTACTGCCGAGTTATGTTAATGATTAAGATATATAGTTAGTTTTGTTTGGTAGCTCTCTGTTCTAGGTGGCTTGAATTAAAAATTCAGAACATACTAATACTGTGATCGATATTTTAAGGGGCAAAACTATACCAAAACTGTTCTGTGAAGTAACAAGAAATATTTATCCTTGAATAGTCTATAAATATGTTCAAGTAACAAGAAATATTTATCCTTGAATAGTCTATAAATCTTTATCTTTATGAAGAATTCGAAACTGAAAGATTATAAAAATGGCAATAAAGTTGCTAGAGGAAAGATTAAAAGAGTCTAATATAAGGGGCAAATCAGTTATTACTGTCCTCAGTAAACAAGGGTGCTACTGATAAGACCTTCTCAATGGGAGGGAAAGAATAAAGAATCTCAGCTCATTATGGAAGTAAACTTCTCTATTACCTATGTTATGATATATTAGACTAACTATAAGGAAAGGACAGCTGACCCTGATGATAGCTAGCCCAGATAATATCCTGGGTTTTACTGATCTTGGGGGGGGAGGGGAGGATCAACCTGATAGATCTATTTTATTTTTTTTAATTAATTTTCATTTTTTCCACAACCCAGCCACCCTATCCCTCCCCGCACCCCCTAGTAACCTGTTTGTTTCCTGAGATTAAAACTCTTGGTTTGTCTCCCTTCCTGGTCCCATCTTGTTTCATTTTTTCCCTCTCTACCCTCCATGACATCCCACCCTGACTCTCAAATTCCTCAACTCAGAGCGATGATCTGATAATTGCCTTTCTCTGATTGACTTATTTCACTCAGCATAATGCCCTCCAGTTCCATCCATGTTGTTGCAAATGGCAGGATTCTTTTTGATGGTTGCATAGTATTCCATTGTGGGCGTCCACATCTTCTTCATCCATTCATCTATTGATGGACACCTAGGTTCCTTCCATAGTTTGGCTATTGTGGACATTGCTACTATAAACATTCAGGTGCCTGTGCCCCTTTGGGTCACTGCATTTGTATCTTTAGGTTAAATACCCAGTAATGTGATTAATGGGTCATAGGGTAGCTCTATTTTCAACTTTTTGAGGAATCTCCATATTGTTTTCCAGACTGGCTGCACCAGCTTGCATTCCCACCAACAGTGTAGGAGGGTTCCCCTTTCCCTGCATCTTCGCCAACATCTGCCATTTCCTGACTTGTTAATATTAGCCATTCTGACTGGTGTAAGGTGGTATCTCACTGAGGTTTTGATTTGTATTTCCCTGATGCCGAGTGATGTTGAGCACTTTTTCATGTGTCTATTGGCCATTTGGATGTCTTCTTTGGAGAAATGTCTGCTCATGTCTTCTACCCATTTCTTGATTGGATTATTTGTTCTCTGGGTATTGAGTTTGGTAAATTCTTTATAGATTTTGGCTACTAGCCCTTTATCTGATATGTCATTTGCAAATATCTTCTCCCATTCTGTCGGTTGTCTTTTGGTTTTGTTGACTGTTTCTTTTGCTGTGCAAAAGCTTTGATGTTGATGAAGTCCCAATAGTTCATATTTTCCCTTGCTTCCTTTGCCTTAGGCGATCCTTCTAGGAAGTTGTTGTGGCTGAGGTCGGACAGGGTTGTTCTCCTCAAGGATTTTGATGGATTTCTGTCTCACACTGAGGTCTTTCATCCATTTTGAGTCTATTTTTGTGTGTGGTGTAAGGAAACGATCCAGTTTCATTCTTCTGGATGAATGTGACATTCTTCTGAATGAATGTGGCTGTGCAATTTTACCAACACCATTTGTTGAAGGGACTGTCTTTTTTTCCACTGAATATTTTTTCCCGCTATGTCGAAGATGAGTTGATCCTAGGATTGTCGGCCCATTTCTGGGCTCTCTATTCTGTTCCACTGATCTATGTGTCTGATTTTGTGCCAGTACCGTACTGTCTTGATGATTACAGCTTTGTAATACAGCTTGAAGTCTGGAATTATGATACTGCCACCTTGGTTTTCTTTTTCAACATTCCTCTGGCTATTCGGGTTCTTTTCTGGTTCCATATAAATTTTAGGATCATTTGTTTCATTTCTTTGGGAAACATTGATGGTATTTTGATGGGATTGCATTAATTGTGTAGATTGCTTTAGGTAGCATAGACATTTTCACAATATTTGTTTTTCCAATCCATGAGCATGGAATGTTTTCCCATTTCTTTGTGTTTTCCAGAATTTCTTTCATGAGTACTTTATAGTTTTCTGAGTACAGATTCTTTGCCTCATTGGTTAGGTTTATCCCTGGGTATTTTATGGTTTGAGGTG
The DNA here is from genome assembly GCA_004023965.1 of Spilogale gracilis. NCBI lineage: Eukaryota > Metazoa > Chordata > Mammalia > Carnivora > Mephitidae > Spilogale > Spilogale gracilis. The sequence goes on from PITA01000115.1 coordinate 29,035, forward strand.
TAACTGTAAATGGGATTGACTCCTTAATTTCTCTTTCTTCTGTCTTGCTGTTGGTATACAGAAACACAACTGATTTCTGTGCATTGATTTTATATTCTGACACTTTACTGAATTCCTGTATGAGTTCTAGCAGTTTTGGAGTGGAGTCTTTTGGATTTTCCATATAAAGTAGCATGTCATCTGCAAAGCAAAGAGTGAGAGTTTGATTTCTTCTTTGCCGATTTGGATGCCTTTTATTTATTTATTTATTTATTGTCTGATTGCTGAGGCTAGGACTTCTAGTACTGTGTTGAATAGCCGTGGCGATAGTGAACAGCCCTGCCATGTTCCTGACCTTAGGGGAAAAGCTCTCAGTTTTTCCACATCAAGAATGATATTTGCTGTTGTTTTTTCATAGATGGTTTTTATGATATTGAGTTATGTAACCTCTATCCCTACACTGTGAAGCGTTTTGATCAAGAAAGGATGATGTATTTTGTCAGATGCTTTTTCACCATCTATTGAGAGAATCATATGGTTCTTGTTCTTTCTTTTATTAATGTACTATATCACACTGATTGATTTGTGGATGTTAAAGCAACCTTGAAGTCCAGGAATAAATCCAACTTGGTTGTGGTAAATAATCCTCTTACTATACTGTTGGATTCTATTGGCTAATATTTTGGTGAGAATTTCTGCATCTGTATTTATCAAGGATATTGGTCTGTCATCCTTTTTGATGGGATCTTTTTCTGGTTTTGGGATAAAAGAAATTCTGGCCTTATAAAATGAATTTGAAAGTTTTCCTTCCATTTCTATTTTTTGGAACACTTTCAGGAGAATAGGTATTAATTCTTCTTGAAATGTTTGGTACAATTCCCCTGGGAAGTCGTCTGGTCATGGACTCTTGTTTTTTGGGAGATTTTTATTATTATGATGCCTTCAATCTCTTTACTGGTTATGGGTTAGCTCAAGTTTTCTAATTCTTCCTGGTTCAGTTTTAGGAGTTTATATGTCTCTAGGAATGCATCTATTTCTTCCAGATTGTCAAAATTGCTGGTGTATAGTTGCTCATAATATGTTCTTATAATTGTTTGTATTTCTTTGGTGTTAGTTGTGATCTCTCCCCTTTCATTCATGATTTGATTACTCCCCTTTCTCTTTTCTTTTTGATAAGTCTGGCCAGGGGCTTATCAATCTTTTAAATTCCTTCAAAGAACTAGCTCCTAGTTTTGTTGATTTGTTCTACTGTTCTTTTGGTTTCGAGTTCATTGTTTTCTGCTCTGATCTTTATCATTTCTCTTCTCCTGCTGGGTTTAGTCTTTCTTTGCTGTTCTTTCTCCAGCTCCATTAGGTGTAGGAATAGGTTGTGTAATTGAGATATTTCTTATTTCTGGAGAAAGGCTTGTCTTGCTATATACTTTCCTCTCAGGACCACCTTTGCTGTGTCCCCAAGATTTTGAACAGTTGTGTTTTAATTTTCATTTGTTTCCATGAATTTTAAAAATTCTTCTTTAATATCCTGGTTAGCCCATTCACTCTTAAGTAGGATACTCTTTAGCCTCCATGTATTTGAGTTCTTTCCAACTTTCCTCTTATTGTTAAGTTCTAGATTCAAATCATTGTGGTCTGAAGATATGCCGGGAATGATCCCAATCTTTTGGTATTTGTTGAGACCTGATTTGTGACGTAGGATGTGATGTATTCTGGAGAATGTTCCATGTTCACTAGAGAAGAATGTGTACTCTGTTGCTTTGGGATGGAATGTTCTGAATATATCTGTGATGTCCCTTTGGTCCAGTGTGTCATTTAAAGCCTTTATTTCCTTGTTGATCTTCTGCTTACATGATCTGTCCATTTCAGGGAAGGGGGTGTTAAAGTCCCCTAATATTACTGTATTATTGTTGATGTTTTTCTTTGATTTAGTTATTAATTCATTTATATAATTGACTGCCCCCATGTTAGGGGCATAGATATTTAAAATTGTTAGATCTTCATGTCGGAAAGACCTTTTAAGTATGATATAGTGTCTTTCCTCATCTCTTATTATAGTCTTTGGCTTAAAATCTAATTTGTCTGATAAAAGGATTGCCACCCCAGCTTTCTTTTGATGTTCATTAGCATGGTAAATTGTTTTCCACTCCCTCACTTTATATCTGGAGGTGTCTTTGGGTCTAAAATTAGTTTCTTGGAGACAGGATATCGATGGTTCTTTTTTTTTTTTTTTTTTTTAAATCCATTCTGATACCCTGTATCTTATGATTGGGGCATTTAGCCCACTTACATTCAGGGAAACTACTGAAAGATATATTTAGTGCCACTGTATTGCGTGTAAGGTGACTGTTACAGTATATTTTCTCTTTTCCTTTCTGATCTGTTACTTTTAGGCTCTCTCTTTGCTTAGAGGACCTCTTTCAATATTTCCTATAGGGCTATTTTAGTGTTTGCAAATTCTTTTAGTTTTTGTTTGTCTTGGAAGCTTTTTATTTCTCCTATTTTTAATGACAGCCCAGCTGGATATAATATTCTTGGTTGCATATTTTTCTTGTTTAGTGCTCTGAATATAACATGCCAGTTTTTTCTGGCCTGCCAGGTCTCTATGGATAGGTCTACTATTAATCTAATATTTCTGCTACTGTATGTTACAGACCTCTTGTCCTGAGCTGCTTTCAGGACTTTCTCTTTGTCACTGAGACTGGTAAGTTTTACTTTTAGATGATGAGGTGTAGACCTTTTTATTGATTTTGAGGGGGGTTCTCTGTGCCTCCTGGATTTTGACTCTTGTTCCCTTCACCAAATTAGGAAAATTCTCCGCTATAATTTGCTCCAATATACCTTTTGCCCCCTTCTCTCTTTCTTCTTCCTCTGGGTTCCCAATTATTCTATTATTATTTTGTCTTATGGCATCACTTATTTCTCCGATTCTCCCCTCATGGTCCAGTAGTTGTTTGTCTTTCTCAGCTTGTTTTCCATCTGGTCTTCTGCATGACTAATTCTCTCTTCTGCCTCATTTATCCTAGTAGTTGCACCTCATTAATAGCTTTTTTAATTTCAACTTCGTTAGATTTTAGTTCTTTTATTTCTCCAGAAAGGAATTCTCTAGCATCTACCATGCTTTTTTTGAGCCCAGCTAGCACCTTAATAACCATCATTCTGAACTCTAGTTCTGACATATTACTAATGTCCCTATTGATTAGGTCCCTAGCTGTTGCTACTACCTCTTGTTCTTTTTTCTGAGGTGAGTTTTTCTGCCTTGTCATTTTATCCAGGTAAGAATGGACGAATGAGAGAACTAAATACTAAAAGCGTACTGACGACGCCAGAAAAATATACACTAACCAAATCAGAAGAGACCCAAAACTGGGGGTGGGGGGAAGAGAAAGGAAAAAAAAAAATCTCTACCTAGATATCTCTCTCTCTCTCTCTCTCTCTCTCTCTCTATGTGTGTGTGTATATATACACACACACATATATATGATTAGACTGGTGAATAGAACAGAGACACACACTTGATTTGGGATGTATTTCAGTCTGTTAGAAGAAAGTCCCTCCCAAAATTCAAAATTTCGAAGAAAGAAAAACTTATATGTACAAAAATAAGGGTATACATGATGAAGGGATGGAATTTGAATGTAAAGATGAAATTTAGAAGCTCTTATAAAAAGGGAATTGATAAGAAGTTGGTTGAAAAAGGAAAAAAGAAAGAAAAAAGAGGAAAGACTGTAATGAGACTGGAGACTAGAACAGAGCCATGTGCTAGATTTAGGGTATTTTTTTAAAATCTATTAGAAGAAACTATCCCAAAGTTCTAAAGAAAGAAAAACCTATATGTATACCAAAAAAAAAAAAAAGCTTAAATACAATGAAGGAATAGAATATGACTAAAACAATGAAAATTAAAATAGATGTTTTTAAAAAGGTACTGATAAAATAGTTAAAAAACATTAAAATAGGAAAGAAAAAAATTAAAAAATAGAATAAGAAAAAAAATAAAATAAAATTTAACTTTGAAAGACTAAAGAATCATGGAGAAAAAAAGCCATGAATTCTATGTGATGCATTCCTGTAACTCTGAAGTTCTGCAGTGCTCATTGATCGGTAAACTTGGTCTTGGCTAGATGTTCTTGCTGATCTTCTGGAGGAGGGACCTATTGTCATGATTCTCAAATCTCTTTGCCTGAGGCATAAGTGGCCCTGCCCTTGCTAGGGGCCAAGCTAAGTAATCTGCTTGGTTTGCTCTTGGTGGCTTTTGATTCCTGAATACTTTTGGAAAGTACAGCTTTGGAGGATGGGAATGAAGAAGGCAGCCTCCTAGTCTCTGGCCCAGAGGAGCTGAGAGCTCCAGGCCCCACTCCTCAGTGTGCCCTCAGAGAAAAGCAGTCAGTCATGCTGGTCTCTCTGGTCCCCAGACACACTCCGTGCTCACCCAACCTGTGTGAATGAGCGTTTCTATCTCTGGTGCACACCCTGATTGGAGTCCCCAAACCCAGCAGGTTCCTGCAGTGTGCTCCCATGCTGCTCCTCCCCAGGGAGGAAGGAGGGGGTCTCCCCAGATCTGCCACTTGTGGGGTTTCTGCTTGACGAGCAGTAGCCCAACTGCACCTCAGGATCATGGTTTAAGGTAAGCCCGAGATGAGAGTCCACTCACTGGCTTCGTTTCTGCAGCAGGTTTCCCTACTCTGATACCTGGGAGCTCTGCCATGCTCAGGCACCCTGGGTCCTTCTGTGACCCTGTGGGTCCTGGGACCACACTGTCTCCGCAAGGGCTCAATCCCCGGCTTAACCTCTGGGACAATGTCCCTCAGTGGAGAAGACTTCTAAAAGTTCTGATTATGTGCTCCACTTCACTACAGCTGGAAGGGAGCTGGCCTCCCCCCGCATGGTCTATCTTCCCAAATGTCACCTCTGATTCAGGCATGTCCTACCTTCCAGAAAGTGGTCACTTTTGTGTTCTTAAAATTGCTGCTCTTCTCTTCGATCTCTTGTTGAGCCTGTAGGTGTTGTGACTGGTTTAATAACCATTTAGCTGAACTCCTGGAAACTGATGGTATCTAGGTCTCCTAATCCTCTGCCATCTTGCTCCTCCCCCGGTATCTCTATTTTAATACAATCTAAAAATCTAATCTGTCTTAAATAAGATTAAAATGTTAATCTGACCCATTTAAATGTAATCTATCACTGAAGTTCAAATTCAACTAATTAAATGCCTCTGAAGGGGTGTGTGTGTGTGTGTGTGTGTGTGTGTGTGTGTGTATAAATATTAACATCTGATTTGCCTTGCAGTTCAGAAGCTAAACTACTAATCACAATATTATAATTTATTTTTACTGGCTTTTAGAAAATAGATGGAAGGCATTATAAATAAGCTTTATCAAAATTAATACATGCACAGATTTACTCACTCTTTTTATAAGGTAAAACTTTACAGCACATTTTCTTAAAAACAAAATCCTATAATTACAGTGAATCAAAAGTTACACATACAAATTTTAGATGCAATAGAAGGTATAAATAACTGAGGATAGCAAATGCATGATAAGTTAAAAATATTAGAAATACAAACTTGTTACCAGTTTGCCATATAATTCTTAGGTAACTATTTCTTGAAAGCGCAGAACTTATTAAAAAATGCATTTTCTCTTCATATGTATCCAATCACATTTTTTTTTTGTAATTATTAGAAAGCGTGTAACTTAAATTATTTTCTCTTTGCTGTCTTTTGTGAGCTTTCTCCTGCTAGGTTTCTATCACAATCTGTGTTGTAGCAAATAAAGAAACATCCATCTCTGAGTTACTCAGTAAGGGCAAAGGGCAAGAAAAGTGAGCAAGATATGACAACAGAACAAAACAACACAGAAAAGAACAAAAAGATGAAGGGAGTGCAAATGACAAAAATGAGTGAGAGATATTTACTAGGAAGGCCCCTATCAGATTGTCTAAATGTTGTGGAGAAAAAAAGTCATTCTTATTCTGAATGACAAAGGAGAACTTATTTTTAAATTTTAAAAAAGAATACCTTAAGTTAAACTGAATTCAGCTCTTAACACAGAATTCTGGAATAGGGATTGAATATTAGTATGACTAAAAGAAGAAAGACACAAAGAGAAAAAGAGGGGAAGGAGTACGAAAAGGGTAAGAAGAAGAAAGAGAAAATCTGGTACTACCAGTCAAACAAAAAGGAAAACTGGCAACTTGAAGGTTACATGAAGCAAGAGAAAGTCAGTTATTATAGAGAATTACTTGATTTTTTTTTTCTTTGAAAGATACAAACTCATTTTCTAATCTGAATTTACTGGCTATCATATACAGTTTAATTCAAACTGGTTACCTTAAAATGACTATTTTAGAGAAGAACAATAAGAACTAAGGAGCACTCTAATCCTCAGTCTTGAAATAAAAAAAAAAAAAAGAAAAAGATCATAAGCCTCACTATCTTTTTTCTCCATCGCAAAGCAGTGTTTGTCTTTAAAATTGGTGAATAATAAATACCCTGACTCCCATTTCTCATACTTACAATCCTTCCCTGCTGCCATCAATCAGGGCTTGAAATAAAGGTTTGTTATGTGGGATGGTCTGTAAGATATTGCCGTCCCCTGTCACGTAGCCAATGGCCCACTGTCCCAATCTGGTGCAGCTTAACCGGAAAATGTAGCTGTAAAGCGTGAGAAAATGATGTTTAGTCACATTCAAAGTGTATGCTAACTACTAAACAATCTGTTAGACTTCTTTAAAGTCAAAGAATAAATGGAGTCATTTAGAATATCCAAAATAAGGTTCTATCTTCTCTTTTTTTTAAGATTTTATTTATTTATTTGACACACAGAGAGATCATAAGTAGGCAAAGAGGCAGGCAGAGAGAGAGGAGGAAGCAGGCTCCCTGCTGAGCAGAGAGCCTGATGCAGGCCTCAATCCCAGGACCCTGAGATCAGGACCTGAGCCTACGGCAGAGGCCTTAGCCCACTGAGCCACCCAGGTGCCCCTATCTTCTTATTTTAACACCGTTGTCCTCCACTCATTGATCTATAAAAGGAGCATTGACAATAATTCCACTTAAATACCTCCAGGGCTATCAGACAAAGGAACCGAGGTTGATCCACTTTAGTATCAAAGGATCTACTGCCATCCCCATCAGCGGGTGCTCAGGATGAACCAGCAAGGACAGAAATCGTTTTTGGAAAGCAAACGAAAAATTTAATTTGTTCACCTCAGAGAGCAATTGAGTTAGTTTCTACCATGGAGTTCAATATATCACTTGTAATTTAAAGATTATGCATTTTAAGTTAATGACTTGTTCAAAGATAATATTTTTTTCTTTGAAGCATTCCAGCTGTTCACCTCACCTTTAAATGAAAGATCAAAAGAGCTGAACTGTTATTAATGAGAAGACAAACTAGATTAAACTCATGGCTTCCATCCAGGCCTGTCCAGCTCAATGCCTTGCAAAAGGAAGTTAAAGTAGTTGAAAAATAGAAATCAAATTAATGACAACGATAAGGAGACACTGACTTGGTTTTCAATTCACTGTTATTTATTTATTAATATAGCTATCTGCTAATTTTATTTGAGATCACTTTACTTAAGTGTACTGCACTCAATCTTGCCATCACGATAACCACATCTGGATTTTATAACCCCTCAAGCAGCTCAAAAGTAGGTCAGCAATCTGTTGGCGATATCTGAGTATGCTGATTGGTCTACGTACATGACAGAAACTCGCATCTCCTGATGTACATTAATTACTGAAGAACCAAGTACTATAAAAATAACTTTTTACAGGACAAATTAACATATATAATGGTGACACAGTCATTCAGTTTAATTAACTTGCGTCTCTGGTATTAAAAGGTGATTTCATCTTTGAAGAAAATGGGGTTCTTAAGGAAAGGAAGAAGTTGTGATTTCAAAATAGTAAGAACCTTCCTACTTGTTTTAGAACCTTTAGAAAGAATTCTTCTAGAAAAGTCCAAAAATATATTCTCCTACAGAGCCTGAGAATAGGCCATCAACCCACCAATTAATGGAACCCTTAATCAGAATCATAGACAAAATAATTCCACACAGACTTCTGGCTCTCTCTCTGGATCCCGAGAGACTCAAACGTCCTTGCAATAGGTCCTACTATTTTCTGTAACATGAAGTGAAAGAGAAGAAACACTTTCCAAGAGGAAGAAACTGTTAAAGTTATTCTGCAAAACAAGTGTTTATCAAAATCATTTAGATTTGTTCACCAAGTTTTCCTAAGCTTTACATTTTAAACACCACATCACCACTTTAAACAATTTACCACAGCCACAGACTGACCATTTCAACTTTGCCAAAAACTTAGTAGAATAAACTGTTACAGGGCAAATTGGGAAGAAAAGAAAGACATGCTTTTGGAGGGCACTGTTCTTTTATTAAAAGAATTATTCCAATAGTGATGAGGCCTGGCTTTTGCTCCCACGAGTGTTCTCTCCCAACATTACTTATCTCCATAATCTTGAACAAGAGAACACCAAAGGGACGCGGTTTCTTAATTTTGCAAATAACTTCTGCATTAAATTTGTATGATTGTGTAATTCCAAACACAGCACATCTTTCAAATCATATCCAAAAACAAGAAGATACTTTGATGCCCATCTACAGAGCAGAAGTTATGGAAAAATCTGGTTAAGAAAGATCCTTGACCAAAACAGAATGACTCATCTAAGCCCCTGTCAGCATCTCAATGAGAAACAACTCTCCTTAATCTAAACAGAAGACTTCAATAGGAGCCAAACTGTTCACTGAACCCACTACCTTCTTTTTATATACCATATAAATTCTTAAAAATACAAAAGGTGGACATTTTCATTATGGCAGAGAAAAAGGAATCGAAAGTATTGCCTTGTACTAGAAACTACTTTGTAAAGAACAAACACCATTTGTACTACAAATCAGATAAAAATGGTATTGGAAGAAAAACGTAACCTTAAAAAAAAAAAAACAAATTCATTCCTATGATGAATGACTCCTACAAGGAAATCAGAGTACTCATGGATGTTGGGATGGCATCTCCTACTAAAATGTCACTATATGAAGAGGACAGGGGTCCACTGTCACTGCTGCCATACCCAGCACACTGCTTGCCACAGTACAAATGCCTACTATGTAAAGCATTTTTAAATGACACATGGGGAAAATGCATGAATGAGGAAAGAGACAGATTTTCTGATCCCAGATTTGTCATTCATAAGGTCTGATATCTTAGCCAAAGCCACAGGGGCTGACTAAACAGCCAACCTCTGAGTTTCATCTAGTTTCATCATCTGGAAAATAAAACAGGAATTCTGAAGCTACGAAGAAGGACAAGGTACTATGGAAGAAATTCTTAAGGACAAGAAATTGGTTGGATTGAAACAATGGGTTTATATATGTTTATATACTTATATGTATTCATCATATACATATATGTATGTATATTTTTATACTCTAAGTAATTATAAGTGTTTATCATAGAACCAAATTGAAGATCTTGAAAAATACCCTAAAATACCAAACATGAAACTGATTTATTTCATCTTTAGCAAAATATTCAAGTATTCAAAGATACACATACAATTTTATACACAAACACAGGTGCCATGGTATAGACAATGCTAGTATCTGCCTCCAATTTGAAAATCAGAGCTCTGAGACTGAATGAATTTCTAGGTTTATCAAATTGCATGGTACTACACCCTCCTCCACTTCATGAACACAGAGTTTCAGTACAAATATAATGAATGGATGGAAAGGATTCAATTAAGAAGTACCACTATTAGGATTCCCTTCCCCCCACCCCATGGGTGTTACTGATTTACTTCAGAATGGACAACAGGGGCCTTTTCATCATTAGATATACCACATAATATTGCTGCTGAAAAGTCTTACCTTCCAGGTTTGGTGCTGTATTTCTGTAGTCGTGCTTTAACTTCATCATATGTGAGAAATGCCATGTAACCCGGATGTGTTACAGCTAAGAAATTCCAATTCCGTAAAATAGAGCCCCAAGGCTAAAAATATGAATAAATGAAAAGATATTATCTAGATAATATCAATCACCAATTATACACCAACCTATCATTTAATATAGTTACTGAAATCTCCAATTTATTTTTAAGTGAATATGAGCTTCTGTAGCTTAGGTCAACCTTTACCATCTAACAGCAAACATGCAATTCCTTGCTCTCTTTTTAGAGAAATATTAGGCAGAAAATAGGATAGAATACAGAGAACAAAAAGGAAAACTACATACTTTCTTCACAAATTCTATTCCCAATGCAGCATTTGTGGTAATTCTGAAACACAAAACACATCACTTTTCTGTTCAAAACTCTCTAACTTTGAGTAAAAGCCAAAGTCCTTACAAGTGGTCTAAAAGGACCTTACAGGGTTGATGCCCATTTCCCTTTCCTCCCTGTCTGTTGTAACTTCTCCACTTTCTGCCTCTTCTTCAGGTATCCTGGCTTCTTTGCAGTGGGCTTGAACACAAAGGTACTCCCCTGCCTCAGAGGCTTTATATTTGCTGATGCCTCTACCAGAATTCTCCCTCCAATTATCTAAGTTACTCCTTTCCATTGTTTCCTCAGTGAAGCTTTCTCAGACCACTCTACTGAACACTGTTAGTGCTCATCACATTCCTTATCTTCCTTGGTCTGTTTTGTTCAGCACTGTATCTTTAAGATATCTAATTTTATAGAAAAAGAAGTTATACCATGAATGTCAGTGATCTGGCACCAGTAGCACATTAAACAGAAGCTACAGGAGAATAAGGAACATGCCTGTCTTGCTCACCAAAGGGATGGCAGCACTGACGCAGTCTCAGAATACAGTGATCTGGGAGGTGTACTTGTTGAAAAGCTCCTCTAACTAGTAACTTGTTTAAAAGGTCTTGGCTCCCAACCTACCATTCTTTCCATGGGAACATACCACTGTGCTCACATTTCGCTAATTCTTACACAATTACAGAAGGTTTATGATTTAGTAGTAAAGAAAATCTTAACACAGAGTTTGGACCACTCTCTCTTAGTTACCCCTCTAGTTATCAGGGCAAGAGAAAAAAGGCAGTGAGTGATAGACAATTTTGCTTGAGGGTTTGAATGAATCATATCAGCCATATTTTTAAGGCTGAAGCTACATTTATTCCACGAACTTGGCAGCATACTCTATTTGATGTGCCAGATTATTAATTCATATCTTCAACAGAAAAGAAGAAAAAAGGTATTTTATGTTGCCAAGCAAGAGCTGCTGAAGTGGTCATCCTAGATATGATCATTGGTACAGGGCTCCTGCTTTTCTTTGCTTTGAGACTTGTTCCTCATTATTGTTAAGCAAGTTTCAGATTCACAAGGCGGAATTCTTCAAGGATTGTATCTCTTGAGATGAGGGTAACAAGGGAAAGAGAGATTTTGTAATGAAGAGTTCTTTAACCTTTTCTGATATAATAAGAAAAATCTTCAGGGTTATTCTCCCAGCACACTAAAACATCTAATTGGACAAAAAGGAGCCCTGGAGAATGCTATTATGAGAGATTCTATCTATGTACTTGAGCAAGGGGGAACATGTTTCTAATTTTCATCTAAAATCATGACTAAAAATTACATAAACAATACTTGGAAGAATATCAGTATATATTTAAAAAAATTGAGAAATAACTTCTAGTGGAAGCAGTGGGTTTTGTTTTGTTCTACTTCCCCACCTACAAAGAACAAGGATGCAGAGAATATAAAACTTTTGGGTCACTTCCATTGAAGTCTACAAAAACTTATGGAAGCATTGTTTAAAAAAACGTTGAACTTTACAGAGAACCAACATGAAGATCAGAATACAACTGAAGAAAAGAAAAATAGAAACTGGAGTTTTGAGCCAACTGCTACAATATTAAGCAACCATTTTCTTGGTACATAATACAGGGCCAGCTTCTAACTACAAAAATATTTGTGTAATAGAAAGAGTCTGTGTACTGTTTTTCTTGTGAATGCAACCCACATTCAGAAACACATGGTAGTTATGTGGGCTTTTTGTTATTGTTGTTTGTTTTTTGTTTTGTTTTTGTTTTGTTTTGTTTTGTTTCTGTTTTAAGGATTTTGCCAACTAACGGCTTAAAGAAGGCAAAATAAAATGCTTTGGAGAATAAGAATTATATTTGCAATTTTTTTTAGATTAAAGGAGATGTTTTCACACCCACCAACACAAAATTATTTAAAGATTCCTAAATGACTACAGAAATGGAATGAATTGAGGAAACTGTTCTCTCCATTCTTCAAGAATAGCCTTTTACTGACTTATAACTTCTGTTGGAAGAGGGGCCTGGACTGGTCTGTCTAGATCCACTCTCTTATTTCTTGCTGTAAACGGACAACATTCCTCTTCTTCTGCTGCTCCCTATTCCACTGATGCTACATATTCCATAGTACAAATATAGTCACCCAAATCACACATCTCTTATGCCACGACCCCTCAAATTTCTTGCCCCATTTCTCAGTAACCCAATCTTCTCTAGTAGTGGGGAAATGGAAGGGGAAGAGGAGCAACAGCCTCAGGGAGAGGGAAGAGAAAAACAAAATCCCCATATTTCTGTTCCAGGATTTTAGCACCTGCCAATCTCAGCATCTCTGAACTACCTAGAGAGGAGAAAGAGAAGATTAAAGGCAGAAGAAAGGGGAAAGGAGGAGGGTAGCCACTGCAAGTTTGTTTCAATGACTTCTAGTATTTGTTCAAGTTCTGGCAGAATGTCAGGATAAAGGAAGAGAGGAAAAGAATGTAACTAGTAATCAGCTTTATGTTCTTTTCTTCCCTTCTTTCATTTCCTAGACAATTCTCAACTTCATCTCCTATCCCACTGATGACTTCTTTAAACAGTTATGCTATGTGAGACCCCAATCTTGAGCACATACCTTACCCACCTTCAGAGACCATTCTGATAAATACCCCACTACCACCACTTTAGAAGTGTTAGAATTCACTGCTAATTAATCACCACCACTGTGACTGCAGAAAAATATATGTGTTCATGAATTACAGTATATATAAAACATTTTTCATACAGAATGCATAATTATAACTTAAAAAACATACTATTCAATTTTTAAAGTTGTATAAAAATAAAAGATCACTAAAAGTTAATACTTTTACTTTTTTATGCACAGAACTAATTTTAAGGTACAAGTGTGACTGGTTAAAGCATCAGAATAATGAAACCAAAAGAAGTGAAGAATCACAGAAGTATATAGGAACTAATGAGAGTTCTTTAGTTACTTCCACAATTATGTCTTTTAAAAGAGACGAGGCATATTTGGTCCATAGGTATTTTTTGGTTTTGTTATCTAAAACTTCTCAAACTCCACACCCAAAAATCAAATAATCAAGTCAAAAAGTGGGCAGAAGACATGAACAGACACTTCTCCAAAAAAGACATACAAATGGTTAACAGACACATGAACAAATGTTCAATATCACTAGCCATCAAGGAAATTCAAATCAAAACCACACTGAGATACCACCTTATACTAGTTAGAATGTCAAAAATTGACAAGGCAAGAAACAAGAAGTGTTGGAGAGGCTGCGGAGAAAGGGGAACCCTCTTACACTGTTGGTGGGAATGCAAGTTGGTGCAGCCACTTTGGACAACAGTATGGAGGTTCCTCAAAAAGTTAAAAACAGAGCTACCCTATGACCCAGAAATTGCACCACTGAGTATTTACCCCAAAGATACAGATATAGTGAAAAGAAGGGCCACATGCACCCCAATGTTCATAGCAGCAATGTCCACAATAGCCAAACTGTAGAAAGAGCCAAGATGCCCTTCAACGGATGAATGGATAAAGATGTGGTTCTTATATACAATGGAATATTACTCAGCCACCAGAAAGGATGAATATTCAACTTTTGTATCAACATGGAAGGAACTGGAGGAGATTATGCTAAGTGAAATAAGTCAAGAAGAGAAAGACAATGATCATATGGTTTCACTTATTTGTGGAACATAAGGGATAGCATGGAGAACATTAGGAGAAAGAAGGTAAAATTGAAGGGGGGAATCAGAGGGAGAGATGAACCATGAGAGACTATGGACTCTGGAAAACAAACTGAAGGTTTTAGAGGGGAGGGAAATGGGAGGATAGGTTATAGGTATTAAGGTATTAAGGAGGACACGTATTGCATGGAGCACTGGGTGTTATACACAAACAATGTATAGTGGAACATTACATCAAAACTAATGAGGTACTCTATGGTGACTCACATAATAAAAAATAAATTAAAAAAACTTTTCACAGTAACTCTACTTAAAAAGATTCTATTCCTCTCATCTCAGGAAGCATAAATAAGACACACATAACTTAGAGTATTAAGATTACCTGTACTGTTTTTAAGTGAAACAACTTTTAAGAAAATATGTGCATATATTAAGTAACAGCTTGGGTAAGTGTTTAACCAATATTAAGGTGCCATCTCATAACTTTCATATATAACTGAGGCATTCTAGCATTTCAACATCTGCACTAGAAAGTCATCCAGGCTCCCCACAAAAAACACACTCTTCCTAGAATGAAAGGGAAAAAATCTCTGTAGACTACCCACTGAGAACAGTTAGGTTTAAGGCAGTAATTTTTTTCTCTCCCTTCATAAGGGGAAGAAACAAAATTTCTACTACTTCAAATGTTTTTGTATTATGTGAAATGAATTATTTTGTAAAATTACCAGAAACTTTAAAGAAAGGAGAGGTTCTAATATAAAATAGTCAGTATCAGGTAACAATCTTTTTACAAAATGTATCAATAAAATCACTGAAAAAAGTAAGCTAGTAGTCTATACAGGCATACCTCATTTTACTGTGCTTTGCTTTACTGCACATCACAGAAATTGTGTTGTTTTTGTTTTTGTTTTTTTTAAAGATTTTATTTATTTATTTGACACAGAGAGAGAGATCACAAGCAGGCAGAGAGGCAGGCAGAAAGAGGAGGAAGCAGGCTCCCTGCTGAGCAGAGAGCCTGATGTAGGCCTTGATCCCAGGACCCTGATATCAGGACCTGAGCCGAAGGCAGAGGATTTAACCCACTGAGCCACCCAGGCGCCCTGTTTTTGTTTTTTTCAAATTGAAGGTCTGTGATAACCCTATATTGAACAATTCTATCATGGCACCATTTTTCCAATAGCACCTGTTCACTTCAAGTTTCTCTATCGTTATTTTGGTAATTTTTTAAAAGATTTATTTATTTATTTGAGAGAGAGGAAGTAGGGTGAGGGGCAGTGGGAGAGGGAAAAAATCTCAAGTAGACTACCCACCGAGTGCAGAGCCTGAGACACAGGGCTCGATATTATGACCGAGATCATGACCTGAGCCAAAATCAAGAGTCAGACGCTTAACTGACTGAACCACCCATGTACCCCATATTTTGGTGATTCTCAAAATATTTCAGATATTTAAATAATCATCCTATTTGTTATGGTGATCTGTGATCTTTGATGTTGCGATAATTTTCAGGGGTATCACAAACCATGGCCACATAAGGTGTTGAATGTAACCTATAAATGTGTTTTCTGACTGCTCCACTGACCAGCCATTCCCCCACCTTTCTCCTTCTCTTCAGGCTCTCTATTCCTTGAGACACAATATTGAAATTAGGCCAAGTAATAACCCTATGATGTCCTCTAAGCGTTCAAATGAAAGAAAGACCTCAGACTTATCTCCCTTTAACCAAAAACTAGAAATGATTCAGCTGAATGAGGAAGGGAAGCTGCAAGACAACACAGACTGAAAGCTAGGCCTCCTGCACCAAACAGCCAAGTTGTGAAAGCAAAGGAGAAGTTCTTGAAGGAAATGAAAAGTGTTACACCAGTGAGCACACAAATGATAAGAAAGCAAAACAGCCTTAATGCTGATACAGAGAAAACTTTAGTGCCTGGAGAGCAGGTCAAACCAGCCACAATGTTCCCTTACAGGAAAGCCTAATCCAGAGCAACGCCCTAACTCCTTAACTCTAGAAAGGCTGAGGAAGTCAGGAAGCTTCAGGAAAAAAAAGTATGAAGCCAGCTGAGGCTGGTTCATGAGGTTTAAGGAAAGAAGTTCTCTCCATAACGTTAAAGTGCTAGGTGAAGCAGCAGGTACTGATTGCTGTAGAAGCTGCAGCAAGTTATCCAGAAGATCCAGCTAAAACAACTAATGAAGGTGGCTACCTTAAGTAAGAGATTTTCAATGGAGATGAAATGGCCTTCTGTTGGAAGAAGATGTCACCTAGGACTTTCATAGCTAGGGAGGAGAAGTCAGTGCTGCTTTAAAGCGTCAAAGGAAAGGTTGACTCTCTTGTTAAGAGCTAATGCAACTGGTGATTTGAGTTGAAGTCCATGCTCATTTACCATTCTGAAAATGCTAGGGCCTAGGATTTATGCTAGATCTACTCTGCCCATGTTCTAGAAATGGAACAACAGAGCCTGGATGACAACACGCCTGTTTACAAAACTGGTTTACTGAACAGTTTCAGCCCCCTTTTCAGACATACTTCTCCAGGCCAAAAGTTACCTTTCAAAAATATTACTATTCATTGTTGATGCATGATCATCCAAGGACTCTGATGGAGATGTACAATGAGATGAATTATTTTCATTCCTGCCAATACAACAACCCATGGATCAAGGAATAATTTCAACTTTGAAGTCTTTTTATTATCTTTTTTTAAGATTTTATTTATTTGAGAGAGAGAAAGAAAGAGTGAGAGCACTAGAGGGGTAGAGGGAGAGAATCCTCAAAGAAGACTCCCCCATGAGTGTGGAGCCTGATGCAAGGCTTGATCTCATGACCCATGAGATCATGACCTGAGTCGAAAGCAAGAGTTGGAGGCTCAACCAACTGAGTCAACCAGGTGCCCTCAAGTCTTATTACTTAAAAGATACATTTTGTAAGGCTATAGCTGCCATAGATAGTGATTCCTCTGATGGATCTGAGCCAAGTTAACTGAAAACCTTCTGGAAAGGATTCACTACTCTAGATCCCATTAAGAATACATGATATGATTTACTGAAAGAGGTCAAAATGACAACATTCACAGGAGTTTGAAAGAGGTTGATCCCAACCCTTGCAGATGACTTTGAGGGGTTTAAGGCTTCTGTGGAGAACGTACCTAAATGTGGTGAAACAGTAAGAGAACTAGAATTAGAAGCAAAGCCCAAAGATGGGACTGAATTGCTGTAATCTCATGATAACAAACTTTAATGGATGAGGAGCTGCTCCTTAGGAGTGAGTAAAGAAAATTGTTTCGGGACCTAGAATCTACCCTTGGTGAAGATGCTGTGAAAATTGTTGAAATGACAGTAAAATATTTAGAATATTAGTTGATAAAGCAGTAGCAGGGTTTGAGAGGATTGACTCCAATTCTGAAAGAAGTTCTACTGCGGGTCAAATGCTTTCAAATAGTATCACACGCTACAGAAAAATTGTTCATGAAAGGAAAAATGAATCAGTGCAGCAGACTTCACTGTTGTCTTATTTTAAGAAATGGCTGCAACCACTCCAACCTTCACCAGCCTGATCAGTCAGCAGTCAGCAACACTGAGGCAAAGACCCTCCACCAACAAAAAGACTACGACTCATTGAAAGCTCAGGTGATGGTCAGCATCTTTTAGCAATTAAGTATTTTTAAATTATGGTGTACACATTGCTTTTTTAAGACATGATGCTATTACACATGTAATAGGCTACAGTATAGTGTGAACGTAACTTTCATATGCACTAGAAAACCAGAAAAAGTTTTTGACTTGCTTTATTGTGATATTTACTTTATTGCACAGGTCTGGAACTGAATGACCCTGCAGCATCTCCAAGTTGTGCCTGTATATACACCAAGGGAATAATCATGAAACTAGTATAAACCAAAAATATGCAAAAGCACAATTTCTGCAATCACTTATCTAGTCTCTTATCCTATACACCCAGGTAGAATTATGATCTTAAGTTGAAAGAAAATAAAATGTATTCTATAAGTATTGTCGACAAGAGGTAATTTGCCTTCTGTTAACAGGTCCCTTCCTAAATTAAAAGACAATCCCACATAATTTGATTTTCTTTTTTTTTTTTTTTTAAAGATTTTATTTATTTGACAGCGAGAAATACAGCCAGAGAGGGAACACAAGCAGGGGGAGTGAGAGAGGAAGAAGCGGGCTTCCCGCCGAGCCCGATGTGGGGCTCGATCCCGGGTCTCCGGGATCATGACCTGAGCTGAAGGCAGTTGCTCAACCAACTGAGCCACCCAGGCGCCCCATAATTTGATTTTCTTACATAACTTAGTCACCAGAACTTGCAAACTCGTGCCAAGGAAAATCATAAATCAGAGAAAGGAAATTCTTATAACATGGGAAACATAAAAACCAGTATTATACTCCAACATTTGTTGAAAGCATGTTTCAAACAAAAAATCTTACTATACACTGAAACAATAAAAAATTGCATCAGAATATAAGCAAGCCTGTTTTCTGATCAATTTACCTCACTTACTACAGAATTTATATTACTACAGTCATAAAGATTTTAAGTGGGATTCTTTCATTTTGTGACTACTTGAATTGAATGCCATAGTCAAATTCAAAACACAAATTTCAAGTCTTCGTGACTAATTCCATGAAGATATACAAAAGATAAAACGATAGCATCTAGCTTTCATCATTCAATGACACTTGCTTCTGAAAAGCTATGTGAAGACATTTATAAAGGACAGATTAAAAAATAAAAACAATAGGATGAGAAGGTTAATGTCACAGTCATACACATTAGTGAGGAAAGAGGGAAAAAAACCCCACAAAAACAAAGCCTCCATTTTCCAAAAGAGAAATCTCTTAAATTAATGATATACTATGTTGCAATATTATGTAGCAAATGAAAATTAATAATTATATTAATGAAAAATATTTATTGACATGAAAAAATATTTGTAACATTTGGTTGAATGAGCAATATAAGTTGCAAAAAAGTACACACCATTGGAATCTCCTATACAGAACCTGATAAATTTACTATTTATTGCCAATTTTACTATTTCCTTTCTCACCAGATGAATGCAGGAGACAAAGAGGAGAAGTTGGGATACAACCTCAGCAAATGTCCACATGTAAAATTTGCATTCTGTCAGTAACCAGGCTAAAAAGACAAATTAAAGTGAGAAACTAAATAGGAAATTTAAAAACAAAGCTCCTCTGCCTGAATCTTCTCAAAGCTAAGAAGCAATCGCCAGCCTCATAGCACCTGGTACTTCGAACTTAAACCCTAAACATTCAGCAATGACCAAAAACTTACACCAGCAACTTCAAAATTAGCAACTATCAAAAATGAGACCGTTTCTCTTATGTTTGTATGTGAGAGAGATGCACACATACACATGCACACAGATGAACACACACACATCACATGCACACACAGGGAAGGAGTTTAGTAGAGAGGAAAGGTTGAAGCACATAGGAAGCTTACCTGAAAGAGCCTGGTAAAAATATCAAATTCAAAAACTGAAATGTAATCATTACAAGTTAAATCAATTGTTGATTTCAGAGCCATTGCTTCCAGACCAGAGCTAATCTGATGAACCTCATGAAGGCACTGTCTGAATACTTTCCATGGTACAATAGTTCTGTGCAAGGAAAAAAAAAAAAAAAAGGAATTAAATCAAGTGTCATTTAAGACTACCTTCCACTGAAACAGCACAGTTCAATTATAACATTAATACAATTAATTGCATTTGTACTAAAAGACAAGTAGTTGACAAAAAAGACTTAATAGGTGTTCATAATTTAGAACACCTGTAATGGGCTTTGCCAACTGGATTATTTTCCAGTTGCTAAGAATGGGACAAAAATCTAAGTTAAGTTCTCACTCCAACAATCCTTGGCTATCAAGATATTTCTAAAAGTACATCCAAAAGAAGGGATTAGGTCACGGTACTGCGTATCTCTGACCTCTTGCGCACACAAGATCATTTTGACTTTGAGTCAATTTAGATTTCCCCCTTCTTTATTTCCTTAAGATAGCTCTAAGACTATGGGTGCACACAATAGTGGGAATTCTTTATTCATGGCACAAAAGAGTAATCTGCCTTTTTGAGAAAGCTCAGGTAGAAAGTCAGGAAGGCATTTTAGCCATTACCCCCTCGTATTCTGCAGATAAAGAGCACATATCTAACCTTTCGTATTAATACAAAGGGAAATTTTAAATTGTTTAACTGATCACACTGGCTAGCATATAGAAACTTATTTATTTAAAACTTACTTCTTTTTCTTAAATATCATGCAGCAAAATTTTTATTAATTAATGCATTTACATAGTTTAAAAATTTAGAAGAGGAAAAAAAATGGTATCCATGGAAGTCTCCCAGTCTGACCTCCACCTGACCAGTTTCAGACATTCCCCACCTCCTCCCATCCACCATGAAAATAGGTAATACACATTATTCCTCCCCTAGTGCATTTCCTCCTTTTGGAATGTTATATGCCTACTACTGAATAGGTGGAAGAAAGAAATCATTCATGTTTTTAAAATTTTAAGCTGCACTTTTCATAATAGGACATCATAAGAGCTATATACACCCTCTTATAAGATTACAAATATTTAAGCCTTAGGTTTTTCTTTACTAGTATCTCTTAAGAAATAAAAGACTCAAAATGGACTATACTGGCCCTATCCTATACTAATTCTCCCAGTGAAACATTGCCATAAATGTATAATTATATATTCATTCAATAATTATCTACTGCAGTGGTTGTCAAACTTGAGCATTCATTGGGACCATTGAAAGGCTTGTTAAGACAGAAACTGCTAATCCACAACCCAGGCAGGATATTCTAATTCATTATGACTGAGGTGGGGCTGGAGAACTTTGAGTTCTAACAAGTTCCCAAGTGATGCTGATGTTGCTGGTGTGGGGACACTTTGAGAGTCACTGATCTCTTAATTGCTAAGGCAAAGCACTACGGATAAATACAATTATAAAAATACAAGATACTATCTGTCCTTGAAGAATATACACACAGGGTAAAAATAATATGTGTAATGCTAAAAATAAAAATAAAAAAAAATACCAGGCAAGGGTTATATACAAGGAGGTGCTGGAGGAATTCCAGAGAAGGAGTGGTCTGCGGCAAGATGAATAAATGAATGGTGGGACAGGCTTACAATACTATGTTGTATTTATAAGAAAGTTTAGGTTTGATATACCACCAAAAGAAAGAAAAATATGAGGCTGAATACATCAAAAGGCTTTCCTCTACGTATGAAAAAAAAACAGGAAACCACAGAGAACCGAAGAGACAAACCACATCAGACGCTGTTTAGAAGAAACATACGTCAGGCTCTGATTAAGGTTAACAAAATGCTACTGTTTTAAGAAAACAAGGAAAACTTTTTTTTTTCATTTTTAGATTTTATTATTTGACAGAGAGAAACACAGCTAGAGAGGGAACACAAGCAGGGGGAGTGAGAGAGGAAGAAGCAGGCTTCCCATCAAGCAGGGGCTCGATCCCTGGAGTCTGGGATCATGACCTGAGCCGAAGACAGACACTTAACAGCTGAGCCACCCAGGCGCCCAACAAGGAAAACTTTTTATGATAATGTTAGAAGGCTATTGATTTTTGGCAAAGTGAAAATATGCAATTGTGTCCAGTTTCATTACAGTTACCACGGAAGTAGTGCTTAAGAAGCACATTTTTCTTTTCCAAATTAAGGTTCAAATATTCAACGCATAAAAGGGACATAAACCATAATATTCACATTTTTAAAAAATGATACAAAACTAATGATTTAAGAATGGTATATGCTTTACTTTTGTATGGGCATGTTAAGAGAAATTTGTCTTGTATATGAAGTATAAAAAGTAAGTCAACTGGCTAGACACCTTTTTTATGTTACCATAAAAAAATTGCCTTCATCCCAGTATTTAAGGCACTACAGATCATAACTCTTTTCAATACCCAACGATTTCTCAGAAAAATTCTTAAAAAACATGAACTTCTAAAATTGTAGTCTAACATACCATTTTGGAACAATAACTTACAAAGGAGCAAGCCACATTTCCACAGTAGTTGTGTCAATGATACTTACTCATAGTTCACTTGTGATAAAGGTCCAAACAAGCTTAATTAAGGGTTTTAACAGGGATTCAGAAGAAAGGGCATTATCTGGTTAACTAACTACATACAAAATTTGTACAACAGATACCTTTCCTTTGATCAGCTGAGCCATCCACCATAGAAAATGGTGGGGAGGAGGAGGGTTTCATGAGTGAAGAACAGAAATAGTGTGCGATGACTTCTTAAAAAAAAAAAAAAGTTCTAAAACTGCTGCACTAAGGAGCTAACCTTTCCAAAGAGGATTTCAAGATTTCACGATGCTATCACCTTTTTTCCTAATGTGTGTGTGGCAGTGAGGGGGGAGGGTAAAGGAGAAGATGGCTTTTCACACCTTTAATTAAACTATAGCAACAACAGAGAGTAGTAGTTTCTATTCTCTTTCCCTAAGGATGGAGTCAGAGAAAATATTACTGAAAATTGTTTTACAAATACATACAAACTTCATTGTGCTCCCAGAGATCTGGGAATAGAAAACAGGAAGAAAAAGAAAAGGAATAGAAATATTTTAATCTGTCCTTTTTGCCACTTACAATTACAAATCACTTTAATTATAAGTTGAATTAACTTTAAAATCTACTAAAATCCTCAAGTAGCTGCTAAGCCACAAAGAATGGAATATAAGGCCAATGGTTAGCCAGACATTTATAATAATAATGATTTCAGAATTTTTAAATTTCCAATAAGAATAAGAGCTGTCATTTATTGATGTCATCTTGATTGATTGATTGGTTGATTATCTACGCTCTGCCAATCACCAAATACTACTACAATATCTATTACTGGAGTTTGTCACAATAACACCATGAGGCAGATAATTTATTTATTTTCATGATACAGATGTGAAAACTGAAGTTTAAGGAAGTTAAGTAATTTGCCTAAGAAAGACTTTATATGTTCCAGGCATTTTGGCAGGTTTCGAACAGAAATATAAAGTCACGATTTCACTAAGTGCAAAGACTTGTAAGTAAGTCGTGTTGTGCCATGTATAAAAGTTATTATAGAAAAAGACGGATGTGCCTTGGGAACCGCATGAGATGAAGCTCCCTGAGAACAGAAACAGTATCTTATTTACCTTTGCCCAAAACAAACAAGGTGTGCAACTAAAATTTGTGTGATTAAATTCAACTGTGTCTAGGGAAAGCAAGGGAGTGTTACATGGAGGAGGAGCCCAGTATTTGGGCTCCACTTGCTTTTTCTACTACACAGAACTCTTTTGAGGACTGAAAAAGAGTAATAGTCTGTTCATAGCTTGTCAGGAGAGATAAGAACTTAATATAAGGCTACATTATCTTATTATTAGATGATAAGTTTGGTCTATTTACCCAGAAAATAAGAGTAAATTCATTTATTGTCTTGAAAACAGAGTGAGTGTCCTTTCAGATAAAAACAGATATAGGGAAACAAAACTGAGAAGGTGTCAGTAGGTCAGCAACTGACAAGTCACTCAACTCTTCCAGCCTTTTCTCCTCTTCCATAAAAGTAAACAAGTATATTGAGTGTTATGATTTGAAAATATTGCAGTTTTAAAAAAACAATAAAAGGAATGGAAGACAAAAAAATGTCAGGAGAATATTACCTCCCCCCTCAAAAAAAGGCAAAACATTTTCATGACACCACAAGTTCATAAAAGGATATAGGTTTTATTTTTAACTCATAAGAAAAAAAATCCACATTATAAAGGTATAAATCTCAACAAAGTCTAGAATGTTTGAAAAGTCATATACTTTTGGTGTGAAGGAGAATTTATACAGCATTTCTAGAAGGCATTTGGTAGCAAGTTTCAAAAGCCTATATTTTTGACCCTGAAAGTCTACTTCTAGGGATTTTAATTCACAAAATCATGTAAAATAAATAAACACACAGCAGCATATATGTCCATCTATAAGTGTCTTTGATACAATGTTGTTCATAATAGTAAAAAATCAAAAACAAATATGCTCAATGGTAATAGAACATATTACATTCAAAGATTATAATATTTTAACAGCAATTAACAGTTGTACAAAAGGATATTGTCATGGAAAAGTGCCCATGACATAGTTAAGTGGGAATAGCATTTTAAAAATTGTATATTCTTTTTGATCCAATACTAAAAAGTATCTAAAATGTCTTGAGAGATCAACAGTTTAACTGATAAGAACTGGATCATGGTGGGAGTTTAAAGGATTATTTTATTTTTCTCCATAGCCAATAGAGCTTATTAGAAATAAAGAAATAAAAGATATGCTAAACTATTTTAAAATATATTCTGTAATCATAGGAAAAATCAATTAAAAACAAAAATTATAGTAGTATTTGCCTGAGACATGATTTTATATGAAATACAAAAAAATTTACATATTAAATTATGAAAAAAAGAATTCAACATGGCTGCAGAATATAAAACTAATTTAAAAATCAGTTGTATTTCTATAAATAAGCAATGTATCATTAGAAAATAAAACTTAAAAATACTTGATTTTTATAATAGCATCTGAAAATATTAAATAAACAGGAATGAGCCTAACAAAAGAAGAATAAAACCACAAGATAAACACAAACACACACAATCAGGGATATAGAAGACACAAAGGGATATAATACTTTAATGGACTGGCAGATTCACTACTCTAAAGATATCAATTATCCCCAAATTGACTCTTAGATTTAATGTAATCCCAATCAAAAATTCTAGGAGATATTTCTGTAGTAGGAAATGATAGGCTGATTCTAAAGTTTACAGAATAATCAAGCCCATCTTCCATAAAAACACTAACAAACTTACACTCTGTACTAATTAAGAGTGTGATAACAGCACAAGAATAAATAGATAGAACAAAACAATAATTTTAGAAAGCAATACAACTGTATTTGGAAACTGGATATGCAACATTGATGAGATTTCAACAGCTGTGGGGAATGAATGATGTTTTCAATAAATGCTGCTGGGTCAAATGGATATACATATAGAAGAAGCTGAATCTTGATCCTTCCCTAATACCATATAAAAATTCTATTTTAGATTATTGTTTTATCTTTCATATTTAGGTCTAAGAT
This sequence comes from Spilogale gracilis, assembly GCA_004023965.1. Taxonomy (NCBI): domain Eukaryota; kingdom Metazoa; phylum Chordata; class Mammalia; order Carnivora; family Mephitidae; genus Spilogale; species Spilogale gracilis. Next base: position 54,151 of record PITA01000115.1, read on the forward strand.
TAAAGGTTTTTTGTTTTTTGTTTTTTAGAAAAAACTAGACAGTCTCTTCAATACTTTGGAGCAGGCAAAAAATTTAAACAGGACCCAAAATGCTCAAAGGATAAAGAAAAAGAAAAGTTAAAACCTGCACTTATTAAGAGATATCACTAACAAAGGCGGGAAAAAAATGCACACATTCAGGGAAACATAACTGACAAAAGAGTCCCATCTAAATATTACTAATAACTCAAAATTGTGCAAATGATTTTCACATACACAAAGAAATAAAAATGTTCAATAAACAAAGGTATATTCACCTTCACTGGTCATCAGAGAAATGTATATAAAAAACACAATGAGATTCCATTTGACCCCTCTAAGTGTGGCTTATGAACACACACACACACACACACAAATGTATCAAAGGGTTGGAGAAGATATGGAGCAACAGGAACCTTTAGGCACTACTCAAAGGTGATTCAGTTGGTAAGCCACTTTAGAAAACTCCTAAAAGCTACTAAACCTAAAATTATGCAGAAACTAGAAGCCAGCAATTCCATTCCTAGATATATCTCCAACAGATATGCATATATGGGCTTTTAAAAATATATTTAAAAAATAACCGCACTACTGATAATAATCCAAAAGAGGAAGAACCCAATGACCATCCTGCATAGAACTGACAGGTAAAGTATGGTAGAGCTACACAATGGAGCAAGAAGAACAAACAGTCTGTCACATATAGGAACCTGGGTGAATTTCATAAACAAAGAATGAAAGGAGCCAGATTTTTTTTTTTTAAAGAACATAGTTGTAGGATCTCAACTATGATTCCATGGGATAGCATGAGCAGACGTGACTGTACGGAACTTGTTGAGGAGATGGGAGAAGGGATGCTCGGAATTATAGGTAATATTGCTATTTATTTCGGTGGCATTTACACTGGTGTGTTTACGTCATGAAAATTCTTTACCTTACACTTATATTTTGTATACTTTTCTGTATGTATATTAAACTAAATATATAAAGCTTTACAAATTTTTACATGAAAACTCGAAGATGAAAAAGAGAAGAAATGTGGGAACGGATGTAGTACCTGTTATAATACCAACAAGGAAGTCAATGTTTATTTGTTGGTTGTTGGTTTTGTTGCTGTGGTGGCGGGGGTGGTGATGGCAGTAGTTGTTTCAAATTCATTCTAGTTCAAGGAGATAAAATGTCACCTTGATTTTAAACAAAATGAAAATGTGTTCTATCTATATTAACCATTCCTATTTTTAATTTCATCTCATTTTGGTCAGAAAATTCCCTTTGACCAACAAAGATATATTTAGTGTCAATACCTTCAAATTGAGGGCTAGTTTTGTTCAGAAGATAAAAAAATATTCAAAAGACATTTAATATGTTTTTATTTTTGTTATGGATGTAAATATTAGTACTGTGACTCCTAAGTCTGTTGATATTTTCCCTAAATTCAATATATATTCCCTAAATTCCCAACATATATTCCCTAAATTCAATCTTTTTCTGTAATTATTTCTGTAATTTATTAAGTAATATGAAAATAGATTGTTATCAGGTTCTACTGTACTTATTCTTCCATCACAAATGCTTCTAAACATGAATTTCTTTTTGAAAAGCAAATGTTTTCTAGCAACCCACACAAAGGACATATCAAAACTCTGGTCAAAGAATTACCTTACAACTCATCATGGACACAATGGTAGTAACCATGGTTATCAAGGATATCCATAATTAGATCTAACCATTCCTGTGAAAATTCTTGACTCTCATACAGAAGGACACACATGTTGGGTACTTAGGATTATTTTTTCTCAAAAACATTCATACCATTTGGTCTCTAGTGTAGACAAGCACTGCTTCTTTGTAAAATGGACAAGTATTCTCTTTTTTTTTTAAAGATATTATTTATTTATTTGACAGAGGGATCACAAGTAGGCAGAGAGGCAGGCAGAGAAAGAGGCTGGAAGCAGGCTCCCTGCTGAGCAGAGAGCCTGACGTGGGGCTTGATCCCAGGACCCTGAGATCAGGACCTGAGCCAAAGGCAGAGGCTTAACCCCAGGCACCCTGAACAAGTATTCTTATTTTCAGATTCTGAAAGTTAGATTTGGAATCAAATAATTTTTATAAGATTACAGAAACAAGGAAAATAGCTTCTTCAACATTATGCCTGATTGTCTCTATAATCTCATTCATATGATATATTTGATGCTTTCTAACTTCTGGTCTCACAACCAGACTTTTGAACATGATAAATTTACGATAGCCATGAAATTACTTTGGACATAATTCCATTTGTTTTCTGGCTTTGAAATAAAGTTTATTGGTGAAAAGGGATGGGAAGAGGAACTGTAAATATCACCCATAAGAATATGTCACAATTCCATGTTTAATTTTTCTAGTTAGTACTCATTAACCATAGACAAACAAAGATTCTGGTCTTAAAACAATGAGTATTTGTTCTTTCCTTTCTACTGCACAATTTTCTTCAATATTTTCTGGGAAAGTGATACTTAGTAGGCTTGTAAGATACATGAGATGCATGGATCACAGCAATATACCTTTGATCTTCTGAGGTCAGATTAAATAAAATCAGGAAGTTAGGGTGCCTGGATAGGCTCAGTGGGTTAAAGCCTCTGCCTTCGGCTCAGGTCATGATCTCAGGGTCCTTGGATTGAGGACCACATTGGCTTTCTGCGCAGCAGGGAGCCTGCTTCCTCCCCTCTCTCTGCCTGACTCTCTGCCTACCTGTGATCTTTCTCTCTCTGTCAAATAAATAAATAAAATCTTTAAAAAAAAAAAATCAGGAACGGGCGCCTTGGTGGCTCAGTTGGTTAAGCGACTGCTTTCGGCTCAGGTCATGATCCCGGAGACCCGGGATTGAGCCCCACATCAGGGCTCCCTGCTCGGCGGGAAGCCTGCTTCTCCCTCTCTCAGTCCCTCTGCTTGTGTTCCCTCTCTAGCTGTGTTTCTCTCTGTCAAATTAAAAAAAATAAAAATCAAAAAAAAATCAGGAAGTTATAGATCCTAAAATTAGAAAGTCCTGCCACAGAAGGACTTAAGTAAGGCTTTAAAATGATCTTTCCTTTAGCAGTAAGAGCCCACCCTATCTTACAAACAACAAAGTCCATAATAAAATTCCTCATCAATCTCTACAAAGGTGAAATAAATTAACAAGCAATGGGCAAAGTCTGCTAGATATCTAAGATAAACTGAGGCAAAAGTAATATACAACTTCGACAACACTTTTAAAACCCTCACACAAGAAACTGCATAAACACATGAAGCCTATTAAGCCTTGGTTTTAAAGGAAATTTACAAAATTTCTCGAAAGAGAAAATAAATCAGGTAAATAAGTGTCTTGTTGTTAACTACATCTAATGGAAACTTTTAAGTCTTTATCTAGTTTGATCTTTAGTCCTATTATCTGGTCCATCTCCCTCTTTCTTTAAATCCTGTCTTCCTTTAGTATCTGTAAGACCATCACACTCACGTTTTTTTTCCCCTCCTTTTCTGGCAATTCCTCCATTTCCTTAAATTTCTTCTATGAACACTTCATTTATCAGAATTCTTTCTATCTTGTTAAGATTTATTTTAGAGAGAGTAAGGGAGCACAAATGGGAGGGGCAGAGGGAGGAGAGAGAGAATCTCAAGCAGACATCACGCTCAGCGTGGAGCCTGACTTGGGCTCAATCCAACTCTCAACGGACTGTGCCATCCAGGCACTCCCATTTATCAGAATTCTTTGAAGATGTGTCCTCTTCATTCTCCCTGGACATTCTCCCTGGTCTACATCAATTAGTCCAATGGCTTCACATAGCTTTCAGAAATTACAAACTCAAATACCTAGGAACCAGGCAGCTAATAGAAATGAATAAAGGGAGCCAGCTAAGTAAGGACTGCAATGAATTGAAGGAGAGCATGTCTCAACTGGGCAGCTGGCACCCAGGTCTAGCAAAATGTTGCCCTGTCAGAATTCAGATCTAGGAGTGCCATCATTTCCAATTACTCAATGAAATTCAATATACTATTTTTATGGAAAATAAATGTTTAAAAGTTCTCACTAATTTTTTAGTTAAATATTTCATAAAGCCAAGAAATATTCCACAGGCTATCCATCTGCACACTCTCATAAATACACCATCAAATCTAAAATCTCTACCCTATTCTATATTCTTTCCATAGTCTCAAGGTTATATATCCAACTTACTAATGTTTATCACCACATGGATTTATCTAGGTGCACAAAACCAAACATAGGCCAAACTGAACTTATCTGATTGCCAAATCCCCTCTTCTTCTTATCTTTCCTGTCTCAGTGAAGGGTCCCTAGTTGTTCAACTGAGAAATTGAGAAATCGCATTTGATTCCTTTCTCTTGCCTCATATATCTTGATAATCCAGTATGGCTCATTTTATCTTTACATCATTGTCAAATCCATGTACTTCTTTTAGTTATATATATATGTGTGTAAGTTATTTGGTATATTGATTACATTTCATATATATTTTATATATGGATTATTTTATGTATATTATTATAATCCCTACCTAGTTTTTTACAACAGTCTTCTACCTGTAAGTCTTCTATTTCTCTTCCCATTTTTCAGTTTCTAAATTATGTGGGAGTGGGGGGGGGGCAGACTCCAGGGGGTGCAAAAGAGGATTCTTTTCAGAATGAGAAGAAAATATTGAAATTCTACTTGCATTTTTATGTAGTTTTTATTTTTTATTTTTTTTTGAGAACTTTATTTGAGAGAGAGAAAGAGAGAGAGAATGAATCAGGGGAGAGAGAAGCAGAGTCTGAGCTGGGCATGGGGCTCAATCTCACAACCGGGAGGTCAAGACTGGAGCCAAAACCGGAGTCAGATCTGCTTAGCTGACTGCCACCCAAGTGCTCCTTTATATAGTTTTAAGATTTGTATTATATGTCCTTTATTTGTCCTACATATGAGAAAACATGCTATTAATACAAAAATATATGTATGTATGCAGATGATACATGATATGGTCTATATTCAATAGTAAGTTAGTAATAATGAATCTAACCAAATGGGTTTGGAAGCCACCGCTCAAATTCATTATCCATACTTCAGCAAGAGTCACCTACCAAAAAATACAAGAGGGATCAGTTCCCGACCTAAAAACCCATCAATGGGTCCCCATTGTTCTCAAGGCTGGAAAAAACAGAGTTTTTAAAAAATTCAGCTTTGTATAGGGAAAAAGAAAGTACAAAGGGACAGAAAAGGACACATTATCAAAGCATAGTTAGAGAAAGTAACAGTTGCAAGTACTTGGGTCCTTGAAGCAGAGTAACTCCTACAGTGGGTCATAAACCACTACCCCTTATTTGGATTCCATGTTCACCAAGAATTTTGATACGGCTCCACATATAATTTACTGATGGTGGCACACAAATCCTCATCTGTCTGACAGTTTAATTAATCGTTGTAAATTAAAAAAAAAAAATCTGGGTTATAGATCAGTTTATGAGTTCAGCTAAATTGTGTCCATTCTGTAAACATATTCTTGGTTTCATGAAATCAGGTTTCAAGGATGAGAACCAGAACCTAGTTCATGGTGATTTCACTAGGAGAAGATTACTTCCTAAAGGATTCAGAATGGAGAGGAGAAAAAAATAATCTCAAAAAGAAGGAATAAATGAAGGCATTTACGTAACCTGGAAGTTATCTGTATCTTTCTTTTGAACTCCAGCAAACACTGTAACAGTTCAGTCTCAATCACAGCATTTCCCATGGAACAGGCTCCTTATTAACATACATGCAATCCATACAACATACCAGCTCCTCCATGGAGTCTAAGTGGTCCTCTGACCACTCTAGTAAATAATTTAGTATTTGTAACATTCCTTAGGAACCTTTCTAATCGCACAGAACTGGTTTTAAATATTTATCAACTCTGTATATACTATCTTCCCCAAATTGAATACATATTGCTTAAAGGTAGGAAATTATAATTTGGCATCTTATTTGCTTTTTGTATCTAAGATCTTGTCATAAAGAGTTATACAAAATAGACCTATACTTTCATTTTCCTTATTAATATTAATTAAATTAATATAATTCGATTTTTAAAAAATAGGCAATAATAGAAGTTGACTAAATAAGATAAATATTAAATAGCATTCTTTGAGTTTTAGGTCAGTTTTGTTCTGAACTCCTGCTATCCAGTTACCTTAATTTCTATTGTGCATTTCCTCCTTTGATTAAATATGACAAAGTTGCCTTTTCTTTGACTAGAGGAAATATTGATCTAGTTAATATGCTAAAATAACACGTATCTCACTCACTGGAAAGGTAAAGAAACTATTGTCCTTCATTTCTTATTAAAAGTGAAAGGAGAATACAGGAAACCAAAGAAGGTCCATACCACTTCCCCAGGAAATTAAAAGTAGAGGCAGTGAAATAAGCTTTAAATAGATAATTTTCCCCCCACGGTAAGCAGGACAGTTTCTTATGTTCTATCCTACACCAAATTTGAGAAAATTTATTATTTACTTTTGGCTTTTGCTTTCAGATTTCTAGGGCCTATGGAATATCCATCACACAAAGTTGAATATTAACTACATTATTTGCAGAATAATTAATATAATGGAGTTTTGAGTGAGATGAAAAGTTTAAATTGGTTAAGTACTTATTTTATGCCAGACACTCGTCTCTAGCTTTTAGTAGCAGATTTTAGTTCTTTTAACCTTCACAACAACCCTGGATAGGAGGTATTGTTGTTATTATTATCAACATTTTATAGATGAAGAAACTGGTGCATGGAGAAACCAAGCAGCTTGTATGGAGAAACCAAGCAGCTTGTCCAAAGTCACAGAGTTAAAATGTTACAGTCAGACCTGAATGTAAACAACCTACCTATATACCTACCAGTCAGCCTGTTGCCTCCCAATCAATCAAACAAGCCAAGTGTGTCCCTGTCTGTAAATCATATGCACACACTCACACACAGTCCTTTACTCCTCAACTCACTTGAGTTAAATAAACGACAGTTCCTGAAATCTAAATATGAGACATTGTGCTAAGGTATTTCGGGAAATACAAGGATGAATAAATAAGCCTCATTTCATGGAGCTTATAGTCTAATCGGAAGTAAAATAACTAGACAAATAATTTTAAAACAATAAAAATAAATACAAAGGATAAAAAAGAGCTTAGAGGGGTTTAAGAAGAGATCTAGTAATAACAATAGGGACAGAATCATAAGCAAGACTGACTTTGAGGGATTAGTCAGAACATATATGCCAGAGCAGCAGTATGAACACAGACACAGAAACCTGTAATTGCTGATGTGTCAGGAAAGACCCAAATAATCCAACTTGACTGAAGATCCAGACATAAGTAAAAGAAAGAAATGCTAGAAAAATATATAAATTCATCCCACAATTAGTGTCTGTTATACATACAGTATCTAAAGGATTGATTCAACACATTTAAAGGATAATGTTTAAGAATTATATTAAAAATGAGGGATAGGGTGACTGAGTTATGGAAAAAATAAAAATTAATAAAAAAATAAGAAAAAATAAGAAAAAATGAAGTCAGCATATAAGAAAGCACTGGACACAGAGTTTGACATATAATAACTTTACCAATGTATTTGAATGAAATTTTTTGGATAAAAAGTCAACAAGAAGCTTCACAGTCAAGGAGACCCACAAAGTAAACATACCTTCAATAATGCAAACATGTCTAAAATATAATAGGGACACGAGGTATGGAATAATTAAAGTTGAGCATATGGAAGGGTCTATATTAGTGAGAACAGTACAGAAAGGGGGCCTTCTGAACCAGACTTGAAGAATTCTGGGATGGTAAAAAAAGAAAGAAGAGGCTAGGGTGCTTCCAGGGAATTGAACCATAGGAACTGAGGATTACCAAAAAAAAATATATATATATATATATATATATATATATATATATATATATATATCAATTTGTAAATAATAAAGTTATTGAAAATCTGAGCAGAGAATAAATATCATCCATCCATCCACCTACCATCTAATTATTTCATACAATCTGTTAATATTTATCACTGCATACAGATTCCAGAATATGTGCCAGGTTCTAAGAAACAAAAATCAGGAAGGCAGGTCCTTGCTTTCAAAAAACTTTTCTAGTCTTTCAGGAAATGTGATCATGTCGGCAGTTCATTGCAGTCTAATAAGACAGATATACGCAAAGGCACTTGGAAGCAAGGAGTATGGATATCCACCTTAGATTAGGGTAGCTTCCAAAGTAGCATGGGTGACTAGCTTTCCAAACAGTGGGTGTAATGTAGGGAAACAAAAACACAAAGAATGGGGGCGGGAACACACATTGGGAAATACGTGTAACAGTGTCATATAGTTAGGTTCTTTCTTTGTGGATGAGCAGACTACAAAGAGATGAAGCCAAAAAAACCAAACCAAACAAACAAACAGTTCCTCAAATTTGTCATATTAATAGGAAAAAAACAAATAAAAAAATAGAATGATTAGTTGTTTTTTTGTTTGGTTTTGTTTTAGAGAGCTCTCTAGTCTAAGAAAAACAACAGGATGGGCTGTTTCGGAAGATACAAAGACCAGTCAGAATGCTGTTGCTGTAATACAGGGAAGGATATGAACTTGAAACTGAAGAACAGACTTGAAGTAAGGATGGAGAAAAGATAACATATAAAAAGATGCAGGTTTAGAATTCATGGTTCTTGTTGAATTATAATTCGGTTGGAAATGTATGTCTAAATCTCCTCAGTGTATAGAAGTGCTTAGCACCAGCGGCCCAAAACTTGCTACCTGACTTGCTTAGAAAAGTGAGTCAGCCACAGTCTAATCCCATCAATGGATTTTTGTTGTTTTAAACAGTTAGTAATCTACTTTTTGAGGCTCATGCCTGAAGTTTCTGGAGTCTAAACTACTATTCAGTTTGATATTGACCTTATTTTGTAGAATTTACTTAGACACATTTATTTGATAATGTCACTTCTCTTTTTATACATATTTCTACTATCTCCTGGTCAACAGAATAAGAAAGCAAAAGTAAGACTCAACCATTGAAACAATCAATGAATTTGCATTAAAACTTAACAAATGCAGACCTTCTCAACCAGTTTACCAAGACACATCATTGTTATTGATCAACTTGGGACTCCAGTTAGGTATAACCTTTGGCAGCTGGGCTCGAGTCCCAAGCAGAGAGGTGGGTGGCCCTACAATGGCTTTGAAAAGGTTGAGAAGCACAGAAATGAAGTACTGGGCATGACACCTAAAGACTTCTGTCTGCTGGGATACAAAATCAATACACAGACATCTGTTGCATTTCTATACACATATAATGAAGTAGCAGAAAGAGAACTCAAGAAAATGATCCCATTTACAATTGCACTATAAAGAACAAAACACCTATGTATATACTTAACCAAGGAAGTGAAAGACCTGCACTCTGAAAACTCTAAAATACTGATGAAAGAAACTGAAGATGACACAAAGAAATAGAAAGACATCCCATGCTCAAGGATTATGAGAACAAATATTGGTAAAATGTCCATACTATGCAAAGCAATCTACGGATTTTAATGTAATCTCTATCAAAATACCAACAACGTTTTTCACAGAACTAGCACAAATAATCCTAGAATTTCTATGGAACCATAAAAGAACCTGAAATAGCAAAGTGATCTTGAAAAAGAAGAAAACTAGAGGTATCAGAATCCTGGATTTCAAGATACACTACAAAATTGCAGTAATCAAAGCCGTATGGTATTGGCATAAAAATAAGACACATTGATCAATGGAACAGAATAGAGAGCCCAGAAATAAACCTATGATCATGTGGTCAATTAATCTTCAACAAAGGAGGGATGAAGATGCAATGAGTAAAAGACAGACTTTTCAACAAACAGTGCTTGGGAAACCAGACAGCTATATGAAAAAGAATAAAACTGGACCATACTTGCATCCACCATAAACAAAAACAACTCAAAATAGATTGAAGAACTGCATGTGAGCCCTGAAACCATAAAAATCCTAGAAGAGAACACAGGCAGTAATTTCTATGACACTGACTGTAACAACCTTTTTTTCTAGATAGGTCTCCTGAGGCAAGATAAACAATAGGCAAAAACAAACCATTGGGACTACATCAAAAGTAAACTAAAAGTTTTGGGAGCACCTGGCTGGCTCAGTCCATAGAGGAGGAGACTCTTGATCTAGGGGACATGAGTTCAAGCCCCATGTTGGGCACAGAGGTTACAAAAATAAATAAAACAGAACAAAAAACCTTCTGCACAGCAAAGAAACAAAAAAGACAACCTACTGAGTGTAAGAAGATATGTGCAAATGGCATATCCAATAAGGGGGTATCCAAAATATATAAAAAAACATATACAACTCAACACCAAAACAACAACAACAAAAAAACCCCCAAACAATCCAATTAAAAAATGGGCAGAAGACATGAACAGATATTTCTCCAGAAAAGACATACAGATGGCCAAGAGACACATGAAGAGATGCTCAATATCACTAATCACCAGGGAAATGAAATCAAAACCACAGTGAGGCATCACCTCACACCTGTCAGAAAGGCTAAAATCAAAAACACAAGAAACAACAAGTACGATGAGGATGTGGAGAAAAAGGAACCCTCATGCACTGTAGCTGGGAATGCAAACTGATGTAGTCACTGTGGAACAGGGTATGGAAGTTCCTCAAAAAATTTAAATGAGAAATATCGTATGATTCAGTAATTCCCCAACTGAGTATTGACCCAAAGAATATAAAAACACTAAATATGAAAAGATACATGAAGCCCTATGTTATTGCAGCATTAATTACAATAGCCAAGATATGGAAGCAGCTCATGTGCTCATCAATAGAAAAATGGATAAAGAAGATGTGTATACATGTGCAGTGAAATATTACTCAGCCGTAAAATAGAATAAAACCTTGCTATCTGCAACAACATAGATCGATCTAGAGGTTTAATGCTAAAAATAAGTCAGTGAGAGGAAGACAAACACCAAATGATTCTACTCGTATGTGGAATTTAAAAAACAAAACAAATGAACAAACAAAAAACCTCTTAAAATAGAGAACACATGGGTGGTTACCAAAGAAAAGGTGGGTGGGGGGATTAAGTGAACTAGGTGATGGGGATTAAAAGTATACTTATCCTAATGTGCACTGCACTGCTTATGTACAGAATTGCTGAATCACTATATCGTACACCTGAAACTAATATAACATTTCATGTTAACTATACTGGAATTAAAATTTTAAAAAAATAAAAATAAAACATATTTTTCTTGCCTCCTGTTTTTATAAGGCCTGAATACCAAAACTGCCTTTAGGAGTTTTAGAAAATCTTTTGAAAAATAGTTTTTTCCCCCAATTTTAATTCAATCTTAATAACTTGTTCTGACAGTTACTTTGAAAAAAATAACAATAATACCTTAAGCTTAAAAAATGCTTTATAAAAATCATAACCTGATTGGTTATTTTTAGACTAACTCCTCAATGATTATGTTTTTGGAAACAATACTGCTCTCAAGTTTAAAGGCACTGGTTAGAGCAAATGAAAGCATTCTCACATGGCCTCAATGTGTAGTGAGATAAATGACAGAAATGCTTCCATATGAGAAGTTATGCAAAAACATACACTAGTATTAGAGCATACGGAAGATAAAAGAATTCAACCTTTTGAAAGGCTACATCATTCATGCATTTGCTTATTCATTCAATAAAATATTGTGAAATAAGGTGAAAACCCACAGGGAATATAAAGATGGTTTTTCCAATGATCTAATAAAAGAATCATTAATTTTGATGACTATGGAAATATATCTGAGTTTTCCAGAAGGAGCTTTAAATTTGGCTCTCATCCCAAAAGTAAAATGTTAAAGAAAAATGAAACAGCCTTCCCAACTAAGTGAAGACAGGAGAAAAAGGAAAAAAAGATTTGGGAGGTAAGGAGAGTATTTAATTAGTATTTCAAGACTCCCCCATTTGATTTAATACTGATTTCATTCAGGTAGCAGCTGGACAGAAATGTCAGCCCCTTGATGTCTATGGTTATAAATAAGGGGAAATGAAGAAGTCTCAATGCATAATTCTCAGTGGCCTGAGGTACCAGCAACACAAACTACTCTCTTAAAAAAAAAAAAAAAAAGCGTGTGAGTAATCTTTCCATTTTTACTGACCTTTTGACAAGCGAACAATTTCATAATTCACCAGAATTTTCAGTTTTCAAAAAGAAATACCACAAACATTTTGGCCTATAAATTTTCTTAAAATTTTAAGATAAAGTAGATTTTGAAGGTTACCAACTGTTTGCGTTAGGCTCAAAGTGTTAATATATGAGCTGTGACTTGAAGAAACCCTCTCAGTTCAGACTCTCAGATTTGGGTAATGCCTTTCTGCTGCCTATGGTCTGCAAATATTTAGTTAGTATACTTACTTTTGGCTGTTATTCTAATTTAGAGGAGGATGAATCTTTCTTTTTAAATTTTGCATTTGTGAATGGGTATAGCAGCAGTAAAAATGGCTAGATTTCTGGAACACAATGTCCATGTTAGTGGCAGTAACAGTATTTCCCCCTTTAGTGCCAACAAATCATTCAGGATATAATTTATTTAAGAAACATGGAAAGGGCTTTAATATCTCCAAAGTCAAAAGTTATGAAGATAAGCACTTATCACTTAGATAAGCACAGCACTTCATAAAGTGGAAAAACAAACAAACAAAAAAGGAAACCCATTGTTCCAGTTAATTCACCAGCGTCAAAAGACTACAACCATCAAAAGCATATATCAACATTTTAATAGGTCTCATTTCACCAGTTAACATATAGACTTTTAACCAGGGCATGAAAACAACAATCTATGTGTAAGCAATCACTCTTCCCCCCTTCACACTCAGCCAGGGTTCTACCTGCATTCAAAGACATTCTGAGTGTGCTCACCAAAGTTTGTGTTTGGGAAGGAAGTACCAAAAGGAAATCATCTCTACCTGCTACTTTGGGATAACATGATCCTCATTTCTCTGTCTTGTTTACACACTTACTCTCTGTGCAATGATACAAAGAAAGTCTGAAATGCTGTGCCAAGTAAGGCTTTCTCTCCTCTGAGAAGCAGTCCTTGATTCATTCAGTCAGGAAGCAACTGCTGCCCTCTCTGAATTGTCAGAACAATTTATTCGTGCCATTTTGAAAGTATCTATCCCTTTCTGCCTTCTATTGTGCATATGTGTCTTAAGTGTGTACTAAGTTATAAAAAGCTGTGAGCTTCTGAGAGATTCCATCTCATATGCCTTTACTTCTTAGAGCAAGCTATTTAACTCAGTGATTTTTCTTCAGGTAAATATAATATGACTGATATTTGCCTTGTAAGAACATAAAACTATTCAGTTATTAAAGCATACTTTTGGTAGCTGAACAGAAAAATTAGCAATCAAAACACTCAAGTACAGTCTCAAGATATTCAAGTGAAATCTATACCCTGTGGAACTGGAGGAGGACTAGGTCATTCTTCAAAAATGGATACAGACTATAATGATCTCTACTTACTTGTCTCCAAAAAACTTTCTCCAGAATTCAGCAGCATCTGCTTTCGTGATACGAAAGTTATCTCCCTGGAACTGACCATTGGGAAAGATGGCTTTGATTTCTGCCAGCATATGACTGAAGATAAGGGACAGTTTCGTGAGATTTCGTCTGTGGACAAAAGGAGGGGGAAAATGAAAAAAATAAACAAATGTGCAAGTTTTAATGAGAATATATATTATGAAAAATAAAATTATGTGCAGTATCAACATCTTGGTAGCGGATCATGAACCTCAACTTAAGAATGCATCTAAAAATGGTGTTCACACAAACTACCCATTTAAATTCCTAAGAGGCTTTTCCTTTATCATTTTCTCATGCGCTCATTTAACATAAGCATGAACAAGATAAATTACATGATTTCAATGGGCTCAGAGTTTAATGGGAGAGTTGCACTCCTGAAAAAAATCATAACCAAACATAAATGCTAAACAAAAAAGAGTGACTACTTCTACATGGGGGAGTGAGGAAAGATTTGTCATTTGAGGAGAATCTAAGGAGATTAAGTAGTTTGACAGATGAAAGACATGGAATGAAGAGAAGGAAGGGAAGGAGAGGAAGGAAGGAAAGGGAATGAGAAGGTATGGATTGGGGCAGTAGCAACAGCTTCTACACAAGAGTATAGAGGGACGGGATAGGAGGTTTTGCGTCTTAGCTGGGTTTAGCGTGGCTACAGGAGAGCAGAAGCTATTGAAGGAAATGGTGTGACACAGAATGAGAAACTTTGGACACAAAGAGCCACCTGAAACAATGAACATACTCTGTCAAATACTCTTTCTTCTTCTGCCAAGAAATGAGTTTCTGGTGACGGGTTCCAAATACGTGCACATTTCAGAAGCTCCTTGAGCAATTCGAATGTACGCCCCTTGTTAAGGGCTACTGCTTGAGGGAACAGGGAACCAAAATAGATAAAAAAGATGGAATACATGAATAAATCTGTTTTATAAAGAAAAAGCTATGGTGGTATGAAAAAAAATGGTTTGGAATGGAGGGAAAGGCAGGTGTTGGCTCTATTCTAATTACCATGATGAGTTCTGGGGATTCTGACAGGATTCAAACCATGATGCACACTTCAAAATACTACTATCACGGGCACTCCTTCCTTCCACTTCCTAAGAAGTTTACAACATTATGTTAATCAGTCCAAAACTGCTAGTGCTAAACAGTAAAAAAGCAACTGAAACACAGAACACTGAAGAACTAGTCAGTTTTGAACTGACCTTGCTTCCTTTTTTTTTTTTTTAAGATTTTATTTATTTACTTATTTGACAGAGAGAAACACAGCTAGAGAGGGAACACAAGCAGAGGGACTGAGAGAGGGAGAAGCAGGCTTCCTGCCAAGCAGGAAGCCCGATGTGGGGCTTGATCCCAGGTCTCCAGGATCATGACCTGAGCCGAAAGCAGTCGCTTAACCAACTGACAGCAGGCGCCCCTGACCTTGCTTCTTTATATTCCTGTTTCCTCAGAATCACAAGACCTCAATAGGTACCTATATAATATCATTCTATTTTGAAGCTTCAGTTGCTTTTGTGGGTATGTTGAAGGGTCAGGATGTGAGGATGGGAGGAGGCAACTGCTTTAGGACTAAAAGTAAATACAGACGATAATTAGTAGAGAAAGTCATCAAGTCTGCAATGCATTTAAGACCTTACAATGTTTCAGTAGGCCTTGGACACTGAAAGATGTGGCCCTTTCCCTCATAGCCACTCACATACCTGTGCTTAATGACTCTCAGATAATAAACGAAAACAATGTAGGTACCGAAGAGATCATGTAATATGCACCTGTCAATGAAGTCAATGAGAACCACTCTTTCTAAAACATTTCGAAAAGAAGCCAACAGCTTCCCACGTAAGATGAATATGAATAAATGAAGTTCCTCATAATAAAAAGTGGGCAAAGTAGGAATGAAAGCAATAGGATAATCTACATCTTCATCTGTATTGGGAAACCAAAAATGTCCCAATTTCCACAATGTTTATAATCTATGAGAAGACTTATGAGAAAGAGTCAGAATTTTACACCATATTTTAATGCTTTACTGGCAACAATAAACAACCTGCAAAATTGTTATGGTTACACACAATGTTCCATTATTTTCTTAGATTTAGCCACACTTCCACACAATTCAGCCTAATCCAAATGTGAGAATTCTTTAGTTGAGTCTTTGATCTTCTCATTGATGTCAAAACATCCTCATTTGAATGACAGTAGATACAAGAAATTCAGTTGTAGGAAATGAAAACTGAACTATTGAACCAGATCAAAGGGAAGAATTGTGGCCAGTACAAACCAACTGACTTTTGATACTGTAGTTTAAGGAAGGGCATAAAGTCCTTTAAGAAAATCTGCAACAGGGGCAGCTGGGTGGCTCAGTTGTTAAGTGTCTGCCTTCAACTCAGGTCATGATCCCAGAGTCCGGGGATCGAGCCCCACATCGGGCTCCCTGCTCAGCAGGAAGCCTGCTTCTCCTTCTCTTAACCCTGTGCTTGTGTTCCCTCTCTAACTGTGTTTCTCTCTGTCAAATAAATAAATAAAATTAAAAAAAAAAAAAGAAGAAAATCTGCAACAAATTTATTTATATCATTAGGCAAAGGGTTAATTTTCCACCAAACTTCCATGTGATACATACAGGAGAAAAAAGAAAAATCAAGATGGCTATAAGGGTAAACCAACTGTTCCTATGTCTGAACTGGTTGCTCTCCATCCCTTTATGTCTTTATTCTTTAATCATAATCCTATCCAAATGTTTTTTTCATTTTTATTTGTTAGATCTAAAGTCTGAAGCACAATGCCAGTGATAACACATCTCAGCTATGTGATCCACTGGCTACAAAACACTATAAAGCAGAAATAGTAACATGTTATCTTTATAATGTACAGGCTACAAAATACTATAAAGCAGAAAGAGTAACATGTTATCTTTATAATGTATAGTCTAGAAGCTCTAGTAATCATGAGTACCTATAAAACTAATCATCTATTTAATTATAAAATGTGTGAAAGCAGGGTGCCTGGGAGGCTCAGTCAGTTAAGTGTCTGACTTCGGCTCAGGTCATGATTTCAGGGTACTGGAATCAAGTTCCCCGTCAGGCTCCCTATTCATCTATTCATCGGGGAGCCTACTTTTTCCTTTCCCTCTGCCCCTCCCCCTACTCATGTGCCCTTAAGCTCTTACTTTGATAAATAAAACTTTTATAAACAAATAAATAAAATGTGTAAAAGAGTTCAATTTTCTTACTTCTACAAATGGACTGCCACATATTTTTTTGCTTTTTGTACAAACTATGGCAGTGGAAAAAGATGTGTTTTGCCTTCAGTCTTTAAAGAAACTCAAATTCAAGTTGTTAAGAATATGTGAATGCAACAGTTTTGCATTACCTTAATTTTCACATAGACCAGAATACATATTCATTTTATATCTAATTTTTAAATACATATGTATCACATATATGTAAATGATCACCCTGGAAATCCATAATTTAAAAGATCCATGTTTTTAGAGGTTACAATCCACAAGACATGAAAAGAGACGCCTAATTTTACTATCCAACGTCATTTAAATTTATTATCACAGAATGGTTTTGTCTTTTATATAACTGCGGGGTTTTGCTGTTGTTTGCCATTATTTTGTCATATATTATGTGTTTTCCTTAATTCCCATCTCACTTTTTCTTTTTAACTTCCAACTTTGAAAACAAAGTCCAAGAATATAGTCATCTCTAACCATCTAGACATAGAAGAAAGGCAACAATTATACATCTTCTTTATAGATGAAATGCTTTTTCCTATTACAAAATTTTTCCATAGATGGCCAATTTTCCCTAAGCCCGCTGATTGCTGCTCACTGTTAACACCAAAATGATGACTGCTTAATAAAAGGATTTGATAATTACTAAGACTATGTTTCTACCACTAAAACTCCCCTATCTCCAAACATTCCAAACATCTAAAGAAATAAAAAAAAATTCTGGGGTGCCTGGGTGGCTCAGTTAGTTAGTTAAATGACTGCCTTCGGCTCAGGTTATGATCCCGGAGACCTGGGATTGAGCCCCACATCGGTCTCCCTGCTCAGTGGGAAGTCTGCTTCTCCCTCTCTCACTCCCCCTGCTTGTGTTCCCTCTCTGGCTGTGTTTCTCTCTGTCAAACAAATAAAATCTTTAAAATAAATAAATAAATAAACAAACAAATAAATAAAAATAAAAAAATTCACCCACACTCAATAATCTTGTAAACATAATTTTAACTTTACAAAGAATTCTGCAACACTCTTACATGTAACAGATACTTTATTTTCACTAATTACTGCCACATATCTGCCGTTAACCACCACAAGTTAAGTCATTTTTAAAATTTTGTGAAGTTTTGTATGAAATTGTTAATTAAGAAATAAGCTTTAGAATAGAAGTATCTTGAAATACTAGGTGATCAAAAAGTAGCTTCCGGATGGCAATATGGAGTAAACCAGTAAAAGATGTAAATATTAGAGGAAACCTGAAGAGGGACGGAGGGAGGGAGGAAGAGAAGGAAAGTTAGCTATATTATTTAAAAAACCATGAAATGCATTAGCAGTGTCGAGAATATTGCCTAAAATGGGGTGCCTGGGTGGTTCAGTGGGTCAAGAATCTGACTCTTGATTTTTGGCTCTGATCATGATCTCAGGGGGCATGAGATGGAGTCCATGTCAAGTTCCGTGCTAGGCATGGAGCCTGCTTACGATTGTCTTTAAGATCCTCTCTCTCCTTAAAAAAGATTAAAAAAAATATATATTGCCTACCAAAGTAAGGTGCCTCTTTTTCATCCCGGATTCAGCTACCTAATATTGTATTTCTTTAAAATGGCATGAATCAATTTATTCAAAAGTCAAGTTACATGACTGCACAGAATATGAGGTTGAACCAGAGTGAATTAGCATGATTCTGGAATGATGGCATTTCTCTACAGCCAACATCAGAGACTGGAGGGATACACTATTTGATGTGCGATGACACAATCCTACCCTTAATAAACACAGCACATTGGCTGGCAGAAAAAGACATGGATAGATTATCGTAATACAATATGGAGGGGCAACACATCAACTATAGCCATCTTGGGATGATGAATTAAACCTGAAAAATAAATAAGAAATACATCAGGATTTGATGAGTAGCCTCCACTAAATGTGGGAGACACAGAAAGAATGTAATCTAATCAGATTACATGTAGTTCTTGCATTTTCTCCATTTAAGAAACAGTTGTGTCATAGATCAAGGAAGAAATAAAAAACTTTAAAGGCTGAATTAGTGAAAAACTTCAAATGACACTTTATATCAGTGAGGTCCCAAGTTTGTGAGACTGTACTACCTCTGGTAGAAGAAAGAAGAGACCATTTTTTATCACAAACCTATTAATAATTCAATCTCACATTTAAAAGGTAGAACATGCTCTTCTTAATCTTTACAAGGTGAAACAAATTCAACATAAAAAGAAAGACAGGACATAAAGAATATAAACAGTGGCATTTAAAATGAGACTCACGTCCAATTAAAGAGCAATTTCCATCCATGATGCAGTGCCCTCTAAGATAGGTTCAGAGAGTTACTTCACACTGTTTTTGACTTTGGGAACATTTTGATTCCTAAGAAAGTAAGGTGACTAAGCTGATATAAGCTTGCTTTTCATTTCTCCCTCATGGGAACAGAGACTATTATTAAGGTGGATCCCAAGAGCCTTAAAATTGGATCTTACCCATTCCCTACCCAAATGCATTAAACTTTCCAATATTGCTAAAGGGAGTACAGGGCAATAACCAACAAAAACTCAGAGTCTACTCCAGGTCATAACACAAGTAAAGAGTGTGAGCAGAAACTCACTCACCTAAGAGGGGGAAAGGACAATTTTTCAAGCTGTTCCATGTTACTTTTTAGAAACTGAACAGGTCACTTAAAAAGGAAGTTAGCAAACTATGTCAGTCTAAAAACTACACTAAATTGGGTAACTAAGGAAGGTCTTTTTCTTTTGTTAAAGGATACATCATCTACCACTAACATGGCCGGGGAGACCAAGCCCAAAATTATGGCTGGGAAAGACGAACCCTGGGCATCCTTTGATCTCTCCAGCACACCTTGAATGTGTTGCCTGAGAAGGCCTTATTAAGAAGAGCAAGAAGTTAGTGCTCAAAATTAGCACGTTACTCTCACAGTCAATATATTTCCTTTCTAAAACAGTTTTAAATGGACAATTTACAAATGCCTTACTTAAACCTAACTCAAACGTGAAATAAGCCTATTATCAAATATGGTAACCTTTGACAAGTTCCCAGGTGACATTCAAAATATATTCTGTTTACTTTGTTAACAATCCTATCCCTGAAGTTTGATAGTACTAGGTTTATATCCTCACTCTTAGAACAAGTTGCTTAACTGGTCTGTCTGTATCACTTTCCTCACCGCTAAAGTTTTAGATAAAAATGCCTGTCTCACTGAGTTGTTATAATAAGGCATGTAGGTAAGAGTCTAACACATCAAATTTAAAAAATATTTAATAAAAGTTACTATTAATTTTACCTACCACTTCTGTTTAAAAGCATAAGTATCATTAACTTTCTTCTTCCAATATTATTGTCCATTAAATTGATGGTCATCTTAATAAGGCAAAAATCAGTATTCTCACTTTATTAAGATCATCAATTGTCACTGATAGCCTTTTAGAGTTCCATGGAAAACAGTGGACAAGTATTCAATTCATCTATTCAGTCACTTATTCCATAAATGTTGAGTTATCTATTGATACTAGATCTGGTTTAGGCCCAGATAATACAAAGATGATGGAACAATCCTACTCTTCATGAATTTAGAGGGCTTAGACATCTCCAAAGGCACAGGACAATGCAGTGGGAATAACTCTGTGGAAGAACCAGAACAAAAGTGGTAATCAGGGAGAAAGGCAGAGAAATTTATTATTTCTGGGGTGATGCTGAACTGGCCAGAATGTGGCCCTGCACTGGGGAGGTACAGTAGGGTGAGTGCTACTAAAGCTAGGAATTTGGTAACTCTAAGGTTGAAGAGAGTCATTTGTGTGGATCTTGAAATTTCCTAGGATTATAACAGCTTGCATGAAGAAAAGAACAATAAACCTTATCTCAGTATCTCAAAAAAATTCCCAATTAATTTTTTTTTAATATTAGTTAAAAAATATTGTGGCAATGCCAAAGTGGGGTTAACAATATCTCTTTGGTGATTCCAATAGTTTTAACAACATCTCTTCAGTGATTCTTACAATTTTATATGGAAAATTTATTGCAAGAACCTATTACTGTATGATATGACCACTAGCATTCTCAACTGGTTTAAAAGCTTAACAATGTCCTCTTCAATAAAGAAAATTCCTTTGTCTTTAATATGGGACATCTTTTGATTAAACCTAATCGGTAACAAGTGTTCTTCTGTAAAATGAATCTTAAAAATGTAGACCAGTCTATTACTTGAGAGAGAAAAGAAAAAATCCATTCCTACACTCTTTTTTATTTAAGATAAAATACAGTGAAAGTTCTGTGAATTAAGTGGAAAGTCAACATAGCTGTGAGATTCATATAGAGACAACCAGAAGACAAAACTCTGTTTTCTTTGTTAGTTTTTTTTTTTTCCTTCAAAAGAAAAAGAAACATTAGAAGTTCAAACTATACTTTTGACCTGGAGTCATGTAATTAAAAAAAAAAAAAAGTCTCATCAACAAACAAGAAAAGTTGACCCTGAAGCAACACTTTTTACTTTTTTAATAGATTTTCAGTTCTTTGCAATTCCCTGTAAACCACCATGAGAAAAAAAGAACACAGTGAAGTAGCAAGCTGAATTATGTTAATCAGTATTTATTGCTTCTAATGGAAAATTCTCAATTACCTCTCACTTATTAGGCTCTCTATTCCACATTTTTATTTTTCATCACAAGGATGGCTTTTCTTTTTTAACTCAAGCGAATATGGTTTAAACTTTTAAATATTTTCCTAAAATATTTCCTTTAAGTAAGATTTCCACTGTCCGTGGGACAGGGCCACCTATCTGCCATTTTTCACACCACTTCTCCGTCCTCCCCTCCAACTATCCAATAGTCTCCTGTTTTCCTGTTTCACACCTTGCATTGACCCATCTGTCTCTTCCTACTCTCTGATACAAAGGTCCTATGTGTCAGCCTGTTGAAATTTCACCTGCACCCATTTTATATCAAAGTACTCCCACAGTCCCTTCCCTGTACTCCTTTCTCAGATGTGATCTATCGGACGCCACCCCCACCACTTCCTATGACCTGCCACAACACAAAGGTTTCTCTGAAGAGCAGCTAATGGTTATTTTATACACACTGAACTTCACTTCCATCAGATCAAAACTTTTTTTTTTTTAGAGAAGAGAAACTCTTATGCTTTTAAAAGCTTCTTATGAGTAACAGGTATTCAATAAATGTTGATTTCAAGGATCATGGAAATACTTAAAGAACTATAAATAAGAAGGTTTTTCCACGGGTCATTTAAGTGGCTGCTTTCAGCTCAGGTCATGATCCCAGGGTCCTGAGACTGAGTCCCGCATCTGGCTCCCTGCTCAGTGGGGAGCCTGCTGCTCCCTCTCCCTCTGCCTGCTGCTCCGCCTGCTTGTGCTCTCTGTGTCAAATAAATAAAATGCTTGAAAAAAAAAAGTTTTTCCAGAATGCAAAATAGGGCTAATGAACAGATAGATAGTTCGATAGAAGCAGTATATAAAAACTTTATAGAAATGCCACTTAGTAAAGCATCAACTTTCCAAACCTTGATGAAAAGAAATTTTTACCAAAAGCTGCTTTAAGAATTAAAAATCTCGGGTTTGACTACAAATTAGAGAAAAATCTCTGTTCTATGAGTTTTAAGATCTTTTTTCTCCCCACTTTTTAAAAAATTTCCTCATGAATGGAAATATAATACCAGCAAGCTAAAGGAAATTAGTGCTATATCCCCCATGTGTAGTTTCCAGAACCTTAAGTAAACTGAACAGATTTGTACTTTCTAAGGAAGCATTACATAGTTTCCCATCACATTACCAGTTCCTGACAGTTACTTCCTCCTTTTGGCTCTGGAAATTTTCCTTATTAGTACCTCTGCCCCACTTCAACCCTGCTCTTTTAGAGCAAGTGAAAGACAAGAAAATAAAGCTCATCTCTCTGGTGATCATATTGTGCATTACCAGCAACAGAAAGCTAAAATAATGAGATTTTTCTCCATCTTTCTGCTGAGACTAAAATAATCTTCATTCAAATGACTGCAAGAAATATAAAAACCATTTTTCCAAGCAATTCTCATTTATTTTTGGTATCATCTCATGTGGATACTGCATTCTAACACTCTGTATGTGTATGTGCATGCATAGGCCACAAAATAAAGAGTGAAGTGAAAAAAACGATAATAAATATTAGGCCCAGGACAGTATCAGTTCTATTAGAAGATGAATGTCACACTATAGATATACAGAAAAAATTATAGAATATACACAAAAGGATACAAATAGTAGTAATTTCTTGTAGTTTATAACGAGTTTCTCTCTATTTTTGTCTTTAAATTTGCCAATTTTCAACAAGAAACAAAAATATCATCGAAGAGCTGTTCTACTGATGTTCTCAGGCAAACATGCAATGTACATGCAGGACAGTGAACAGAGTTCCACATCCACGGCAATGTCCCCATCCTGTGGCAGGCCCCTCGGACATCCAGGCTGCTTTGGCTCTCAAGTTAAGAATGCATCTTTGGTACAATCACCCCAAACCTTCTACTTGACCTCTGAGTCTCAATTTTCTAAAATTTATTAGCCTTTTGGCCACAGTACATTCACCAATGGCACACTAGTATTTTTCCGAATCCCTCTCTAAAAGAAGGCTTTGGCAGGGAATACAAAGGTCAGACAATCGAATAACTGCTGAGCAGAATAAGGAGTCATATAAAAATCTAGTTGGTGATTTTACCTCCTACCTTTATAATAGTCTCTTAAACACACACACACACACACACACACACACACACACACACACACACACCATTCGACAGCTATATAGGCAAATTAGTACATCACATAATTCTTTGTCATAAAACAGGATGAGAGTAATTTCTCATTACACATGACTAAAGGATTCAATCACCCACATTTTTTTCTTCAGCTTACCAAATGTATGATATGCATATATGCTAATGATTCAAGAGAAAGGAGCTACTTTGGAGGTCTATGGCCTTGCAGAGAAATGCTGGGGGACCTTTTTCCTTTCAAAATGCAAAACAAAAAGGTAAAGCAATCAGAGGAAAACATGCCTGTTATAGTTGTTAGCAGTAGGATTTCCCTAGATCACCATCAACCTCTTAAATTTTCTGAACACAGATACTAACAACACATACATTAAAAAATCTTGGCGGGGGGGCGCCTGAGTGGCTCAGTCATTAAGTGTCTGCCTTCCACTCAGGCCATGATCCTGGAGTCCCAGGATCGAGCCCCACATCGGGCTCCCTGCTCAGCAGGAAGCCTCCTTCTCCCTCTCTCACTCCCCCTGGTTGTGTTCCCTCTTCAGCTGTGTTTCTCTCTGTCAAATAAATAAGTAAAATCTTAAAAAAAGTTTTTTTTTTAAGGTCTAAGATTTTCTTAAAGTGGATTTAACTTATGCTGCAGTCCAGCAGTAGTGATGGGCCCTGCTTAGACACACGGTTTCCACACTACCAAAAACAAGCCTCATGAAGAACGTCCTCTAATAGTGGAGGAAAACATGGCACTGTAGAGTAGGGTTCTAGACAGCGCTCTGCGTGTCTCATCGCTCCATGATAGGAGAAAGAGCTGAAAGCTTCTTAGTCAAAGGGTTTTCCTCCATAAAATGAGGTGAATGTGATATCTCATTGCTGAGGTCCCGTAACACTCTAGGAGTGGATCATCCCTTTTACTCCGGCCAGCAGGAGTGGGCTAGAGAGCCTGGCACTACAATGCCTGTATGCGTGAAACAAAAACTGTGAATACATTTCATAACCTGCAACTAACACGAAGTGGGAGATGCTCTGTAACCTCTCCAAGTTACAGACTTTCCCTAACAGGCCTCCCTCAGAGAGTGCTGAGATCCCGGAATCAGGATTCAAAAATCTAACATAGAAAATTAAACTTATAGTAAATCTAAGAAATCATTAGTATATTTGGAAGTCTTAATTTTTATTCTGTTCCTTACCATAAGCGGGATCTGACATTTATCTTTTTTCAACAAGGAAAAATCCTTGAAAAACACTGACTCTCAAAAGAAAACCACAAAGCAGCAGAAATAACAACAAAAAGGGCAATTTAAAAGCCCTGTGTTTCATCCGAATGAATAGTAAACTCTAGGATATTGAAACCATATGAAAAATGTAGACAGCTAAAACAGAGTATGCTCACTATGAAACTTATAGTTTAAAAAGTCAATTTTATTTATTTGTTTTTGGTAAGGAAATGTGTTAATATATGTAATAAGCAGAGGATAACAGCAGGTCTAAGAATTTTAATTTTAACTTTCTTCTCAACCAAGAGTTTAGAAATATCCAAATTTAGGGAGACTATTATGTTTACCACAGGATGGCTGATCAGTAATATGGAACTAATCCCTTTACTATTTTAGTCTGATTGCAAATGGAATAACCCCCACATCAATAAAACTCCCTCAGATACTGGTTTTGGAGAAGACAAATAGATCTAATCTACCTACACTCTGAAGGCAGTAGTATATGACATTAGTTAAAAGTGCCCAGTGTCAACCAAAATTCGAGCTTAAACCATTTAGTAGCTGAATGACCTTGGGTACTAAGCTGTGCCCTCTAAGCCTTAGTTTCCTCATCTTTGAAATATGAATTATGAGAGTATTAATCTCATAGGATTTGTGAAGGATTACAGATGGCCAAAAATTCTTTGCCACTCCTCCCATCATGGAGTGGAATCTACTTCCCCTTCCCTTGTACCTGGTCTAGGCTATGCCTGACCTTGATCAGTAGAATGTGGTAGAAATGACACTGCATAAATTCTGAGGCTAGGCCTTAAGAGACCTGCAGTTTCTGCCTTTGCATCTTGGAAAATGTTCTTGGAATGTAGCTGCCATGCTGTGAGGAGGCCCAAACAGCCATGCAGAAAAGTCCTAGTGAGTTCCCAGCTGCAAGTCAGCAACACCTGCCAGGTATGTGAGGGAGGCCATCAGACCTTCCAGTTGAACCAACACCCACGACAACACCATAGGAAATCAACGTACAAAATCCTAACAAAGAATAACTGTTGTAAATTAAGCCATTAAGTTTTGCGGTGGTTTGATATGCAGCAGTTAAATAATTGGCTTAAGAAACTGACACACAACAAGCATCTGATAGATATTAATCATTATTAGTACTGTTAAGTGCTTCTAACTTATTATAATCATTATGAATAATAGCAGTTGAAATGATTAGACTCTCTTCTGTCAGTTGGAATAAATAACATGGATTTAAAGAAAAAAATCGAACACATTATTTAAGAGTTGTATTCCTACCTAACAAAATATTTTTACATATTGGATATTATAATATTTACAACCTCTATTTTCTTTTTTTAAAGCATTTTTTAAAAATATTTTATTTATTTATTTGACAGAGAGAAACACAGCTAGCGAGGGAACACAAGCATGGGGAGTGAGAGAGGGAGAAGCAGGCTTCCCGCCGAGCAGGCAGCCCAATGCGGGGATCCATCCTGAGACTCCGGGATCATGACCTGAGCTGAAGGCAGATGCTTAACGACTGAGCGACCCATAAGCCCCTACAACCTCTATTTTCTGATACTAAAACAAACCAACCAAGAGAGATTTTTTACACAAAATCTGGACTATACTAATTGGAAAGCAGCCCGCTCAGATTTGGATCAGAAGGAATTTACTACAGTTTTCCAACACATAATTATTTACATAACCACACAACGAACTGAACTGTAAAAATACCATTAGGCTAATCTACTCATTTATACTGACAACAGACTTAACTTCTACAAGTCCTAAATGCTCAAGGGTAGAGAATCCCCTTAGTATTACATGAATGTGAAATGTAAGCAAAGACCTGGAAAGTTTATAGACTGTATATGTATAGCAAAGTTTTTAAATTGAGCTGCCATTTAATAAATCCCTTGTTTTTTGAAGACAACTTCACATAACTAAATTTAATGTATGTCTAGGTAAAAAATCATCCTGGATTTTGGTTTACCCAGTTCTATTCACTAGGGTCTCTGCTTAAAAATCAAGCAGTAGTAATAATTCCTTACTTAACAACACTGAAGTATGCACACTGATTTTTTTTTTAAGCATAATTCTTTTGGCTTTCAGCTGTACCTACACCATCACTATAACGTCACTTGAGAAGACATCTAAAAATCCTGCCGAACGGATCCCTGTACTTGTCTACTATGTAAATGCTTTTAGTGAAATGGTTATTGGACAGAAGTACCGCTGCACCCAACACTTGCAACATTTAATTTATACGCTAAGCATGAGAATCAGACATTATTTCTCTGCTGGAGATAGCTATCATTTAAAACTTAATAGAAATAAGAAAATCCAAATGCTTAAAAAGAAGAAACCATTCTTAATATTTCAGTTAAACATCAGAATGATGGGAGAAAGACTATACTAACTTATGAAATTTTTATTTCCTGCTTAAATCAGTGTTTCTTAAGGAATCAAATATTACGAGAGAAAGAAAAGCTACAAATAAACCAAAAAGATGAGGCTGTAAAAGCAGCACCAGATAATCTTCTCATTTGCTGGTATATCTTACTCAGGATGCAGCACACACTTCCCTGAAAGTCTAGCTTGTTTGTACCAATATAAGTTCTGTTTTTTAGAATTTTATATGCATAGAAATTGTGCCCTACAGATAGTCATTATATATAATTGCATAATTATATATATATGGATATATATAGAATTTCAGTGACTTTAAATAAAGTTATTCACTCAATATTTTTTGAGGCTCTACAATGATCTGCCACTAGCAATAAGCAGTGGGGATAATAAGATGAAAACCAGTTACACCCCTGCCCTTCAGGAGTTTGTAATTTAAGTGGGTAATTATGTATGAAAACACACAATTACAATATGGTGTAACTGTATAATTGAAGTGCATTCAATGTGCTTGAGGAACACAGAAGCTAAAGGGAAGAAGTAGTCAACCCTGAGCCTCTTAAAAGGAGTAAAGATACAGGGGAAAGGCAGAAGAACATGCCAGATAAAAGCAGCAAACCTGGTCGACAAGCCTGTGGGTGTAGAGGAGCCTGGCAATGTGACAGACTGCAGTGTCCGAAACCATCTGTATTCAGGGAACCGAGGGATTGGGTAGCAAGACCATGGTTTAGATATTGAACTGCCTTCCTATCCAGGCCTTGCCCATTGTACCAGCACAGGCCCACCGTCTACCCAGACTGCCCAAGGGTGCAGGGGTCTACATATCTGGCTAGAATTCCACCAGGGAAGACTGCATCTAAGAAGAGACTGAAGGAAACAAAACAAAACAAAATCCCCAAACCAAAAAACAAAACCACTTTTAATAAAATGTAAACTTTATAACTAGAAATTCTTAGATCTTTACTCCAATTTAAAAGCTTTTGTTGAAGATTTCTCGATTGTAATAATTGCATTTTGAAGGTTTCTTTCTTGTGTCCTTGATGGAATATAATCTAGATTTAACAAACTGACAAAACAAACAAAAGAAAACAATAGCACACAGAGAGGAATGCTCCAGAAGTCTAGGTCTTAGAAGCAGATGTTCTACTTCGGCAGACTCTCAGCCCCTGGTGTATTACCAGCTGAAACAAACGCAGATCACATTGCTGATGCACATCTGAAAAGATGTGTTTCAATTTCAAAATATCACAGTAATTCCCTCACTTCCAAAAATGATTCACCAGATAAAAATTTAGTGAAGAAATACATCTTTTTTTCCATGATTTAAAATAGAATACTGAGCTGAATATGGCCAACCCCAAACACAACATTGTCAATAACCAATCAAGTACCACGCCACTAAGTGACATTCTCGTAGTGAACTCTCTGGATAGGGAGACTCTGCCAAAGCTCTCAAAAATAAAGCCCAAATGATTTCACTGAACATACTGCAATCTGTTCTTTAAAAATGGACTGCAATTAAGCAATACATTTTTCCATTAAGTTTTATGGAGCCTGATGTATTTCCTGTGTCAAATCTGTCACAAAAATCTGTTTTGCAGACATCTGTTAGGTATGACACACATGTGAATATGGTACCACATGGAGAGGTCTGCAAATAGCAATGTGTAGCCTAGCATTTGGCTTCCGATCAGAAAGAATTTCTAGTATCTTGGTTGGTGGATTTAATTGGAATCCTATTACTATTATTTATCACCATTCTTCCCATAATATACCTATAATATAGATATTACAGAAAAAAATAAAATATTTATTCATTATGAATAGCATTTTCATCATCACGTGTTAAGGAAGACAGACTAAACATGAAGAATAAGTGATAATGGTTACTTAGCAGGACTTAGATTTCAGTTCAGCATTCAAGATACAGGGCAAGAACAAAAATAAATGTCTAGCAATTATACTTCAACTTCAGTCCTTGGACAGGAAGCAGAAACATCACCTCACAGTTTGTTAAAAATGCAAAATTTCAGACCCCAGCCCTAGAAGGGCTGAATCAGAATCTGCACTTTAGTAAGACCCTGCGGGTGATTCCCACGTCTGTTTAACATCTGTAAAGTCTATTTAGCAGCAACCTTGAAACATCTTTCATTTTTCACTGCTCAGCTTCTAAGTAAAACTGCATCTAAAGCAGCCTCAAGATCTAAATACCTAATTAAAGATTTGTGAGAGATTCCACTTGGTTTTCCAAATCACGCATCTATCAGTTCCTCTCTTGACACAGCCAATGTGCTGGGAGTCAGCTAATGTCATCACAAGGCTGGAAAGTCATTGTTTTGGAATGATTTAGCTTCTCTTTTAGCACAGACTCAAGGGCACTACTGATGGGCTTTCATTTGTCATCACTCTTGCTCAATAACCCTGAGGAACTCACCCTGAGTCCTGGATGGCCCAGTTCTGGGACAGTCTGTACTTTTCACATGCATAAATATCAACATCAGGGTGATAGTAACCTCATCACCACACCCCACTTCACCCCCACATCTCTATCCTAAGAAAACTAAATTCTTCTGAGTGGTTAATACATTGCCAGAGGTCAGAGAGAAGGCTTGCTTCCTCCTACCACAGGAAACAGAAGACGACCACACACATCACTAGTTCAGCATAAGTGTGGCTCACCTATGCCTCATTTGAAAAAGGAGCAAATGAGCGCTCCCTTCAAAAACCTCCCTCCATCACCAGTAACCTTTGAGATTCTTAATGTAAGCAACCATCAGCTATGTTTGGTTCTACCCTTAAGAACAACAGAGGGTGGGGGGGGGGGAGGAGAATAGAGAAATCTGTTTGCCAAGCTAAAAAATTAAAAATATCTTCTCCAAATGCCACTAAGGTGCTTTCTCCACCTAGAACCGATTTCTTCCCACTGCTATATATCTCCTTGTAACTTCATAATTAAAGAGCAATCAGGGCCTTCCTGACTACCCACCAGCATAAATATCCATGGAAAATGTCAATCAAGTCCAGCTAATGAATTTTATCATAAGAACCCCTAATCAAAGAGAAAAGGATCTTGGCACTGACTGTGGGGGAGTGATACACTCAACACCACAGGCTGGAAGAAGGCCAGGGAGCATCCAAGTTTGAAAGGAGCAGCTGCGTTATCCTAAGGGTAATGCTGCTCCTTTTCTGGCACCTGAGAGAAGGAAAGTAAAGAGATTCTCTTGGCACAGAGCATAAAGCATGCCCAGGGCTCTTGAGAGGCCAGCCTGGAGGAATAAATCAAGGGTAAAATTAACTAAGGCGCTCTGAAAAAAAACCTGTGATGACGAGAAGCTAACTTTTTCAATATAAAAGGACTGACGCAGGAAGATGTTCTATGAACCACTGGTTTCCAGATGTTTTTATTTAAAAGACCTTGAAATGTTTTCACAACAAAAATAGGGGAGAGTAACAAAGGATTCCTATGTATTTCATTCACCAAAAGGGCATTAATACAAAACCTGTCATCTATTTGATATTAAATAATATTTTCCACACCCCCACCAAAAAAAAGGAAGGACAGAATTACAGAAAGAAAAAAAAATATATTCCTTTATATGGAATACATTAAACTCTATGAAAGATTCACTAAAATGCCTGCCATGACTTCTAGTTCCAGGTCAGAGATGGGTCTGCAAGGAGGAGTTCAGAGACTCCCCCAAGTCTTCGGGTTTCACCCTGCAGATCCTCTACTGTCCCTAATCACAGTGAAGAACAGAGCTAGACTCCCTGCAGGCTTTGAAAAGAAATGAAACAAAAAGCAACAAAGAAGATTCTCATGAAAATGAATTAAATATGGCCTACTGATAACTAATTACTATTCACCTATTAAATATTAGCTCAATTTTCTTCAACTCTAAAACTGACTTGCAAATACAGATTATGTGTGGGAAAACGCCACACAAAAGAAGAATGTATTATTAAAATACACAACCAACACTAAAAGTAAGCCCCAACACAATGGTTCATTCCCATTTGATTCATTTAGCTCAACTGAAAATTTACCATAAAATTCAAAGATTTCTTTGGATATGAAATTCTAGTTTATCAAATTATTTGGATAGTAAAATTTAATACTGTATTTCCCAATATTCCACTAAACTTCCTGAAAACTGTCACCATGAAAAGGAAAAATAATCATTTTTTTGATTAGCCTATTATTAAAAGTCATGACTGCTTATTGAAAAGCCCAAGTAGATTCTCACATAACCCAACACTACCTAATTATTGTGAAAAGGATAGGATCAGAATTAACCTTCCTAGGTAGTTTTGTTCTCAAGTTAGCAGACAGAATAAAAGCACACTTAGAAAACATTTTTTTAGGACATTTCAAAATAATTTCAGAAATTTAGAGATGAAGTCACCATAATTATAAATCATAATTATTTCTATCTTCTCATTTATAGAAGTGGAACCACAAACTCAAAAGGGTTGAGACAGGCCCCATATGAACAGACCAATTAGGGACTAGAACTGAGTCTCTGAACTCTTAGCTATACTGAAACCCCACATACAGTTAGCCTCTAATATAAACAAGCAATACTTTCATGTGGGCTAACCAATTAATCAAGCCATAACTCACTTTAAAATGATCAACAGATGTCATGTAAAGATATTAAAATGTCAAAAATGTATACATATATTCTACTAAACTGGAATGCATTCATATACCCTATGACCCAGCAATTCCACTCTTAGGTGTACATATCTATCAGAAATACATGCATATGTGCATCAAAAGACATGTTCTAGAACCTTCACAGCAACATTATTCAAACCAAAATGACTCAAGTATCCATCAATTACAGAATGAATAGTGAAATATTCACAAAATAGAATACCAGACAGTAATAAAAATGAACAAACTATAATAACATGCAGCAATAACATGTCTCTGTCATAATATTGAGCAAAAGAGATTCAAAAAATGTAGACCATATAGGGCTCCTAGGTCGCTCAGTTGGTTAAGTGTCCGACTCATGATTTTGGCTCAGGTCAGGATCTCAGGGTCGTGAGATGGAGACCCATGTCAGGCTCCACACTCAGCTGGGAGTCTGCTTAAGATTCTATCTCCCTCTCCTTCTGCCCCTCTCCCCTGTGCTCTCTCTCTCTCTCTCTCTCTCTCTCTCTAAAATAAATAAATAAATCTTTTAAAAACGTCTAATTTCAGTTCTCTAGTGGTATTTACTGAGATTATATATGGATGTTTACCTACCAAAGTAGACAACCATAAATATGTGGGTAGAGAGGTGTTGAATATGTATATTTTACACATAGACAAACACACATATTTCCCCCCACTCTCTGGGTAAAGAAGGAGGAAAGACTTCTGCTCCCATTCCCTTCTTGAAACACAAGTTTATGACCTCAAGAGACTGACCTCCCCACTGGCTAGTTTTCAGTCCAAGCTCACCCTCTGTTTAAACGAGACAGGAAGCTTCGGGTCACTTGTGCTAAGTCCCATGTCACCAAAACAAAACTCAATTACAGTTCTGGAGCTCCCAGAAATGGAATCTTAAGCCAGGCAATCAGGAATCACCTGACATGGCAGCAGTTGGGTAATCCGATAGACCCCACCATCCCCTAGAGTAAAATAACCTCGGAATAACCAATTCACTTTTTTGCCTAATATAACTTCCTTATTCCCACTCCTGTCTGCCTATAAAAATCTTTTCTTTTCTAAAGCTCCTGGGAGCTCCTTTCTGCTGGGTTAGATGCTGCCAGATTTGAATTGATTTTTGTTCAAATAAACTCTTAACATTTTTGATATGCCTTAGGTTATCTTTTAACACCCCTAAAGCTAAATGAAACTGCCAAAGTCCATGAATGGAGGTTAATATCAGAAAGAAAGCAGTCTCATCATTTTTTCAACCAGCTGTTGTGGATATTATACTTTAAAAACAAAACAAAACAAAACAAAACATCTTCCTTCCCTTGAAAACTCCAACCACTAACATCCCATAATAAACTCAAATTTCAACAAAAATTCAATTTTCAAAAAAAAATACTTCTGAATTTCTGATATAAACATGCAAAACACTGTTGGTAAAATTTAAGTTTGCATTTTATAAATTCAGACATTAGGACAGCTTGATTTTCTTGGGTATGAATCCTTTCTTCTCAGACATTTTCTAATTCTGCACATTGCAGCAGAAAGAACAATTTGAGAAGTAGAGAAGTCCTATCATTTCATTAACCTATTCAAGCTTGAGCAAGGCAGTATTTCCCGGTTATATCCACTACAATGTAAAAGCAGGCCGATGCTAATTTCTGGGCAGGTATCAGGTGCCAAGTGAAGAGCAGATCAGGACGACCTGTTTTGAGCATTCCGAATTTTAAGGTAACACCCATTATCAAAAACACAAATATTGTGGAGCGCCTAGGTGGCTTAGTCAGTTAAAGTCTGACTCTTGATTTCAGCTCAGGCCATGATCTCAGGGTCATGGAATCAAGCTCCACCTCAGGCTCTGCACACAACAAGGAGTCAGCTTGTCCCTTTCCTTCTCTCATTTCTCTCTCCACCCTGGGTGTGTGTGTGTGTGTGTGTGTGTGTGCCTGTCTCTCTCTCCCCCAAATAAATAAATAAAATCTTAAAAAAAAAACAACCCACAGACTGTAAAAGACAAAGTAACACAGAAAATAATCTTGAGAAATTATGACACATTTCTTTTTTAAAAAAAAATGCTATGTTAAATTACTTATATTGATGTAAAATGCTAGTTAAAGTTTTTTTAAATGTGTAGTTTTAAAAAATACACAGCTACCCAGGGACACCTGGGTGGCTCAGTTGGTTAAGTATCCGCCTTCAGTGAGGTCGATTCTCCAGGTCCTGGAATAGAGCCCTGCATCAAGCTCCCTGCTCAGTGGAAAGTCTGCCTCTCTCTCTCTCCCCCTCTGCCCCTCATCCCTGCTCATTCTCTCTCTCTCTCTCTCTCTCTCTCTCTCTCTCTCTCTCTCTCTCAAACAAAATCTTTAACAAAAATACACAGATATCCAATAGCACCATTTTTGAATTCTGCCCATGTGAATTCATTACCTATTCAAAAGTTAAAATATAAAAATGAATTATTTTTACAGTAGATGAATTAAAGGTCTGTTTCTTATTGTTTCTAAAACAAGTAGATGTTTTAAGTTTGTAGATGAATTAAACATGTCTGTTTTTTATTGTTTCTAAAACAAGACAGAAACACATGGGCTCAACAATAATTTCTTTCTTTCATAGTTTCATTAAAGGATGATTAAATTTAACCCTATCCAGAATTTGAAATGCTGGTATTTTGCATTACAACAACTCAGAAAAATATAAGGCATTGGGCACAACCTTTAGATCTCCTGTTACAAGTCATTAACCAAAACATCTGACCCTACAGACCACAATAAAAATAGAAATGTTATCTGAAATCAAACTGTTTGGGGGTAAGAGGAGGGTGAATGGGGATTTGAATCTGTTTTTTTTCCCCCATCTGTAGTCAGAACCAGATGTTAGAGATTGAGATTAAGGGTGGGTAAGAAAACTTCCTCTTTTAAAACCCAAGAACTACCCTTTTCCCCCCTCTTGCTGCTTATTTTGAATGACATGAGTTTAAGCAAATGTACAAGGTTTCAAATGAAAAGTTCCAGCCCAGAGGTCAAATTCTCTTAACTGTATAAGTGAACGAATGTATGTGAGATCAGGAATTTTTGGGAGGCCTTTGCGGTTAGGTTTTGTTTGGGGATGGAAAGGCATCACAGAGAAAGTAAAAAGTTGCCTAAATTGGACTCCTCAGGAGAGTACCACATAATGGTAGGGCTAAGCAGCAAAGAAGGACCCAATTCCTTTTAAAAGAAACATCAACACTTCTAAGAAGAAACAGTGAAAAAAAAATCTTCAGGGTGTTAACTTCTTTCTAATCTCTCAGAATCTAATACCATATCTAGACTGAAAAATAAAATGTATAAAAATGGAGTAATAAAGATGGAATGCAGGAAAGAACAGCAGTGGAAGAAACGAACACATGATAAATATGGGAAAGAACAAAGAAAGAACACTTGAGAAAAAAAAGGAAAAACACCAAGAGGGAATTAACAAGGCAAATTAACAAACAAAATAAAGGGCAGGGAAAAACAAGAATTTTAATGAAGAAGTTATTAAAAAAAAAAACAGGTAAGCATGGAAAAGCTACCTTTTGACAGTCTTTACATTAACTATATATAGTAGGCATAATTAGTATATATTTATTAAATATATAAGACAGTAGTTGCATTCATAAGTTTTAGTCCCTCATATATACACACTAATCCCATCCACAATTAAAATATTTGCATAAGAAGCAGAGAAACAAGAGCATTTCAGCATTTGCTTCAGAAATAACATTTGGGCTATGTTATCTCTGGGTGGTAAGGTACATGTGATTTTTATTTTGTTGTTTATTTATACTTCTGTATTTCCAAATTTTCTGTGCATATTCACTCACACTATAATCCAGACAAGAATGAAACATATTTTTAAACATTCAGTTTTGAGGTATGAGATGAACACAGACAGCATGTAAGAATGTTCTTCCAGCAACTGGGAGTTTACCATGTACCTTGAGTAAGTGTCTACACCAATCACCTACCTATACCTAACTTGGAATCAGGTGTTTATAGCCTTTTTTCTTTTTTTAAATAGGTGTCACACCCAATATGGGGCTTGAACTCATGCCCCTGAGATCAAGAGTCACATGGACTCTAGAGACTGAGCCAGCCCCCAGGTGTGTACAGTGTTAAGGCTATTGTTACAACTGACAAACCTATTCCAAGGAAGACCTTCACCAAGACTCCAAAACAAACATTTATACAATCACATTAAAAAAAAAAAAAAGTATGCTGTATTGAAATATCTCAAAATTTGAATCTGTTATCTATTGTACAAATTTCTGTTACAGACCCAGTTTTTTTTGAAACAAGTAAGGTCCCCAAAAAACCCTTTTTGTCTGCAGAAGCAGGAATAAAACAGTCTCCATGATAAAGAGACCAAGATACAGAACAAATCATTACAAAGGGAATTCTTTTAAAATGTCCCTTTTGGGGGCGCCTGGGTGGCTCAGTTGTTTGAACAGCTGCCTTCGGCTCAGGTCATGATCCCGGAGACCGGTGACCGAGTCCCACATCGGGCTCCCTGCTCTGCGGGAAGCCTGCTTTTCCCTCTCTCACTCCCCCTGCTTGTGTTCCCTCTCTGGCTGTGTTTCTTTCTGTCAAATAAATAAAATCTTTAAAAAAAAATGTCCCTTTTGTTTTCAAAGGATATCTAGCTTCCACCTACAGGCCATTAAGATTCTATGAAGAATAAATAAGTTGTAATCCACCAACACTTACTGAATAAATTATATAGCCACAACACATTCCTTCCATACCTGTATGCACGTACCTTTGCAATGAATGCCCCTTCCATCAAGAGGCAGAAAATCATACTCTACTGCTTTAAGCAAGGCTTGGTCATATGACTTGTTTCATCAATGAGCCATTATTAAATGCAATAGAAGCAGAGGCTTTTATAGTCCTTGTGCATTGGTGGGTCCCTTCTCCTACTGCTGAGAACCATTATGCAATCTTGTGAACATGCTCTGGCTATCCTCCTTAAGGATGAAACACATGGAGAGAAGCTCCAGCCACCCAGGTGAGGCCCCAGGCACACACCCTTATGTTCATGAAGATGTTAGGCTAAAGATGACAGAAAGACAAGTGTAATAAGTAAAGCAAAGTCCAGGTGTTGCAGTGGCTAGAGGTATGCCTAGAGAAAGCCTCGTTTGTGTGTTTGGGGAATTAGTTAGATATGGGCTGAAGGATAAGAACTGCCTTACACTACTTCCCTCTGCCCTAAGAGTACCAAATACACATTTGTTTGCCAAACAGAGGAGACTGTACAGTTAGCCTATAACATGTTCTCAACATTTCCCCTTTTCTAACATTCTGAAGATTATATTTCTAAACCACTGTTCTAATTTCTACCTTTGCTATTAATGTTATTGATAATAACATAACATTTGTAATAACATTTGTAATATACGTTATAGTTTTAACTCCAACCATATCGGCCTGTGCAACCTTGTCCTAGAGAATGACCCAAGTTATAAACACAAACATTATAATTTCTGCTATAGAAATAACGGCATGAGGCTAACCTGGACTAACACATTTCACATTGGTTATCTCTTTGTCTAATTCACTGCACAAGTTCTAGAACACTGCAAAGTTCCTAATTTCTCTTATGTCATAACTGAGGGAATGATTCAATCTTGGCAATGAGCTTTCACTTTTCAGTGTTAAAATAGAGAAAATATTTGTCATCTTGTGGACTAAGCAGCCAAGGTACATAATTTTGGGGGTATTTATGACATGCTCAAACCTCTACTTTCATAAAAATATGTGATGTCCTGGAAAAAACACTGGACTACATTTTAACAAATTAGAATTCTAGTTCTGCTCTATGAATCATAGACAAGTCACTTAATAATAGTCTGGGTCTCAGGTTACTCATCTGAAAAAAAAAAAAGAAAAAAAAGAAGTTGGTGACTAGCGGTTCTCAGTTTTCCCTTTGTGTTACAATCACCTGGCTGGCCTATAAAATCCCCATGTCCAGGCAATATCCTAGAACAAAGAAAACTTCTGGTGAGTGGGACCCAAGTACCAGAGTTGCTTAAGCTCCCCGACATGATTCCAATGTGGAGCCAAGGTTGAAAACCATTGAGTAAGAAGATCGCTAGGTAACTTCCAACACTCAACAGTTCCAGCGGATGGCTGCACATCAGAATCACCTGAGGAGCCTGTAAAACCATCATTGCCAAGGCCCACTGCAGCCCAAGTCTATCGGACCCTCAGAGTATCGGCCCTGCTGTTACTTTAACACTCTCCAGGTGATTCTGATATACCATGATTGGGAATCACTGTCAAGATTCACATTTAACTTACAGAAAAATTAACTTTAGAATTCTTGAAATAGCCAGCACTTAACTGGTTATAATGGGTTTGTTGACAAAAACCAGGAATTACAAAGTTCTAAGAAAACAAAGTGTATATAAAACCACTACCCCAATCCAAAACTGTGAGCCAAGTAATTTCTCAGGGATACATACTGATACTTTTTCAATAAATACCTAATATGGCCTGATTTGCTGGGAAATTATATTTACAGAGTTGATATAGGGAAGAAAAAGAACAAGTATAAAGACACAACTTGGGTTTTAGCAAATGACTACACAAATCAAATTTAGTAAATAAGCATAAAAACAAATTGTGAAAGATTGTCAAATGCATACTTCATTAAAAAAGAACGTTGACCCATTTGACTTATTCAACCACTCGAAAAGAGAATGAAAATGCTACCTCAGTATATTTTTAAAAAAAAATCCTGCAAAGGGATTTAAAACACTTAGAATTTTTGAATGTTTGACTAATGAGTTTTCATGAAAAAAAATTTTTTATTCATGACTTGAGTCGGTTGAAAGCCAAAGTTTAGAGAGGATTTACCCTCTCTCTGCCACTGAAATATTGGCTTAGTGATAAAAATAATCTTTAAAGCACCCAGGAAAATAACATAAAAAGCAACAGCAGCCATTATTAATACATAAAGGGGTCTATAACTTTTAATAGAAAATCCAGGTACAGGAGACTAAAATGATACTTAATTACTGTGTTAAATACCATACATATAAAAGTGGAAATAGATAGTATTCTTAATGAGCAAGCATATCATATTTTTAATATTTCAATTTATTACAGACTATTTAAAATATGTTTTGCTACTGAAAGGATAATGAACTCAAAGGTTAAAATGAGTAATCTAACAAATGGCTAGTCCAATTAGTCATTTAGCCTTTTAAGTAAGCATTAAGCATTTGTTAATTTCTTAAGACAGGTCTGAATAATTTTTTCATTTTATAAAGAACTTTGTGCTTAACCACATCACTGAATTCATTTACATGAAATGGCCTTTTTCCTTCACTCTGTATGGTACCATGAAGAGTGAGGGGACTTCCTAAAACAGCCTGGGCCAGGGCCTGCCACTATCTTGAAGGCACCCCTGCAATTTCTTGTCTTTCTTGGTATTGTTTGGGCATAGGCAAGATCCTCTAAGCTCAAAACAACAACAGAGTTTGTTAAACTCCTAAGAGTAAAAATTAGAAATAGTAGGACTTCCTCATAAACATGCTTCAGAAATGGGGACAAGCTCAGGAGTCCACACTGTCAGGAGGTCCCTTTGAGCTGTAGCCTAGGACAGAATCCTGAAGGATCCCAGGAATATCTAGAGGAAAATGAGAAGGCAGCCTGGATTTTAAGAGGAAGTCGAAACCACTTTCTTCAAACATAAAGGAAAATACATATAATTAAATCAAAGGTGATAAAGGCT
The DNA here is from genome assembly GCA_004023965.1 of Spilogale gracilis. Taxonomy (NCBI): domain Eukaryota; kingdom Metazoa; phylum Chordata; class Mammalia; order Carnivora; family Mephitidae; genus Spilogale; species Spilogale gracilis. The sequence continues at coordinate 93,786 of PITA01000115.1, forward strand.
ATCAATTTGCCAAACATAATTAGCTGAATCACATTAACAATTTTCAGGATAATCCTGTAAGCAAGCCACTAATGGGACATAAATCAAAAATACCTCAAGGAGAAATTCACACACCCACGTTGTAGTGGATGGCAGATTCCTGTCCTTCATTACTTCGTCCCTGCCTCCAGCCTTATTGCTTCCTGCAACTTCCACGCACACAATTGGCAGTTCCCTAAACAGGCTGTTCTGTTTCAGGCATCAGTGTCCCTTCTCACAGCCAGTCCTCTCCAGCTGGAAGAGTTCCCATTTGGCTTCTTAGCCTCATGAATTCCTCTCCTTAGTCATGCAAAAGTATTCCTGTGCTTACATACAGTACATCTTTATGGGAAAAAGAAGCCATATGTCTCTACTACATTCTTAAAGGTGTCTGTGAACCAACAGGTTAGAAACCAGTGTCCTCCAGAGCTGCTAATTAAAAACTGAAAAGGAAGTTCTATACAGCATTTATATCGAACACCAAATTACTGTCCCAGATGCTAATGCTCACTACCAGTGCAAGTCCTACACAGTTTCCAAAGAACTCCCCACCAGCACTAAAAGATGAAAAAAATATTCAAATCCCAAGACAGTCTACCCCTAAAAATCATTCACTTGCCCATATGTTTTGGGAGGGAAAGTGAGAAAAAAGAAAATGTTTAGGTGACTCCCTCTAGACACACCTTCAATCTATACTCCGGATGTAACTAGCTCAGCTGAAGCAGGTCAGATACTTAGATCCTACTATTAAATTGTCCTTTAAAACACTTAGAAGACACTGAAATTTTCTATTTATTATACATGGTATTTATATTTGTTTTAGAAGACACTGAATAGGGGCATCTGCGTGGCTCAGCCCTTAAGCTTCTGCCTTCCACTCAGGTCATAATCCTGGAGTCCCGAAATTGAGCCCCGAATTGGGCTCCCTGCTTAGCGGGAAGCCTGCTTCTCCCTCTCTCACTCACTCAGCTTGTGTTCCCTCTCTAGCTGTGTCTCTCTCTGTCAAATAAATAAATAAAATCCTTTTTAAAAAGTAAAAAAAAGACACTGAATAATAGGGAAAAAAATTTTTGTGCCATTAGCAAAGGGATTAACTTATAATGGAAGAGATTCATATTTTCTTGGAATTTACAAATATATTTGTATACATTTTAACCTAATTACCGATTTCACCAGTTTAACTGCTTTATTCTAAGAGTAGGACAACTCTTCGACATAGATACTGAGGCAGCTAACATTTAAACCTGCAGTGTTGGTGAAAATGAGAGAAATCAGTGAAGTTCTTCATACCAGCCAATGCTAGCAAGCACTCCATTATAAATAGCTCCCATGTGAGTGCCTGGGTGGCTCAGTCGTTAAGCGTCTGCCTTTGGCTCAGGTCATGATCCTGCATCTGCATCCGGCTCCCTGCTCAGAGGGAAGCCTGCTTCTCCCTCTCTCACTTTCCCACTTGTGTTCCCTCTATAGCTGTGTTTCTCTGTCAAATAAATAAGTAAAATCTTAAAAAAAAAAAAAAAACAGCTCTCATGCATAGTCATAGTAGGTACAAATTTTGGTGATAGAAAGATAGTCACTGAGCAAGCAATTCCAGGTAATTTACTAGTTGTAACTATTGCAATATGTAATTTTTAGTTGTGATAATTACCCAAGAGATTTAGAATACACCATTTGTGAAATAATTATGGAACCTCTGTTTATTTCTTTAGGCTCAAGTATTTGAAGAGAGAGCCTGAGTTTATAAGGTCTGAGATTAATTCCTCAAGACCCTACTGAGTTACTTTTGTATGGCAGTTTGTATGTCTCTGAGTCCCCACTGTAACTGCTATTCATTATTAAACACATCTCCTTTCAAATTGTCAAGGGTAACAATAAAGACATTCGGAGTTTATTTTTGTTGCGATTCTCAAAGCTCAGTAAAAAGGAGCCCACCTCAAAGCATTCTAGGCACACCTTCCATCTTACTCGAACTGAAAGTCCGGGGCGGGGTACAGTGGAGCTATATAGTGCACCTAGCCCTCTCAGCTGTGTCCCACAATTCTTTTCAGTGCTAGTTTTAATTATATGTTCTACTATTCTAATGGGTGGAGGGTGCTGGGGGAGCAGTTCATTCTGAGCAGAAAGTCAAATTAAAATAATCTGGAAGTTGATTAATATGACAAAGTTAATAAAGCTGTGTAATATATTCTTCTAGATAATGGAATAAACTTAAATTTATTATGTTATATCCCTTGAAGTGGCTACTTATTCTTTCACTATGCTCATTCTTGTTAAGTTACATTTTCCCCTCAAAAATGTACTGCTAGCTTAAAAATATTTGAAACTAAGAACAGTTACTGGAACTAGCAAGACATTCAATTACAGGAGTGATTTTTAGGTTAATGCTGAAAGGAAGTTTCTTCCATTCGGCCAAGAACCCATGTTTTTTCACTCTTAAGCTACAACTTTATTCCAAGAAATCAGCACTGTTCACTTAGCTCTCTGCATACTTAAACTCCATAACTTCATCACCTTTAATATGTATAAATCACAGACAATGTAAAAAAAAATGACTTCCCAAACCTGCACTGTCCTCTACAAGCAGTCACTAGGCACATGTGCCATTCAGCACATCAAATGTGGTTAGTCTAAACTGAGATCTGCTGCAAGTACAGAGACATATGGATCTCAAAGACTTAATATGAAAAAAGAATGTAAAATATTAAGAATTTGTAATATTGATAACAGGTTGAAATGATATTTTAGATATTTTAGGCTAAACAAAATGTTATTAAAATTGATTTCATCTATTACTTTTTACTTTTTTGACATAGCCACTAGGTAACTTAAAATTAAATGTGCCCTGTGTTAGACTTCTGTTGGACACAGCTGCCCTTTGAGGTCATCTGCTCCTACTTGCTATTCTATCTATTGCTCTGAGAGAGTTTTTGTTTCCTCTTTAAGAATCCACTTAGATATTCCCATAGAGTAGCTATTCCTCTAACCTCACTCCACACTGAGAGAACATTCCATCTCCCATACCTTTCACTATCAGCTATCTCAAAAAATAAGCAACACTACATTCCTCCATTTCTTTTCCTCCCTGAACAGTAACTTCCACATCTACCACCAAAATAATTGTTCTTCAGAGGTCAGACCCTCAGTATCTTTCTTCCAAAGAATAGCCATGGGCACTTATCAGTACCCCTGCCTCCAATCTATCCCCATGACTTTCATATTCCCCCATGATCATCTTTCTATAGCATAAGTTAAGTGATTTCATTCACTTCCTGAAATAAATGTCAATGGCACCCTAATTTTAATAAAGTTCACATTTCTGAGCATCACATTCATTCTCTCTAGCCTGAACTGATAACCCCAGCCACACTTTTTCATTATACCTCTTCTGAAAACATCTGACTCAACTCCTTATACTATTACTTGGAATTCCTTGGCATGCCACGTGCTGTCAGAACCCTCTCTTTTTACACATGCTACGGCTTCACATTGTAAGACTCTTCCTGCCAACAGTCACTATCCAATAGCGACCTATTGGACCTACTCCACACATTGAAGCCATTTCCAGCCCGGGAGCTGCAAGTAACTACTCTGCTCTCTGAAGTCCCCAGACCACTTTGCCCCTATCAAGAGTGTAGCATTTATATTTCTTCTCCCCTTGAGTAAATTCACATATTTGTCTCCTCTGCTAGGATTCTTAAAAAAAAAAAAAAAAAAAAAAAGAATGGAAGAGAGGGATAGGAAGAAGGAAAAGGGGGAATAAAAAAAGAACAGAGAGGAAGCAGGTCATGTTAACCACTATGACACCTACTACCTATTCTGATGATCTGCACATAGCAGGGACTCAATAGGAAAAATGTCTGCTGTATGCATAATAGTATCAATGAAATGTGCTCTGGTTTTTAAAAGTCAGAAATTCAAAGAGATTTTTATTATTTTTTTTAAAGATTTTATTTATTTGACAGAGAGAAACACAGCCAGAGAGGGACTGAAAGAGGGAGAAGCAGGCTTCCCACCGAGCAGGGAGCCCTATGTGGGACTTGATCCTGGGTCTCCAGGATCATGACCAGAGCCGAAGGCAGTCACTTAACCAACTGAGCCACCCAGGCGCCCCCAAAGAGATTTTTAAATGGCACTTTCATGTGGCATTACATATAACATCTGCTGAGTTAATGAATACATGAATTAGCTTCTTACACTCAAGACACCTTGTGCCTGGAAAAGTCTCAACAAACATAACATCATCTTTACCACACAAAATTTCAGGACAATAGCACATCATCCTCCAAGCCTATATTATCAAATATTCACTAAACTCTACTTCAAAGCAAAAGTTGAGCTTTCTATTTCTATGTATGGTCTAATGAACTGACTTTAAAAACTTCTCAAAAACAGCAGAGATGTACCTATGTAAGATCCCTATCTGTTATCAGCAAGAGGATAGTCTTTTTAAAGGTCACAAAGATATGGTGAGCCTTGACCCCTGCTAAGCTTTGCCAAATAGAGGGCTGAAAAGCAACTCAAAGAAAATAGATATGCCACAGGAAACAGCATGTTACACCACATTATTTTTAAGTTAAAAATTAATGCGCAAAATTTCCAAAAAAGAGATATAGAAAAAAAAAAACATGGAAAAGTGTTAAAATATAGATCAATAATATAGAAATGTTTATAGAAACTAAATCTTAATTTATCCAAAGCAGAGAAATTTAAACAGGGCCAATTCTAGCTATGGATTTGTGTAAAACATTCATTGTTGCTTCCAAAAAGTAAAAAAAAAAAAAAAAATTAATTAAAGCAACTCATTTTCAATACAAACCTAAAAATGGAACCACAGGAATTACTAAGCTACTGTTGCTGAGTTATTCAGAGACACAATCAAGATTTTCTTAGGTTTACTTACTAACTTTGGCAATGAGATAGTTTTGATTAAGACAAATACTATGTTAAATACTTAAGTCCGTTAGTACTTAGAATAGTAGACCATACATATGTCTATCAGAATACCATTATACAAAGGGAAACTAACTTTTCTAAGTAAATTTCTAATACATCCAAATTTCACTGAAATAAATGTTACCAGATAAAATTTTACAGAAAGATTAATCACCTACTTTCCTAATGAGTCTACTTTTCATCAAAAAAATCACAAGAGATATCTTTCATTCTCAGGAGTTTAATTACTATACTTACTAGCAATGTAATTTTGTAAAGAATCCTGAGAATTTACTGGGTCCAGTATGCATTTTTAATGGTTCAATTTATAGTAATTTTATTTGTGAAGTACCACAATATTCAGAGAAACACAAAGGAAAACATATCTATAAATATAACAAATATACAACTATATATACTATAAACACATATATATACTTAATAATAATAAGAATTTACAACCAAAACAAAGAAATCTCTTTTGTTTTAAAAAAGAAAAAAAATTAAAAAGAATACAAACAAAACAAAACAAAAAAAAACAAAAAGCCAAAAAGTGTGATCCTTTTCAAGATCACGCTGTTAATGCAAAGATTATTCAGAATTACTGTTTCTGGAGTAAGAAATGGAAAGAACTTTAGAGATTATGTGGTGTAACTCCATGATTATACAAATAAGTAAAAAGGCCCCAAAATTTTGCCGACATCAAACAACCAGATGGAAGCAGAACCAGGACTGGAATCAGAATCTCAAGGAACTTCATTCACTACTCTTCATTATACTATCATTGTGTGTGTAATAAATGCGCATTTGTTTTATGTAGTAAAATCAGAAAACCAGTCACCAAGAATGAACTTGTGATTACAAAACTTTTCCTAAAAGATTTTGCTGATCCTTTGTCTGTTTGGCTAGCTTGGCTAGTCAGGTTTTAGTACTAAGATTTGTCCTCTACTGAGCCTTCTAAAACCACAGGAAAAGGATTTTGCATGTAAGTTTAAAAAGAAAAAAACAGCTTATCATCCTTCTATAAAACATTATTCATTTAATTATTCATTTAATATTCATTAAAACATTTTTCCTCTAAAATGGTGTTTTGTTAAAATGCTTAAGAATTATATAAAATTTATTTTAAACATTCTTACCATAGCATTAAAGCTATAAGACTAAATTACTCATTTTATTATCTCCACCTCAATCTTAAGTGATGCTCAATTCATGTCCCATATTCTAGAGTAATACTTGTTTCTCTAAGGATTGCATGTGCATTTGTCTTACAATCTATCTTAGTGGAAAATTGTTCAAGCAGTTATTCATTCACCAGAGATCCTATTAAGTCTAACCCTGTGTTTTCATAATATAAAGTTTACATCAGTATCATGCTATCACAGACTTTCTTATGTTGTTGTACTGTATTTACCCAACTATACTCTTATGGTTCTTGAAGGCAGGAGCCATAATTTCTATTTCTTTTGCTTTGCTTTTTACATGCTTTGTACGTAGTATGTAATGATATAGCAAAAAATAACAGAATCTATGACTTAGATCTCACTCTTGGAAGCACCAGCAATAACATACATTCAAAGTAAAGTACTTTAAACATGAAATTAGCATTAGTAGACGTTATTCAATACCAATACTTCCAAAAATTGTTACTTACTTGGCTTGTTTTATTTTGTTTAGAGAAACTCGTATCTATTGATGTGAATACTCTCACATGACATTTTTAAAAATCATTTTAGGACAAATTCAAGGTTAAATTATATCCAAAAACGAGGACTACTGAAAGTAAGTTAAGAAAAATTCCTTAAACTAAGTAACAGCTACAATTTAATTATAGCTTTTAGATTCTAAGATCAGAATCAGTGCTCTGCTAACTGCTTAAATAAAAACACAAAGTAACCCAACATTTAAGCAGATTCATTCATTCCTTCTTTCACTCATCAAACATTGAGTCCAGGTATCTAACAAGAACAATTCTGGCCAATAGTGATACAGGAGTGAATATACAGAAATACTCTTGGATAAACAAATGAATGCAGAGTCAGATGAAAATAGACAAATGTAGAGATGAAACAAATTTTGAAAAAGAAAACTTTGGTTGCACTAATGTCTACTTTGTTATAATAAAATCAGAGATAGTTAAAAGCAAAAGTATATGAGCAACACACTGCATCTAAGAAAAGCTCAAGAAAAATATGCTCAACATTTGAATTTAAGCATAGTGATTATTAATATAGTCCAACTGAATGATACAAATGGATGATCATTACTTGCAAATTGTGTCGTTAATCATAAGACTACTATGTGAAGTTCTAAAAGTTGATGGGGGATTAATAGGACACCATACAACCAACTCAGTATGATGTATCTGTCACATAACCTTATGTCCACCTAGAAGCCATGCCTTCAGACATTTTCTTATTTTTAAGCATACACATTGTTAAGATTAATAAGCAAAAGAATAATTTAAGGCAAAACTATGCAGACACTAAAAAAGATCAGTGGTCGCTAGGATGCTGGGGGAGGGGAAAATGAACAGAGAACAGAAATTTTTAGGACGGTGAAAATACACTGCATGATACCATAATGATAAATATGTGTCATGCATTTATTCAAATCCATAGAATATACATCAAGTGTGAACCCTAATGTCAACTATGGTATTTGGGTGATAGAATGTGTCAGTGTAGGCTTATCAATTATAACAAATGTGCCACTCTGATGGGGGAGGGCTGGAATCTGGGAAGCTAAGTATGGGTGACGGCAAGTATATGGGAAATCTCTGTATCTTACCCTCAATTTTGCTGTGAACCTAAACCTAAAAATGTACAGTCAATTAAAAAAATAATAATAACCTTTCACCATCTTCCATTTTTTTAATTCCAACATACCTAATAAAAAGTATGTCTTATGCTCACTCTTGTTTATGGTCATTAGTGTCATAAAACCAAGGACTGGGAGACAGGAATGTGTACAAATCCCAAGCAGACCAAGCAAACTGCCAAACACTGTTCTTATTGTTTTCCTTTGCAAATCCTAGTTGGTTAACTGCTTTCTCAAACAGATGAGAGCTCAGATGGGGCAAAGGTCACAGACACTGTTTAATGGTATGTAGCAAAACAATAAAGCAGTGGTAAACCACGCATATGGCTTTAATGTCCCCTTCTCATCTCCTGAAATGAAGAAATTTAGTAAAAAATGAAGATGGGACATTTACAAAGAGTCAGCACTAAGTATAGTTAGCATCACAAAATAACAAGTCTAAAATTCCTAAAGAAACATGTTTGTGGATACACACACACACACACACGAACATTTGAAACCTTCCACTGACTTCAAGGAGAAGAATGTAAGCTAATGATCCACCAAATACCAAAGTGTATACCCAAGAATATGCCTTCAACCTGGCTAGGAGCTCTACAAATTAACTGAAACTGGTTTTGTTATGGATTCATGCCCATTTAAAATCAATGGCCTGGAAATGGTGCCAATTAAAGACATTTCCTACTGAGAAATTTTTTTCCCTAATTTTTATTAATGAAACTAATGATATAGTATACATTTTTTATTATATTTGATGCAAGATTCTCTATTTTATTACTAAAATAAAAGTTTCCTGGCTCAAAATATTTTTAAAAATTCTTACAAAAAATCAAAACATTCAATTAAGATACCCAGAATTACTTTTTGTGAATCAGATTTATTAGAAGTGGTTTAATACTTTCATTTTAAATTCATGAGAATCACACACTTAAAAAGACAAATTATATTCCATAGATAGCTTATCCTAGTGAATTACAAAAACAAACTAGGTATAACTTGAACTTAGGATAGAAATAGCCAATCCTGGTAATATTTTATTCCAAAATCTCAAAATTAAAAATCCAAGGAAGAGTAAATGCTGTATTGGTCATGTCAAATGCTAGAAAACTTAATGACCCCAACTAAAGATATTCCTCAGTTTGAGAAAATACTCCATAATTATGAAACTTTTTATTCACAATCATAAAATGAAAACAAGATTATCAGAATGACTTACAACACAGGAAGAAATTTGATTGTCAGATTCTAACATCAAATCAAACCCTTATGTTATTTTCTTCATACTTCTTACTAGGCATAAAGGTCTGCTACTTCCCAGAAATACTCAGGTTGCCCATGGATCAATTATAAACTTTAAGTACCTCATAGATATAAGTTTAAAATATGGCCTAATGCATTAAGTATACATATTCTATAACACATATAGTTCAAAAACCATATGTGTAAAATCCATTAAGTCTCCACTTTTATTACCACTTTTTATTATCAAAGCAATTAGTTACCAGAAGAAAAGCATTAGTAGATATGTATGTGATTAAAGACATTTCTTTTTTATTCTAATCCAAGTGATTAAAGAGCAGTTTCAGGAAACCTTAATTAGGCCTTTCCCTGAATAGTAGGAGATTCCTACTGGGCCAAAACAACAGTCAGGCTTTAATTCCAATTTCTGACATAGATCCAAGTTGATAATATTAATTTTTTTTTTAATCTGCATGAACATAGTTGGCTAAGAAGCATAGTTAATATCTTTCAAGATAGGAAGATTAGTCAAATTCTGCCACTAGTGCTAATGAGTGATCCCTGATACTGGGAGCATTCTATGATAGAACTCCATAGTAACATGGAGCTTAAGAATCAATTATTTAGTCTCAAAACTTAGTGACCTTGAGCAAGTCACTGAAGCAAGTCTATTGACTTGTTTTCTCATCTTAAAATGATTAGATTAAAGGCAAAATGAACTATTGGAACATCATCAAGATCAAAAGCTTTTGCACAGCAAAGGAAACAGCCAACAAAACCAAAAGACATGAATGGGAGAAGATATTTCCAAATGGGAGAAGATATTTCCAAATGACATATCAGATAAACGGCTAGTATCCCAAACTTATCCAACTCAACACCCAAAGAACAAATACTCTCATCAAGAAATGGACAGGAGACATGAACAAACATTTCTCCAAAGACATCCAAATGGCCAACAGGCATATGAAAAAATGCTCAACATCACTCGGCATCAGGGAAATACAAATCAAAACCACAGTGAGATATCACACCAGTCAGAATGACTAAAATTAGCAAGTCAGGAAACGACTGGTGTTGGCAAGGATGCTGAGAAAGGGGAATCCTCCTGCACTCGGTGGGAATGCAAGCTGGTGCAGCCATTCTGGAAAACAGTATGGAGGTTCCTCAGAAAGTTGAAAACAGAGCTAACCTATGACCCAGCAATTGCACTACTAGGGAATTACCCCAAAGATACAAATGTAGTGATCTGAAGGGGCACATGCACCCCAACGTTTATAGCAGCAATGTACACAATAGCCGAACTATGGAAAGAGCCTAGATGTCCATGAATCGATGAATGGATAAAGAAGATGTGGTATATATACAATGAAATACTATGCAGTCATCAAAAAACACGAAATCTTGCCATTTGCAACAACATGGATGGAACTAGAGGGTATTATGCTGAGCAAAATAAGTCAGTCAGAGAGGGACAATTATCATACGATCTCACTGATTTGAGGAATTTGAGAAACAAGACAGAGAATCATAGGGGAAGGAAGGGGAAAATGAAACAAGATGAAAGGAGAGACAGAGACCAACCGTAAGAGACTCTTGGTCTCAGGAAACAAAATGAGGGTTGCTGGAGGGGAGAGGGATAGAAGGGACAGGGTGGCAAGGTGATGCACATGGGGGAGGATATGTACTATGGTGAGTGCTGTGAATTGTCTAAGACTGATGAATCACAGACCTGTACCCCTGAAACAAATATTATATGTTTATTTTTTTAAATGATTAGCTTACACACACACACACACACACACACACACACACACACACACACTCACTCACTTTCCAACAAGTGCATGCATAGCTGGAGAAACCCGAATGAGCTCTGTGGATGATGCCAATGTCAATTTCTGACTGTTGCTATGGTGCTTCAGTTATAAAAGTGTAAAAATTGGGGGAGAATGGGTGAAGTTCCAAATATAAAGTTAGAAAAAAAAAAGACTTGCCTAGATAAATTCCATACTGCATCCAGCTCTGAAACTCTCTAACTCTGAAAATCCCCTCTTTTTCTACTTGGTTTGCCTCCATTTCTTCTCTTTTCCCTTTGTATACTTGTTTGTCTGTTAATTGACCCTCCAATGCTGGAGCCTACCAGTTATATTCTCATCACTGCTTTGCTATTAGCAGCACAGAGAGTAAAGGAGGACAATGCAGAAACTGACAAAGATGACTGGCTGACTAAACGTGTTAAGAGACTACGGTGGAAACTTCAGTTCAGAGAGTTTCAGAAAGCCATCTGCTCATCCAACAAGTATTTACTGAGCACCCCTATGTATCGATATCTATGCTAGTCGCTCTAGAGGTCTAACAGTGAATAAGAACAGACCTAGGCACGGCAGAGTAAATAACAGAATTTAAGGTCAGTGTGAGAAAGGCAAGAATCAACCCATCATGCAAATGAAAGTGACTGTGCACCTGTGCAAAGGGCTGTTCAAAGGGACTGACCTACTGAGGTCTGGAACCCCTTTCCCGAGGAAGATGAGCTCTGAAGAACAAACTGGAATTATTGAGAATGAAAGGAAGGAAAGGGCGCTGCCAGGCAGAAGGGAGCATAGGCAAATCCTCTGTGGTAAGAGGGAAGAGAGTGATTCCAAGGGTTTGGAAAAAGTGTCAGTGCAGATGCCGCAAAAACAAGGAAATCTGGCATGAGATGAAGCTGGAGGACTAATAAGAGATAAACTCAGAAGGATCTTAGAGTTATTTTTAGTATTCAAGACCTTTCAAAGATTTGAGTCTTATTTTTTGTTTTTCCTATTTCTAAAAAAAAAAAAAAATATGTAGGGTAACTGCTAAGATTCTCCTTGACTACTGTTTTAAATAAAATCAGTATCTTAATTTCAGAGTCCTAATCTCTTATTTCAATTTATTCATCTTAGCCAGGTCACTTAAATGGACAGTCTATCAGTTTTCTTACCTAGAAGATGTAAATAAAATCATCAGACCCATTTATGTCTCAGAGCTGTTGAAGGATTTAAACAGCAAATTGAATTTTAAAGATGAAGCAAAAACAAAGTAGTACAAATTTAAAAATTATATTTCAAATACCAATAACACTAACCTACAAAAACAGTATTTTTAAATGGGTAAAATTTGGCTAATTCAATCAACACAAGGAAACAATGGTAGGTCATTTTCTCTGAAAGGAAGAAGAACGATTAACTGATGAAGAAAAAACTCTAGCGAATATTTCACTATATCATAACACATTCTTCCTAAGTAACAGATACAAACATAAAACAGGAAGAAGTCAAATTAACTAGATTAAACCAAATCTCCAATATGGGTATCCTGGAGCTCAACTCTATAGGCTTGTTTCATAGAGGAAAATATTTTATAAGATTAGCAATGACAGATACGGGAATAAAAGAAAACCCACTTTACAGACAGTGGTTATTGGTTATTCTAAATTATTTTAAAATATAAAGTGGATACTCCTTGACAATTTTATTATATTTACAATGAAATTTTTTTCCAGAGGGTTTTAAAGTTACAAAAGCCATCATCTGTCCTTCTCCTAAGCATTAGCATTTTTTGACTATGAAAACATTAGTTCAAATTATAAATGCAAATTCATCTTTCAAGGTCTGTAAGATCATGTCTCCAAGAGCCAAAATTATATTGCATTTACAATTTATCAAAGAAATATTAGAAAACATATACTTTTGTGAAGGAAGACTCACATCGGAGGCACAAGTAAACAGCTATATATACAGAACCAATATTTTGGTAGATGACTGGTAAGCCTATACCAAAAAATTCAAAAACAAGAACGCCAAGCTGGGTTCTGTATACCTACATTACTTCCCTAATTTGATAATTCCTTCAGAGAAGACTGAGCTTTAAATCCAAGAGTGTCTTACACATCTATAGGTATCTCTGTCTTCACTAAATAAATGATAAAAAATATCTTTGTTCCTTTTGAGTGCAATAGTGAAGGACAGACAAATAAAAGCATCCATCCCATTCAAAGGATGATCAACAAAAACAACCGGAAGAAAGGCTGTTAATGGATTTACATTATAACAAAATATCAATGACAGTTTTTTTAGTTCCACTGAAACACACATAAATTTCATGGTGTCATCTGATTTAATCTTATTTTCTACTTTGCTAACCTACAAAATTAGTAACAACTAGCTGAGTGCCACAAAGCCACTTGAAGCAAACCTGTCAAATAATTTCAGTGAAACCATTTAAGACAACTACTAAGCAGGTTTGCTCAACCTTCATATTTAGCACTTTAGCTTTTCTTTTCTCTACAGCTTAATTTTGTTATGTTAAGCTCTTGGATACTCCATTAAGTTCCCAAGAATCTTAATTAATGGAACTTTTACAAATACTAATCATTATTCCCTCTATTAAATACATTTATAAAAAAATTAAAAAATAAAGGCACTCCAGAAAGTGGTCTACAAAAAAAGGGAGAAGCAAAAAGTACTTTTCAGGAATAACTATAGAAGTAAATTGAACATACACTGGACTCAACTCCACGTGTTTGTGTATGTGGACTGTTCACCTAAGTGCTTTCAGGAAACAAAAGTCTTTATTGGGGGGATGCATTATCACCTCTTTAATCAATTCCACCAACCATCAAGCTTACTAAGCACCAAAATATGGGCCCAGCACTACTGCAGTGGCTACCTAAAAATAAATGATCTCTGACAAAGAAATCTAAATGTCAACTGAAGTGATAAGTCTACCACAATTGCAAGGAATATAAAACAAAGTATACTTTGGAATACATTAGCATCCAGCTCTTTAAAGCTAAAAAGAGGTTCAGGAAAAGGAGAAACCAGGAAGCCCTTTAGTCCCATGTTAGAATTGGGTGGACAGAATGAAAAGTTTCCAGATGCAAGGGAGAGCAAATGACCAAAGTCATAGAGACAAGAATTAGTGTGATATGTTTCTAGATCCGAGGGAATGAAAAAAAGATGGAGATAAGACTGGAGTAGTAAGAAATGAGATGGGGTATGTAAAGTAGTAAGAAATGAGATGAGGTATAGCGAATATTTCACTATATCATAACACATTCTTCCTAAGTAACAGATACAAGCATAAAACAGGAAGAAGTCAAATTAACTAGATCAAACCAAATCTCCAATATGGGTATCCTGGAGCTCAACTCTACAGGCTTGTTTCATAGAGGAAAATATATTTCATCTTTTGCAACAAAGGCAAAGGCTCATAGCTGGGGATCAAAGTGTTAAAGAAGACTCTCTAGCTTTAGCACAACAGAGAAACAATATCTCAAAAGGTCAGCCATTAACAGTAATCTAACCATGAGTGTGGGAGGGCTGAAAATAACACAGTTGCAAGAAAACAGGGAATAGGAAGGAGCAGAAAAGCTTATTTTTAGGGGAGAGGAAAATTACTACAACCCAGGGCTAAATGAAGAGGGGAAACAGATGAAAAGGTTGAGTAGTCATAGATGACTTGAAGCTTGATGACACTAACAGAAAGAAGCAAGGATGTTGTGGAGAAAGGAGGAGTTCAAGTTCATAATTTAAGGTAATGTTATGAGTTCCAACTATACGTGTTCATAGGCAATATGGAACTACAGCTAAGCTGAACAGAATCACAAAGAAGAGAACTAGAAACATGATCATGACACTTGAGAGTTAAATAAAATCAAGGAGAGAGTAGGCTTGGGTCACAGACTGAGGCTTGGGGACCACTGGATTAGGAGGGAGAGAATCCAACAAGAAGAATGTGTATGGGAATGGTTTAGAGGTAAGAAAGGAGTTGGGACAGATAATGTTACTAAAAACATAGGAAGTGAGTATTTCAAAAACCAGTGGGAGGAGAGGCCAGTGCAGCAGAGGCCAACCCACAAAGGTCAAAGGAGATCTTAGAGGCGCTTCTGAAAACTGGAACATACGAAAGTCAAAATCCAAGACATAATAGAGTTGTGTACACCACTAGTTTGGCAATAAAGACAGACAGAAAAGTGACTCATGAAGGTTTCAGGTTGATGTGAGAAAGAGGTTGGTATTTAAAAAGTATACTGAGGGACGCCTGGGTGGCTCAGACTTAAGCGTCTGCCTTTAGCTCGGGTCACAATCCTGGAGTCCCGGGACTGAGCCCCTCATCATACTTCCTGCTCGGTGGGAAGCCTGCTTCTCCTTCTCTCACTCCCCCTGCTTGTGTTCCCTCTCTAGGTGTGTTTCTCTCTGTCAAATAAATAAATAAAATCTTTTAAAAATAAATAAATAAATAAAAAGCATATTAAGAGTACGAGGTACAATATACACTTACACACAATGCAAGGTATGCTGTCAGAGCCAATAAAATCTAAACTGCATTAAGTTTTAAGTCTATTAATTTATCACTTTAAATCATTATGCTGAAACTTGTTTCCAGGAATGAGAAAGCCTTGTGAAAACAAGCAATTACTATTTCAAAGGTTCAATTATATTATCTCTTGTTTAAAGAGGGTTTCCAAAAACCCTCGTGATTTCCTTTAAATATATCACAATGCTGTTAAAATGGCTTTTAAAAAACAAACACTACAAACTTGGTCAGAATTAGTGAAAACTTGTCCCGAAAAAAACCTTAGAAAATAAGTATTCAAAGGATGGAAATTAATAAAATTGCTAATAACATGTATTTATGATCATGCTCTTATAAAATCAAATTCTAGACTTCAACACTAAAACCCTTCATTTCATAATTCAACTTAGCAAATAAGCCATTAATTTTTAAAGTTCATCATCATCAATGATGAACACGTACTGAAATTATATTATTGTACTGATAAAAAGGCTTGAGACGAAAATCTCCAGCTATTTACAATGCAGGTAGAAAAACTGGAGACACATCAAAAAGGCAATGAAATGGGTTCATGTTAATAGTATTCCCTATATACAGTATAAGAGCAATTTAAAACTAAACCACCATGATAATACAATGTTCTCACATCAATATCAATGCTGAGAAACAGCACTGACATTTTTGAAATTAATTAAAATTGAAAAAAACTGCAACAAATTAAAACTGAAAATTAAAAGCAAAAAACCCTTGCATGCTTCTGATTACTTTTGATAATAAATATGCCATAAACAACTGTATGTTACCACTGCATTTAATGTGAAGTGTTTAAATAATTCGAAACACAACAGAAACTATGAGAATCCCTCAACTGATAAATTACATTATAAAAAGCCTACAGAAGTTTAGAAAAACGTATAATTGGGAAGGTCAGTTTTATTTAAACAATTATAAACAATACAGTATACAGCCATTTTAAGCTGCTTTCTCAGCGTTAGTAGCTTATTAAGAATAATGTATAGAAAAATTAAAGCCTAAATATTTAGATGGAGAAAAGTGAGGATCTGCTCTGTGCTACTGACTTGTAAAAAAATCCTCAGAGAAACTTATGTCAGTGAGCAAAAGGAAAATGAAAACAAAAGTTTGTTTCAACTCCGCTTCCCCTGACTTAACTTCACAACTGCATTTGTCAGTCCACAAAACAGAAATCCTTCTACTGATATGAGACAATGACTCCATTATGCTTCAAACACACTTGGCAAAATGATATAACTTGACTAAGTCTAGACTCATATATCAACTAAATATAGTCAACCATTGTGTAAAGTACTTGGAAGGAATAATTGTAAATATTTAAGTTGGAGCATTAGGTTTCTCTGAAAGTCAAATTAACAGATTCATCAAAGTATACTAGGTAAAAGTAGGTAATACAACTCAATGTAGAAATTGAGTGGCTCTACAACTCAACTTCTGGTCAAGAGTAATCAGTAGTAATCAATGTAGTTGTATTCCACTGTTTTGGTTTCCTTGCTCCTGGAAAATCTCACTCTCATTTCTAGAAATACAGTATTATCAGAATTTTTCACTAATCGCTATTACAACAAAATCCTTTATTTTCTTTTTTGTTTAGTCATTTGTTTTGCAGATTTCACATGAGTGAATTCATATAGTATTTGTCTTTCTCAGTCTGACTTATTCCACTTAGCATAATACCTTCTGGGACCACCCATGTTGTTGAAAACTGAATGATATCTTTTTTATGGCTGTATAATATTCGTGTGTGTGTGTGTGTGTGTGTGTGTGTGTGTGTGTCCGTCCCCATCATCTGTCTATCAAAGGACACTCAGAGGTGGGGGGGAATGGGGTGATTGTGTGATGGGCACTAAGGAGGGCACATGATGTGATGAGCACTGGGTATTATATGCACCTGATGAATTACTGAACACTACATCTGAAACTAATGACGTAAAATATGTCGGCTAATTCAATTTAAATTAAAATAAAGGACACTCAGGTTAATTCTGTATCTTGCATACTATAAATAATACAGCAAAATTATTTAAATGGATGCCATATTTCCTTCCAGTTTTACTCTCTACATATAGAATATCAAACAATTCCAAAATTCCCTTGATACACTATTTTCCTATTACTACATAGAAGAAAAAAATCCTAAGGTGAAAATATTATCTTTATATAAAAAAAAATCCACTTGTTCTAACTACACTAGGATTTAGGAAGAAGAAGCTAGCAGAAAGGATTTAAAGGAGTAGAAGCAAGATTAGAGGAGAGGGGTACATTTAATTTGATTCTAGGAATCAAGGCCAAGATATCAAAGTCCATGCTCATCAATCAGTAGTTCTCCCTGTGCCCCTATCCTCTTCTTTCTTCTTACAGTGACTAGTGAAAATAATCTGTTCCAGCTTAGAGAGAGGGCATCAACTCATTTACTTTAAGCCCATCACCATAATTAAGTTGTGTGAATTTCACATACACACAAAATTAAGAATATGAAACCTCAAAGAGCACAGAAAGAAATTCTTTAAGTTTTAAGAATTTTGTACCACAAAATCAAGAAAATACATATGAAAAAAAACTAGACCTTATCCCATTGTAAGGAAATCAACAAAATTGATAACCTGAAAATTCATTCAGCTTAAAATTTCCTAGAAAGTTTTCTTTTTCCATCTTTGCTACTCCACTTCATTTTGCTCTTTACTAGGAAAGGTGAAATTCTAATGTTAGAAAAAGTAATAATTCAACAACATTAATGGAGGGTCATAAGATCTGGTTTAAAGAAAACATTTTCCCTATACCCTCAAAGGTAGGATAAGAAGCGATGCTTGTAATGGATCATAAGACTCCATGATCCCCAATACTCAAAATTTTATACAAATGCCAAGTAAAAACTAAATATTCCACTGTTTCTATTTTTCTTGATTTTATAGGATTCAGAAAATTGAACTAGGTACTCATTCTGTCCCTCATATCCAAACACAAAATAATTTAGGGGCCTGACTACCATTACTCAACAACCTTAGTCCCTTAAAGATGAGACACATAACCTAATATTCAAACATCTAAGAGACCCATCAATATTTCAATGCCAGCACTTAAAAGGTTTATACACTCACCTCCTGAAAGTCAGGTGCCAGAGCAAATAATCTATCTAACTAGTAGGTCCTTTCTAGTTCTACCAATAGTAGCATCATCCTACCACAAAAACCAGTGTGTACACGAGATGTTCCGATTACAGATTCATATAAAATGCTGCTGCAAAAAAAGGATGGGAGAGAAAGAAAGACATTAGAAAGAAAATTTCTAGAAGGCAAGTAGAAGAAATGATTACAAAGCTCAGTAGCACTTTAGCATGCTAATGTTAAATACCAAGCCAAGCACACCTTTGTATTCTCTGCCCTGAACAGAGGAGAAGGTACTGCAATAAATCAACGAACCAGTGAGCCTGCTTTCTCAAGATTCCCAGGGACTGACATGTGCATTAAAAAAAAAATAGGATTTGTGCTCACTGACTTCCCTTTCTTTCCTCAACTAATTTTTCATCATTTTATATTTCTCTCTATCTTTACTCAACTTCTTCTTCCCTCCTATCTCAGGAAGAAACAAAGAGGCTCATTTCCGAGGCCATGACTCCATCTCTTCTCATCCCTTCTTATGGTCTAAACATAAACAAGCATAGACTTGAATGTGTGTGGCTGCATATATCCCTGTTCACGTCTGCATCTTGTTTTATTTTCTTTTTGTGTAAAACCTTGAAAACTGTTCCATACCAGCACATATCGATACAACGCATTACTTTTATAAATGGAAATATTCCACTGTATGGGTATATAATTTCCTTAACTGATTTTCTGTCATTTGCTACTATAAATTACGATTACAATTTTTATTTATGATTATTTTTATTCCTGTGCATTTAATTATAGACGCACACACACAGTGACAGTGTTGAACCTATTTAACAACAAATTCAACTTTTGAATGGGGTACCATATTAAATGTCTCTCAGCACTAGAGGCATGGGAAAGCTGGCAAATATGAAAGAAAGGAAATGCTTTAGCAGTTCTCAGGCCTGTTAATTCTTTAACAACACCAATAGCTCAGATCCTATTCTTAGGATGAGCATGCTAACAAAGATTCTAAGTCTTTCCATGGACGGTCAATTCTGGAAGGAACTGGTACTCTCTATTTTAAGTGCTGAGAATGGGATCTCTTCCCTTTGAAAGTGAACTGAAATAATGTTCTCACTCAGTTACATTTGCTGGAGGGTTAGTATCTCTTCAGGCACATTCAGAACCAAAGTAAATAAGTAAATTAAATCTAAAATAGAGTGAAGGGGTAACAGGACTCTCAGACATGGCTGGGAAAATGAATCTCCCCTGTGAGAGGATTTAAAATTGTCTTCAAAGTCTCCTCTGCTATTCTTAGTACCCAAACAATCCTACCCTTTTTGTTCTGCCTTTCATCTTATGATTTCTTTAAAAAGCAACATGTGTTTAGTCAACATATAGTATTATACACATATCAGCCAGGAGTACTGCCTAGCAAACTGAATAATGGCAATTAGGTACATGAGCATTTTGAGTTATAACTTCCATGTTCCTTAAATCAAAGATAACAGAGTTGCTCATCACATCCCCTGTCTTGTTGACATGATATCATTATGAGGCTGTGTTCCTGTTTATGGCTCAGCAAAGTAGTTGTTTAAAGAACCCGTTCAATGCCCTATTCATCCCCAGAAGTTAAGTGTGTTGAAATTAAAAGGCTGTGCTTGAATTTGATAAGTGAAATGACAGAGGACAGAAGGTCTAAACAGCTTTAGCTGAGGCCCTTATAAAAGGCCCTAAAATTCAAACATCACCTCTGACATTCTTCCTGCTTCTACCAAAAATAGAAGGCAAGGTTGAACTTCACTGAAACAGCTGTTTCTGGCTATGATCAGTGTCACTGACAAACAAAACCACACAGAACAGAAGGCTCCCCCGCCTGCTCTCATCCCGGCTTCTCTTGGAGACCTTCCATCCCCAAGACAAGAAGAAAGGGTGAGAACTCCCCCTCCAGATTGAACCACAAGGATTTACACCAGACCCCTTCAGGGCCACAACAGTATGGTGCAGACAAGTTCAGAATCCACAAACCATTGTTACAAGAAAATCTTGAGTTCTAAGTCATCAATTTAAGAAACACATAGGACGGTTTATGTTTCTTGATCAGCTTATATCCTACTTCCAATCACCTGTATGCTTTGATAAAGAAGAGCCTTCCTACTGGGTTGCTCTGCCTGCTGCAGAACATGGGCTGAGCCCTGTACTTCAGCAGTCTGGACCGTGGAAAAGGAAGATGCTTTTCTGTCTTGGTCACAATTACCCTTTGTTTCAAGTTGCAAACCACCCTCTCTTGTTCTAAGCTCTAATTTGCCAAGGTCCCTTAAGGTCTACACTCAGAAACCCTCACCTGCCCAAGGTGACAAGCTCCCTTGAACATCTATTACTCTCCTCCCCTCGATGCCCCTACCAAACCTTGACCCCACTACTATTTCTAAATAGTTGACTCTGGATCTCCCCACTATGCTTCAATTTCTTCTTTAAGAAATCCAAATATGCTTCTTTCTCTCTAATTCTCTCCACACAGTCACTGGTCCTACTTTACCTTTTGAACTCAGAGGTCCTCTAAGCCTGCAGAACTTTTCTCCCCAGCTTCAGCCCTCCTGAGGACAGGCAGTTAACAGGGAAGCCTAAACACAAGACTACTGGTGTTTTCCTCCTACAGAATCGCAGAGGTCCAAAGTCCAGGTGAACAGGTTGTCCATGCCACCCAAAGGTCCCCTGCAACCCTGCTCACTCTCTTCAGGGAAAAATGTGAGGTAGCTTCAGTGCTCTTTGTTTAAAGGGCAACTTTATGCATAAAGGACCTCGCCAAGGGTACTATTTGTGGAAACCGTTACCGCCTCAATTTCAAATCAAATACGCCTGTGCATGGGAAATGGACTAGAGGCTGGTTTTCTGCTGTCCAAGCAGGGCTGCTGTAGTTAACAAACATGAACCTAGAACCTAAACCAAATGTCCCATGTTTCTGTCACCTTAAGGGCACCAAATACCACAAACCTAGCCTTGGTTCAAGGAAGCTGTGAAGTTGATTCAGGCTGTCTTTCATGAATTCTCTCCTTCCGTCTCTGAGCCCTGTTCTTCTCTGTACCACTCCCTGGTGCCTATCACCTAGCCCATTCTACGCCTACTCCTTGAGAAAGGCTTGGGAATGACAGACCCGGCAGAAAATACTAGTGTAGCCTTTACTATAGCAGCAACCCCTCTTCTATCCTCTTACCCTAAATCACCCTTCCTCAGAGAGCTTACCATTAACTGAAACTATAGCACTTAGGTATTGTTTTCATGGTTTGTCTCCCTCACTAGACTGTACACTCCATGAGGACTGGAGCTACAGCTGGTTTGACATCACAGAATCCCCCATGCCTGGAATATGGCTGGCACACCATGGCCCCCCAGTACACAGTGATGGGATGAAGGATTCAATCTGGTCACAGTCATTTCCCCTTTCACGGATTTTCAGCTAATGTCTAATGAGGTACTGTGCCATGATTTAAACCGGGAAAGCCATTCCCTTAAACCGATCTTCCACTTCAAATTCCCAACTTTTCATCTCCTTGAACACTGAGATGGGGTGGGGGGTGGGGAGGAGCAGCAGGGATAGAAAGGGGAAGGAGAGGAAGATGACAAAGAGAAGAAGGAATAAGCATTCAAAGCAAAATGTATACAGTGTTCCATGTTCCTGATATTTTCTGTCTATTCTCTAATACACATGAAAGAAGATTCAGGCTCAATAACTGATAATTATCCTATATGACTAAAACAGGGCCAGGGCAGAGTAGGTGCTCAACAAATCCCATGGAAGGAACCAATGAATAAATACATGAATTACTAAAAATTTGACGGTAAGGTAAACTAACAGTAGCAGATTTTACTGCCATGGGTCTCTTGCCTCAGTTTTCAGATTAAAAACAACTGCTCATTAAATCGTTTTAAAGACACAAAGTGGTCTACCAGTAGCTGAAATTCTTACTTGCTTCTGACTATTCCTGATGCAAAGCTATGAAGGCAGTAATTTAAGAAGGCACCATCCTAGGCTGATGTTTAGCATTCACTTTCTAGTATAATAAACAATGCACTACATCATCAAGTGAACCCCAATCATTGTCACTCATATTTCACTTGAAGTCTGAATACCTGAGAGTATTCTGATAACATAGAAATTCATGGAAATTGTGCAAAATCAATTTAATAGGATTTAAAATCTTGAGGAGATGGCTCTAATTAAGCACCGAAACAACAAATCCAATTGCTTTAGAAATTTAAAGCCAAGAACCTTGGGTTTCTAAATGGTTCCAATAAGATACGTCTCATGTTTGTTTATGGAGACTCAAGTTCACTGTACAACTCAATTATGGCAACAAGACAGTAGATACTTCAAAAGAGATCCATTATCTCCCTGACCAAAGAAATGAATTCACATTTACTACATACATAAAATTTTCTCTATTAAGTCATTCATAAAGAAGTAATAAAACCATGTGGTACAAAATATAACAATACAAAACATGATCTACATTAAAAGGAGATAAAATAAGAAACGAGACACGCTAACCTGGGAACATCATAGCTTCAGTATATAATCCAAAAATTTCCTACTGCATGGTCTAGCATTTACCACGATCATAGAAACTGTGTAACTGAATCACCTTTCACATGTATTACTTAAATCACCCACTTCACTGCTCAAGAACCCACAATGGTTCTCCACACTTTCTGCAAAATCAAATCTACATTCCTTAATCCTCCTTTATTTTGATCCCAACTTCATTCACCTTTGCATCATCTTCTATCATTCTCTCAAATAATATTAAAGATAAATGCAGCTCACATTAATTTAATAACGACTAATTGTCTTGAACTATATTAGGCGGTTAACCAAGGTTTTCCTATATACTCTCAACCTTGCCACTAAATGGTTATTATAATACCTTTCTAACGAGTAAAGATTTTGAGACATGGGGAAGTCAGGTAAATTGCCTAAATTACCATTAGCAACTAGGAGCACTAGAGTTTGAACTCAGATGTGTCTAACTAATGATTAATGGAATCTAAGCTGGTATGGAAATGAGTGAAGCCCGTAAAGAGAATCAAGAGACCAGAAGAATGAAGTAGAAATAAGAGAGCCTGCCAATGACTTTTAAGAGTAGATTTCAAGGGTACAAGGAAGTAAGAGAGGTAGAAGGCCTGAGGCTGTGTTTGCAGAATGAGATTTTGGAATTAAGGATTCCCAGGGTAGCATGACTCGGCCAGGGATACACATGGCCGAATGGAATAAAGGTAAGAGTCCCTGACAGTGAAGTTAATAAGGTGAGAATTACAGTTGCCTAGAATGAGGGTAACATAAGAATGCAAAAAGACTAGAGAAAAGTTTCCTTCAAATGCTGGTGTACTTGGTAAAGACTCCTGTAGCAGGCACCAGAAGACTGCAGAAGTATTAACAGGAATACTTTTTGAAAGTGAACAGAAGAGTAATGATACACAAGCGGCTCCAGTGACACAAGAGACTTTCAGTATTGCTCCAAGGATCAGAGTATAGACTGGTGCTAGGAGGTTTTCCACCTGGAAGGTAACGTTCCCTCTACTTTCCCATGCACATATAAAATGAAATTTAAAGTGAGGGTGCATCACAGGCAAGGAAGATTTTGGCTATTCCCTAGCTTTCTTTAAAATGCAAGATGCTTGGTGTTTGCACACAGTTGTATCTATGCATACAGAATGTGATGGAATTTGGCACAGCCCAAATAGAGAGCTTAGGAAGGACATCAAGAAAGCATATGCGTTGTTCTTGTAATATAATACTGCCCTTCTTTCAACTTTCCCACGTAGAGCTTCACACATAACTTACAATGATTCTGCAGGGGCAGAGTATTTCAATATAATGAAACATAACTAAATAACTCGGGAGCAAACCACATCATTCAGTGAAGCTATATGCCATCCCCAGTGTAATGGTGTAAGTTGCCTTTTGGACTAAAAATGACAAACGACACAATACTTTGTGAAAATTTCTCACTCATCATTATGAAACATTTTTTTCCTAGTACTCATCTCCCACACAGAACTTGGTTCCTATAACATTCACAGTTTCTTGTAAGTGTTATTACTTAGTCTCAAAGGTTACAAAGCGCAGGGCATTTTTCCATCCATGATGATATAAGCCCACAAACTCCCTAAGCAAAGTCACTGAATTTCACCAGTGTGTGTATTCAGGAATAATGCCAGGCATCTGGTCTCTATTAAGGTACTAGAGCTCTGGGGAACTGGCCAGGCAGAGCTGCACCAGAGCTCCCCGAGACACCAGCCAAAGGTAGAAGGGGAAGAGAAAGATGTAGGGGATGAACATAAACGGTGGTATAGTAAAGCAGACACAAAGACTACAAATAAAGGAAATCTGAACTACCAACAGACAGTATCTGCTCAAACTCTCAATGGGTCATGAAATCCAACAGTTAGGAATAGTCACAAAACAGTGTAACACAGAATAACTGTACAATATAATCCACAATAATAGAGCCTCATTAGCATGAATTCAGTGCTTACTTTTAGCTAAATGAGGCACAGTTAATAAGGCTTCATTTCACAAGGCCATGTCTTCACTTAAAACTTTCACAATTCGAAACTTAAATCTCAAAAAAATGGCAGCAGAAATGGTTAATCCTTTCGGCATAAGGGTAGATTTTAGCATATTTAGCATATTGACTGTATGTGACTGACACAGAATAATAGTGACTTATGCTGATGTTTATTTCCCTCTCATCTAAATGTATGGCAACTCCAGTCTACAAAATGGTCAATGACCAAGGCACCTTCTCCCTGGAAGTTCTGCCACTTCTATGTCATCACTCTCCTCCACGTGGCCCAACATGACTCATAACCATCTTCACATAATAACACAGCACCAAAGGAGCAGGA
The DNA here is from genome assembly GCA_004023965.1 of Spilogale gracilis. Classification (NCBI taxonomy): domain Eukaryota; kingdom Metazoa; phylum Chordata; class Mammalia; order Carnivora; family Mephitidae; genus Spilogale; species Spilogale gracilis. The sequence goes on from PITA01000115.1 coordinate 119,147, forward strand.
AAAGAGGTAGGAGGGTATGTAGCCTCCCTTTAAAAGGCATGACCTAGGAGCTGCACACCTCACTTCTAGTCATATCCAATTAGTCAGAACTTACTCATAGGGCTACATCAACTCCAGAAGAGCCCCCAAACACTCTTTACTATGAATCAATTACAATAAAGGAATATATTATAATAAGAAAGGAGCCGAATGAATCTGGGGGTAATTACTAATCCTCAATACAGGTGATGGTGAAACTACAAAATGACTTCCATTAGCTATAAATGCAGTTTCACTGAGTGAATTAAGCCAAATCAGATAAACTTTCCTTAAAGGAGAAAATATTGATACATGCCAAGACATATTAAAGATAGGATTTTGTGAAACACTAAGTATTTTCTAAAACACTTTCTTTAAGTGATAAATTTACAATAGAGAGATGATTATAAATGAAATATAAGTTGATGTAGTTTAATAAGTAAACTTACTTATCTGAACACAGATCAGTACTTGATTTTTAAAGTAATCAGCAGATCTAAGGCATCTTACTTTAGCCTTTAGTACAGAAAAGGTCAAAGGAAGTTTTACACAACTTTCTCTTGGCACATCTCAAAGTATCACCTACATCAGCAGTAATGAAACGGTCTAAAAAGGTGAGAAAACATTTCAACCACAATGGAACAGAAGCTTCTAGGGAAATTCTATGCCACATTTCTAGACCAGAAATTTTAACATGTACAATCTGCTGCAATTATTTTTAAGCTACAGTCTTTCTGAAAGTAAAACAATTTAAATAATATTTTTTACCTTCTATTCCCCTATGCAGTAACTGCTAAAGAGATACTTTAATATCCTCTAATGTAATGATAAAATAATATCTTAAAATACCATTTTTATAAAACTCATTAAATATGTATGCTTCGAAAATACAGATTATTTTTCCAATCTGGTTTGTAGCTTATGGCAAAATAAACACTTTAGTATCAAACACAGGTGAAAGAAATGTAATGTACACTCTTTATCTATACAGTTTTCTCACAGTGAAGGCAGAAGATCAACTCCTATACACAGAACTGCAGCAATCTGTCGGATATGGAAGATTTCCTTTTAAAGTCAAATTTTTCCATGTCCTTCTCCTCTACTTCTGTTGGAATGAGACCTGATATCAGTAATTCCTAGTCCCGTGTCACTTTAAAATTCTACCAGTTCTCTTTAGGATGAACAAAAATTCTAAAAAGAAAATCCTTTGATTTTTGATAAAGTTAATTAGAATTTAATTTAAAATTCTCTATCATGGGGTGCACGAGAGGCTCAGTCAGTTAAGTGTCTGACTTCCACCCAGGTCTTGATCTCAAGGTCCTGGAATGGAGCCCCACACTGGTTCCCAGGGAGTCTGCTTCTCACCCTCTCCATCTGCCCCTCTGCACCCCATTCATGCTTTCTCTCTCTCAAATAAACAAATAAAATCTTAAAAAAAAAATAGAAGATAAAATTCCCTATCACTTCATCTAGCATATCACCAACAATTTTTAGAAGATATATTATTATAATTTTTGAAACATCTCTTCACATTGCTAATTGTCCCTCTGCAAGAGAAATTCTTGCTACTGAAAGCAATTATGAGAAGTGGAATTAATTCATTACTACTGAAAACTAAGCTCAGTATATTTCGGATAACAATATTTGAAGTACTATTTTCAAATACTGACTGTATTAACTTAAAGAGCTATCTCATTTTAACTATAATTAGCATAAATGTAAACCCAAGAACCCCAGCAATCAGGTATGTCTGCCTTGATTCCATTTTCCATCTGAACACTTACTTGGGAATTCTGCTTTAGATGTTAAGAATAAATAAGAGATGGGGTGGCTGGGTGGCTCAGTCAGATTGGTGTCTGACTCCTGATTTCAGCTCAGGTCAGAATCTCAGAGTCGTGAGATCGAGCCCCAAGTTGAGCTCCACACTGGAGCCTGCTTGGGATTCTCTCTCTTTCTCTCCCTCTACCCCTTCTCTTTCTCCCACTCTTTAAAAAACAAACAAAAAAAGAGAGAGAGAGAGAGATAAATAATGTACAGTTTATAATCACTACTTTCTACCCCTCCCCCATAACGCACTGCTGTCAACATCAAAAAAACTTATGAGACTGTCTATAGTATAACCACTTGATAAATCCTGGAGAACCATGAAGGGAAAAGTCTTCTAATAAAGCCACTGAATAGGTGTGCAAAATTGCCTAATAAGGTTGTTCCTTGTTTATATGACAGAAGTTTATTTAAATCCTTAAACCTCATTTCCTAGAGGAAGGAACAGTACCTATCAAAGGCTTTTCCCCCTGAGTCAGTATTACAAGAATCTGATATTTTTCTTCTGTAAGGGAAAAGTGTTGGTAACTTTGATTCAGGATCAATCTTGTAAAGTATCATATCATAGTAGGAAAAATCAGATTTTGTTGTGAGAGACAGAAGACAGATGAGAACGACCTGTTGTTGTTGTTTTTTTTCTTTTAAAGAACCGCCTTTGTGACTAATAGTTTGTCGTTAAAAAAAAAAAAAAAAATGGGCGCCTGAGTGGCTCAGAGGGTTAAGCCTCTGCCTTCGGCTCAGGTCATGATCTCAGGGTCCTGGGATCGAGGCCTGCATCAGGTTCTCTGCTCAGCAGGGAGCCTGCTTCCTCCTCTCTCTCTGCCTACCTCTCTGCTTACTTGTGATCTCTCTCTGTGAAATAAATAAATAAAATTTTTGGAAAAAAAAAACCTACAGTCTTAAGATTATATTTTAAAGTTGAAGTTATAAGACAGGAAAATATCTGATTATATAATTGCAGAGACAAAACCATTTTAGGGTGTAGAAATGACACACACCTGCTTATCTCATGAACCTAATGTGAAGTGCAATGCCTACTGCAACTTCAATTAGGACACAAGGAGGAAAACTCACCAAAATTAAAGGTCAAACTCTTTTCTCAAAAGTTGGTCAATTCTTTTGGCTGTTAACTGAGTTCCCACTGTGCATATGTATATGGTTTAGGATAAAGCATTTAAAACAAATGAAACACCAAGAACACAAATCAGCAATACCAAACTTCAAAATAAACAACAGGTGAAATACGCAAAATGCAAAACTGTCATTTAAATATGAAATTGTGTGGCATACCATCAGGCTGACTTCCTTCCTTTTTCCCCCCCCAATACATACTCCACTCCATGCATCAGAAACATAACCTGACTCATGGTAGAAAAGTCGGAGGAGCAAAAGAGAAAAAGTTTAAAAAAGGAAACTCTAATTCCCAAATTCCCACCCTTCTGAATAACCACACCACAAACCCCACCACAATATGTTGTCACATACACCTAAGCTAGGTGGCTACTCCCCATTCCTTTCAAAGATCTTCCATGGTACCCCCACCCTATCCATACCTAGGGGCTACTCAACCCTGAAGCATCAGCTCATACATAATCCCCCATCAGACATCTCCCCTGAGCCGCAGGTGAGCTCAGGTGCCCTCCTCTGTGAGCAGGGTGGAGCTAAAAAGCTAGTCAAAGTAGTTTCAGGTGGCTACAACTGGAAATAAGGACTCATTTAAAAATTATTATAAATATAATCATGCATGATATAATTTTTAAAATAAAAGATGGGCAATTCATTTAGGAAGGTAATAGTAACACTTAAATATTGTTCACCTGCTTCATGAAGAGAGACATATATCAAAGATCCATGTATTAATATAGTCATAATATTATGTTCATTAACTTAAAAGTTGCAACTAAGAAACTACCCAGTAACACCTTTGCTATCGGGATTTAGAAATTTTACTTTATTTTGCATGAAGAAAAAACATTACATGGATGCACAGGATTTCAATTTCATATTTCTCAGTAAAACTTTTAAATATGCTAGTTTGAACCAGTAAAGGATAATAAACAAGTAAATATGGGAAAAGTGGTTTCACTTGTAATTCTGATGTTTCTATGCTATTTAGTTCTATGCTAAAACAGATTCTAGACACTGGTTCTAATTACAGATCAACAAGCAAAAGAATGATATATGTGGCCTCAAGGTCCTTTTCATCCTCTCCACAATGTCACATGAAAATAAAATCCTCTGATGATTAAAAGAAATATCTCTGGACCATACAAGATTAGGAAGCCCAATTTAATTAAATTTCTCTGGCTCAATAACTATTAAATTTCTCTTCTCATCTCGGAAAGAAAACAAAAGTGAACAGAACAAAAATACCAACAACAGCTTCTGTCTGTATATAGGTTCAAGAATGCCTGCCAAGTTTCAGGATGTTCCTTAGATAGCACACAGCTTGAGATAAGGATACACACAGCTTGAGATTAGCATACAACACAGCCCTTGTCCTGGTCAGATGTGCCTCCTGTGGTCCTACTGTGTGTAGGATTTGGAGCAGGCACTGGGGAAAAGTGGTGAAGAAAATTAAGATTATATAGACTACAAAAGAATCTAGAGAGAAGAGAACAGAGTATGAGAAAACAAAGCACAGAATCACTTAGAATGATGGGCCAAGGAAAGCTCTTCTGAGAACTGACACTGAAGCTATGACCTAAGGATGAGAAAGAGTAAAAAGAGCTCAAAAAGCTTCCAGGCAGGTGAAGCGGCAGATGTGGAGATCCTGAAAGCCTGAAAAACTGAAAAACGAAGGGCCGAAGCAAAGACCTGAGGGAGACTGTCTTGAGATGATGCTGGAAAGGAAGAGAAAGGACAAACAAAAATGATAAACCACTCATATGAATAAACCATGTTTTTTGCTATGTTATGACTCCAGGTTCTAGCCATCACAGCTTCCACTCATATCAACCAGATGGCCTTGGACAAGGAGAAAAGATTCTGAGGCTTGCAAATAAAAATGACTCATTTGGCATGACAGTTCTGGACAGCACTTCAGAGTCTGGCTTCAAGCAGAAGAGTAAAAGCACACTAAATACCTTGCTTTGGGTCAAATGGACTCATTAATTTCCATGATCAGTTAGTTAAAACTTAATGTAAAAGTTACTCATTTTTACGTGTTTCTGCAACTCATGTAGCTTTCGAGTAATTACTAGGATATTTGCGTTCTGCTTGTGATCACTTTCATTTTCTGAATAAGAAATGCTGGTGAGATTTGTTGTCAGTATCCAGAGGTGGTGTTATCATAAGTGTCTGATTTTAACTCTGACTTGACAAAAAAAGGAACACTCACATTCTTAGGTGTTTTCCTTAAAATTCGAATAATTTTATTAATCACAGAAATTTCAAAACTCAAATATGCTCTTTTAAACTTAGTGACATCATTAATGAATAATTTCAAGATATGGCTTTTTTAAATTTTTAATCCTGGAATAGCATAAATTTTAAAATGAACATTCTGAGCTTTATATAATAGATTCCTCTAAGACAGTTAAACCATCACTAAAGGCTGGTATTCTAAAGGAATTAGAACTTGGTAATCATGTAAAACCTTTAATTAAAAAAAAAAACCTGGAAGTTATTTTTTTCCTAGATCTTAAGATTTCCCCGTCCAGAATAAACAGACCCTCTCAAATAATCCATTAAGTAGCCCATCTCTGTTTCACCACTGATGTTTTGGTTTTTTGTTTGGTTTTTATTGCAAATGATAATTAACTCTACTCCTTAAAAACTGTATCAATCAAAACTTCCCAGTTGTAGATCAAAATGAGCTGAGTAATTCGAAAACAAATCATTAAGGACTGGGATCATTCTGATAAAAGACCAGATGTCATGGAAAAGATCTAGCCCAAATAAGAATGTCATGACTGTGCACTTCTTTTACCATATTGACATCATCTGGAGAAATAGTTCTTAAAATTCTGTAATGTACAAGCGGTATAACCAATTCCTAATGGTAATTTTCCAGGGCTTTCTCTCAGAATCCGAGAAATTACTTCTTATATAATTGTACATGGTAGGTGGTATGGTTCCTACAAAACAGTACTACGTGCTACTTAAACAAACAAAAGAGCTGAAGGAAACACAAATATATTCCTAGCAATTGAAGAGAATTCAGAAGATTAATAAAACTAACTAAGGAGGGGAGAGGATCACATAATTTTGATATCATACTGTATTTAGAACAAATTTTAGCACAAAATTCACTATGCATGTTGAGTACAAACCCAAAATGAAAAAAAAAAAAAAAGGACTCACTCATGTTAAAAAAGACAAAAACAAAACACATGTTTATAGGTCTTTCTCAAAATTATAAGGTTATCTTCTCTAAGTTTATAACATTCAAGAAAAGTGACTCTTCAACTTTATTACTATCACATTGTGACACAGTCTGTTCTTCAGAAATGCTGTAATCTTGAGGGGAAAAGAATCATCTATAGAACTTTTCATTGTGAGTTTTCTTGTTCACCAATTAAACCATGAAACCATGAACGCATACTATCCCAGAGCTGGTAACTGTACAAACTATGCAACATTTTGCAATTCAAGAACATTCTGCCTTTTGCATATACCATTTACTAACCTCCATGAACTATGTATGGCACCAGCCATATTTCAAAGTTCTTTATTTTTATTTTAATGGTGAGAAGCAGCTGTTTTTTCCAACATCTTCATATTATTTGCAGAAATAAAAAGCAACACAAAATTTTACAAAGAATAACCTAAGAAGTCTTCACATGTGAATTTATTTTCCTGTACCATGAATAGTTCTAAAACTAGCATCAATCTGAAAAAAAAAAAGAAAAGAAAAAACAAACAACAACTTTGACCCTATTTCACAGAAATTCTTTTAGAAAACTGAAGAGCTGAATTTTGAATTACATCTAACAACTACTACCTCACAGCGGAGAAAACCTATGGTAGAGTTGTGGGAAATAATCACCAAGGAGAAAAACAAAAATGAGCTTAACTAAAAAGGAAAGATACCAGAAGAAAATTTTCAATCTTTAAAAACAAACACACTTGATTCTGAGCTCCAACAAGAAGTTTCAAATAGTATTTAAAATTAAGAAAATTAGTTTTGCTCTAAGACACATTGGGACCCAGTAAAATTTTTACACTGTTAATATAACCAACTACATCCGGTCGAACTTTTAGCCACATGCAATAGACTGCTGATCTGTTAAAACACATGGTGTACACTCTGCTTCAGTCCAAGCTTCCCTGACCTGCAGTGAATTGGAAACTTCCTAAAATAACATCTAATTAAAATTCTTTACAGTAGTTTGAGATGGTAATACAGCAAACAAAGTCCTGCTCTTACCCTGTTTACTTGCCATCTGTCTCTTTCTTAAATGTCAAGTACTGAAAGTGCTAAAATTATTCTAGTTATTTTAATCCTACATAAATGACAGTTTACGGTAACCGCATACAAGGAAAACTAACTTGCTACTGGAATAAAGTCATGTATATAGTAGAGAAAACAGAGAGCAGTTACATAAAGTTATCAGGGATGCAAGACCTTTACATTGCTCTTTAAATGTAATGGTTACCTTGGGTGATAAAAGGAAAACTTTGCTTTCTGTGTCTCATCCTCAGGCTTTATTCCTCCACCGTAGTCATGTAAAAAAGGTACCAGGAGCATCATGTTGCCCTGGAGTGCCATTTCTCTTAAACATAGTACAAGGGCCTAGACCACCTTCTCTTTACAAATAGTTCCTGAATTCAGAAGACCCATTCAAATCAATTTCAGGAGCTTCAGCTTCTCTTTCAGACAGAGACATCCTCATCCCTGATCAAAACAATCTATTGTGGTTATATGTGTCCAAAACCACCTCCCAGGAAATGAGACATGGATTTAGGTGCGTTCTCATTCTTGACATAATAAATAAAGTTAAATTTTACTATGTAAGAAGAACTATCAAGATAAATTGAAAAGGACAACTTAAGGAAGTTCCCAACTGGTCTGGAGAGATACCATTAATATATCACAAAGGCACTGTGAAACATATGTATCTTAGGAACTGGGTTTTGTTACAGAAAGAGAAAAACTTTGGCAAATATTTTAGGACAGTTTCGGGATTAAAATATGGCCTAAGAAACGGATGGATCATAGCCAATCAAAATGGTAAAGTTGAGATTACTGACATCCCACACTAGATAACTTACAAAAACACACAAAAACACCCCCACCTTGGTATAGTGAGTCAAAACAAACTGCTGGCAAACCCGAACAGCTATGTGAGGGGGCGCAACAATAATACACAGTGAGAACACACATGCCTCTGCTTTCCTTTAAAGTCTGCTTCTGAGTCTGTATGGCTGATGTAAGAGAACAGCAATTACTTTCTTTAAAAGCCCTCTCTACAAATTCAGAATGTCTTAGATGTCCCTCAGAGCTAGTATGCTCATGAAAAAAATGAAAAAAAAAAAAAAAAAAAGGCAGCAGATACAGGAGGAATACCAGATCCAATCACCTAAACCAGCCTTTTAAAAAGGAAAGAAAAAGAGGGGCACCTGGGTGGCTCAGTGAGTTGAGGGTCTGATTAGCTCAGGTCATGATATCATGGGTTGTGAGAATGAGCTCCCCAATGGGCTTCACACAGAGTCTGCTTAAGACTCTCCCTCTTGGGCGCCTGGGTGGCTCAGTTGGTTAAGCGATTACCTTCGGCTCAGGTCATGATCCTGGAGACCCGGGGTCGAGTCCCACATCGGGCTCCCTGCTCGACGGGAAGCCTGCTTCTCCCTCTCTCACTCCCCCTGCCTGTGTTCTCTCTCTGGCTATGTTTCTCTCTGTCCTCTCTGTCAAATAAATAAAATCTTAAAAAAAAAAAAAAAGGGGGCGCCTGGGTGGCTCAGTTGGTTAAGCAACTGCCTTCGGCTCAGGTCATGATTCTGGAGACCTGGGATCGAGTCCCACATCGGGCTCCCTGCTCGGCAGGAAGCCTGCTTCTCCCTCTCTCCCCCTGCTTGTGTTCCCTCTCTGGCTGTGTTTCTCTCTGTCAAATAAATAAAAAATCTTTAAAAAAAAAAAAAAAAAAAAAAAAGACTCTGTCCCCCTACCCCTCCTCACCACCTGTTCTCTCTCTTTCTCAAATGAACAAATAAATCTTTTTCAAAAAGTAAAATAAAAGGAAAGAAAAAGAGGTGGCACTTAAATACATAAATACAGAAGAATTTTAGCTAAACTCTGAAAACTAATTTTCAAGCGTGAAAATCCTGTACGTATCAGAGAATTCCATCCATGAGAACATAAGACGATTGCCATACTAAGACTTATTCAATTGGTGCACATGTGCTTAGGCACTTTGCAGAGTCTTGAAATGATGTAACTACTGTCTGCTGCACAGCCAGCTATGAAGAGGATGAAGCACTCCTGACAAGATACGTAACAAATGAAACTGGACCATTCATGTCGAAAGCATAGATTTTGGGAGGATTCCCCAGTTGCTGAAAAGTCCTGTGTTTTCAGAGTCATATTATACAGCATAGCACAGAAACAAAAACAGTCTTTGAAGAAAAGTGAAAATCAGAATAAGAGGAAGTGAAAAGACATATGAGCTCAGATGGAGAGCTAATAAGTCAATAGGAGAGCCATGAAACGTGCTTGTTGCCATGAGCAGTTTGTGGGACAGGCAGAATAGGGAAGATGTGTACTTTAAAGGCTTTATCTTATAGGTGCTAAGAGTAGCTACAAGGTTATTCCATTAAAGAAGTGCTTCCCAATCTTAATAATTTCACTGACTTTATCCAAAAATGTCACTGCATTAAAGACATTCTGTGTACACACAGAATTAAAAAACTGTTCCAAAATACAAAAATATACAAAAAGTAACAAGGGTGTGACTATGCTTACAGACACTTTTTCCTTCTAAGATCAATGGCACACATTGCTAAATTTGAAGCTGACATTCAGAGCTCATCTATAAATTCTAAAAGCTAAGCGTCTGGACACTTCACCGGACAGTCAAGAAATAAAGCAGGATTTTCAAATAATCTTACAGTAATTCTAAAGCAATAATATATTTTATGAGCATCAGGGCGCTGGGGCGGCTCAATCAGTTGAGTGTCTGACTCTTGCTTTTGGCTCAAGTCATGATCTCAATGGGATCGAGCCCCATATCAGGCTGCACACTCCGGGAGTAGTCTGCTTGAGATTCTCTCTCTCTCCTTCTGCCCCTCCCCCCACTAGAAATACTCCGTCACTCTCTAACATAAATGAATCTTAAAAAAAAAAATATATATATATATGTATATATATATATATACATACACACACACGCATATATTTTTGGAGTGTTTGCCAACAATGCAATACTGGGTACCGTTGAAGATCACATAGGAGAAGAAATTAGTTTTGCCTTAAAGATTAGGTAATGAATGTTCAAAATGATGTCTTTTCCACAAAAGATAGCAGTATTTGACAATATGTATTTAAGTGCTATATGAAAGGCCTTGAAAAACGTCCATGGGAGAAGAGAGATTTTGACAAGAATCATCAGAAAAAGCCGATGAGGATGGGGACCAAGTGGGGGCATTAGCTACACTAATAAGAAGAAAGGATCTGTACAAACGGGATGAAGGGAACAAAGGTCGGATACATAGTTGGCATGCCAAGGTAAATTCTCAGGGTAGTGAGCTGGCCAATCTGAAAAGAACATAAAAAGATAATTTCAATCCTTCTTTTCCAGTAAAATTTCTTCAAAGACCTTACCAAACTTATCTTTCCTGGGGATCCTTTAAAATGATGTAAAAGTGGGAGTGGAGCCCTGCAGTGGTGATAAAGGAAGAGTGGTCAAGTGCAAGGAGCTCTAAGGGACTCAGGATCCTCATCCCCCTGCGCCCTCTCAGGAGGCCCTGGTAACCACACAGTGAAGGTGAGATGGTTTCACTAAGGGAGAGTCTGGGACGAAGCCCGACATCAGAAGTAGCTAGAGCACTTTTAAAAAACATGGATACTCAAGATGCCAGCTAGTAAGGACAGAGTAGTACTATCTGAAGTCAAGGGCCTGCACTTTATCATTCTAGAAGATCAAGATGGATCACCTGGTCTATGGGGAAATCACTGCATAGATCACTGCCAAACACATTAGTGACATATCTTGTGCTTAAAAAAAAAGAAAGAAAGAAAAGTTTAAATTGTATGCACTTTAAACTTATACACCTCAGAATACTGACACAAAATAGGTAATGGGGGTCTCTAAGAACCTTAGTCCTCAGTTACAGACAACCTGCCATTAATACTGTATTACCCTTAGAAGATCTCAATGGCCAGCAGTTCAGAAAGCATCATGGGCAGAAAGAGGGGAAAAGAAGAAAAAGTGAAGGAAATGTTTCCTTTAAAAAATGTCAAATTCCTATGACTGCCATAGGCAATTATATCAGTTGTGTAGAAGTCAGTAAACATTCTCATTGAAGACTCAGTAAATTTTTTCAGCTCTGTGGGCCATATATTCTCTGTGGCAGCTACCCACTTCTGCCATTGTAGCCACAGAATGGACATGTCCACATACTCCTGAAATCTTACTTACAGAAAGAGGACTAGATTTGGCCCACAGGCTGTAGTTTACCAAATATTGGTCAAATCGAAAAAGGTAATGTGATAGATTACCAACTTCAAACTTCAGTTGCTTTATACAAACATAACTGAAGTATTTGCAGCATCTATAAAATGAATGAACAATTTGTTTTTAGAAAAAAAAAATCCGGTAAATTTTCCAATTTCCCTAAAGGAAAAAAAAAATTGCTCATCTAGAAAAATTAAAAGCATAAAAAGTCACAGGTAGCATTTTTCTCTCTCTCAAGCAACATTGCTGTCTTTTTCCCTCTAACACACACACACACACACACACACACACACACACACACATACACACACACGAAAAGGCATGCAAAATGAAGCTTTAAATAAATAATCCTGAATTTAACCAACAAATATAAGTTGCCTTATTAAAAGTCACATTTCCTGACTATTTGACATACAGGATTAATACCGGTTTAATGAAGATGAAAAAACACCTCATTTTCACAAGTATAAAATGTTCTAATTTTTCAAATGAGTTCTCCAGAAACAAAGGTGAAAAGGTATACAATGCAGATACCCTTCGGATGCCAACAGCTGCAGGCTCACACATGCCAGCTTGGTAATGAGACATCATTTAGAAATACATCGCATGTAAATATATACAATTCTTATCAAGTCATATAACTTCCAATCAACTTAGCTTCTCTAGATAGAAAAGGGAATTGGAATATTAACTACTCAATCTCTGAGGTGTAGTCATTGATGACAAAAAGATAACATATTTCTTCTAAAACATATTTTCAACCTTCCTTACCACTAAAACAAAGTATTTGCCTTCAATTATTAGTGTCTAAACCTGTTCACAGTGGTCAAAGTTTAAAAGAGGTACTACTCAATGAAAAAAGAAAAAATTATTTTCTCTTTATAGGATAATGAGTTTGATAAGAAACTTGGTAAATTTTTTCCTTGTTTTATTTTTAAATACTGTGTTCCTATAAAGCTAATAAGAATAGAAAACGTTTGGGGCGCCTGGGTGGCTCAGTTGGTTAAGTGACTGCCTTCGGCTCACATCATGATCCCGGAGACCCAGGATCAAGTCCCACATCAGGCTCCCTGCTCAGCGGGAAGCCTGCTTCTTCCCCTCTTACTCCCCCTGCTTGTGTTCCCTCTCTGGCTGTGTTTCTCTCTGTCAAATAAATAAAATCTTTAAAAAAAAAAAAAGAATAGAAAAAGTTTGCTCTAAAAGGTTTCACTATTGTTTCCAGATGTCACAATTATTTCATATATAAGAGATTCTTAAAATACTTGCTATTTCATAACACATAACTTATTACATATGGCAAAACCCAAGATTTTGATCTTACTACCAATCTGAAATATTACCATAATATCTTATTCTTAAGTGAGATTCAAATTTTGTAACTTAAGACACAATTTTGGTTTCTAGGAAAGAAATGAACATATATTTCGGGGATAAAATTCTCCATGGGTCTCACATGTCTGCATGCATTTTGACCACAGATACTGACAACCTTCGTTTGGGCCTATTCTTTCAGAAACATTTATATAGCAAACATCCTTAGACGATAGCAACAGTGTCTCCTTCTGGAACAAAAACTAGATTTACTATCCAGTGTCTCCTTCCAGTGCAAGGGTTCTTGTAGAAGCCAGTTTACCGCCCATTATAAAAGTCGCAGGGTCCTTAAGCTAAAGCAACCCACTGGATGGACATCTGTCACCTGTCCTTTATATGCCCTTGTAGGAGCTGGGAGTCAGGGCCCTGCACAAATGGTGACATTCTGCCTAATGCCATAACTATCACTAATAAAAAGTCATTTTCCTCCAACCATTCTTATGCCTTTTGTCAGCATTTATAAAGTAGCTGATTACTTTCAAAATTAGTTCCTGACAACATAATTTTAAAGAAATAAGTCCTAAAGTCAAGTTACACTATAAAATATGTCTAAATTAATTGTGTCCGTGGATGTTGGGTTATCTATTTGGGCAGATACTACAGACTGACTGAATACCCTTCCCCAATCTTTTTTTCCCTTGTCTTTGATTCATAGGAAAGAATGCTGAAATTTAAAATTATCAACAGACCAGCTACCTTTGTAGCAAGGGGAACTCAGTGGCCTAAAAAAGCCTGAGAGAAACCTGCTAGAAGGAGCAAGTCAGGTAAAAAGCTTCCAGAGAGCTTTTTGATCTGCAATAAAAAGATGGCAGGCATATGTGGTGCTGCCCTGCCCCTTTCCTGTCTAGTAGCCTTAACAAAGATGAAACCACAGCAGAAATGTTACAACCATAAAATGGCTAGAATGAGGACAAACCCAAATAAGGAAGGAGATTACAAAGGCAGAAATACCTTGGGTTTCTGGCAGCATTGTTGAGAAATATATATCCCTACACTGGTAAACTACCGTTGGTCAGGTTTTGTTACTCTTAGACAAACACATTCTTAATTCATACAACTTACATACTTGGTCATGTTGAAAAACATTTTCAAAATTTTACTGTCCAAAAGTGAGGTTAATATTTTGTTTGTTTTTTTTAAGATTTTATTTATTCGACAGAGAGAGAGATCACAAGTAGGCAGAGAGGCAGGCAGAGAAAGAGGAGAAAACAGGCTCCCTGCTGAGCAGAGAGTCCAACGTGGGCCTCGATCCCAGGACCCTGAGATCATGACCTGAGCTGAAGGCAGAGGCTTTAACCTACTGAGCCACCCAGGCGCCCTGAGGTTAATACTTTAAGCCAAGATTTGGCAAACTACAGGCCACAGCCAATTTAGTCTACCACATGTTTTTGTAAATAAAGTTTTATTAGGACACAGCGATGCCAATTTATTGACCTATGGTCTATGTCTGCTTTCCTACTATAAAGGCACAGCTGGGTGGTTGCCAGAGACCATGTGGCAAAATCTGAAATATTTACTATCTAGTTCTATATAGTTTGCTGATCCCTGGTCTAAGCTATTCAACACACCACTTGTAGAAATAATTATTTACTCTCGTTTAAACTAAGATCCTTGAATTGATTCCTTAAAATCTTAATTTAAAATTCATACTTACTATCTTTTTTTAATTTTAATTTTTTTATTTTTTCAGTGTTCCAAGATTCATTGCCCATTCCCCACACCCAGTGCTCCATGCAATAGGTGCCCTCAGTACCCACCACCAGGCTCTCCCATCCCCCCACCCCCTCCCTCCAAGTCCCTCAGTTTGTTTCTGTGTCCAAAGTCTCTCATTTTTCCTTTCTCTCCCTGAATTACCCGACTTCCCATTTACTTTCCTTCTCCTACTGTCTTCTGTATTACCCGTTATGCACCACAAGTAAGTGAAACCATGTGATACTTGACTTTTTCTATTTGGTTTATTTCACTCAGCATAATCTCTTCCAATCCAGTCCATGTTGCTACAAAAGTTGGAGATTCACCCTTTCTGATGGAGGTGTAGCATTCCACTGTATAATAGTAAAGACACAAGGTGGATGTGAAGTGTAGCCTTCTCTATGCCAACAGAGAGCGCACCTCGCACCTCTTTTTTTTTAATTTGCAATACAAAAAACTTTGTAAACAGATTTAACAACAATGATGTAAGTCATAATCAATTATTTTAATTAATCCTCCAGAGTTCTTATCACAAAATAAAAGAGTAAAACAGGGATTCTTAATCAAGTGATAATCAAGTGATAATCAGGGCTATTAATATTATAACTTTTAATTAAATATACAAATTTATAGTAATAATTTCTAAAGGTAGACAGATAACACTGAAATCAGTAAGAACATTTGTTGTAACAAGGTACTTATAAATTCATTTATGTTGATACATATAAAAATACTGATGAAATTGTAAGTCATACCATGTTTTTAATATATGCATAAAAATTAATCAAGAATTTTAAATTCACCATGCTTTTTATTATCAATCTGAAAAACTACAAAAACTATTTCAAGAAATACAGGTCTTTCAAAAAAATGTTTTAAGTAATTTTGTTTGGCATTATCTTCAATAGAGAAATGTCTTCTATACTTCTCATCACATATACTCTAATGAGTTTCCATTTTCTTCTCCTGAGTATAAATTTTATACTGCCACTTATTTAATCACTGTTATGGGTTGGATTGTGTCCCTTAAAAAGATATATTGAAATCTTGGGGGCACCCAGGTGGCTCAGTTGGTTGAGCATCTTACTCCTGATTTGGGCCCAGTCAGGGTCTTGAGATCAAACCCTGGGTTGGGCTCACACCACGTGCGGAGTCAGCTTGAAATTCTCTACCCCTACCCTCTGCCCCTACATGCCCTGCCCCCTTATCTCTCTCTCTAAAAAACAAATTATTAACCTCAAGTCTGCCTTAAATGTGATCTTATTTGGAAGCAGGATCTTTATAGATGTAATGAAGTTAAGATGATTATCATTAGGTTGCGCCCTGATCTAGTCTGACCGGCGTCATTCTAAGAAGAGGATAATGGGGACAACAAATGCAGAGGGACGAGAACACCCTGTGATGACTGACGCAGAGATTAAAGTTGTGCTGCTGGAGCTAATGAAACTGAAAGGGTCCTGGAAACATATGCCCTAGAGCCAGAAGGAGCACAGCCCTACTGACACCTTGATTTCAGACTCCTATGCTGCATTAGTGTGAGAGAATCAACTTAAATAACATCAACTGTTGTTCTAGCCACTTAGCCTGTAATTTTTTTTTTTTATGGCAACCCTAGGAAACTAATAGACTCACATATGTTTGATTACATAGGATTACATGATCACATGATCAGATGTTCAAAGTGATACAGTTCAGTAAAAAACCTAAATTATCTTTTCTTCAATGGTCCTACCAACCAAGTAGCCTCGATCTCTATTATCTGAATCTATAAATGAGTACTTTTTGTAATTCTCTCCTAAGTGTATCCTGCTATAATCACCACATCTATAAACAACTGAGGTATAAATGCAAATTCAAACAAGAACTCGTGTTCTAACAGTGAGCTTAAAGAGACAAAAGATTATTAAAAATGGATTTGAAAACTGAATATTTCTAAGGCACTTTATTTCAAAATAGTCAGACATGAGTACTATTTTATGTACTACCCAATTAGTGCTGCATGCTAGTCTGTTTGGAGTCCCGGAAACTCCACTTTGTTAAATCAGTGACCATTACCAAAAAAAAATAAACAAAAAATAAAAAAAATGGCGCTTCTTGAGGTAGATCTCCAAGCATTCCTCAGGCTATATTCCTCAGGCTATATGATTATTACTGTAGCTTGTCTGTTTTATAAACAGACTTCAATTTAGTTTTTTAAGAAACTGCAAAGGAGCTGTCTTTAACAAATCTGCTGTTTAAAAGACATCATTCATCAACCTTCTTTGTTGGGAGTATTGTTATTGTTATTATTAAACTAAAAACAGGCATTCTTCTTGAGTGCTTCTAAATTTTAATTATCAAATTTGAATGTCACCAGATATTTACTGAAAGGAAATCATCAATTTTAATAAGCTGCCTTAAGACTGAAAAACATAAAAGGTATTCAACCGTAAAGCCAAGTTCACTTGAGTCTTGTGAGCTGGCTTACTGTCTTATAATACAACACTTATTGCTCTCAGAAATTTGTAAACATTTAATAAACTCTCAACTGGAGGTAGAAAAATTCTCCAATTATAAAATCAAAATATCATATGTGTATAATATACATTTGACTTGGAAGGAATTTAAATAAATTGCAAAAAAATTTTTAAAGGCTAATAAATCAGGAGTTATTTAGAAGTGGCTTGATATTAACATAGGGCTATGAAAAAATATATAAATAAAATGAATTAAATGTAAATGTTTATTTAAAATAAAACACAATGAATTTAGTTTTAAAGTATATTTAATAACTTCTTGGATTTTAAAAATGCACTCCAAAGAAGAAATTATTGGCAAAACCTCTTTCACTTTTCACTTACATGAAAATCAATAAGAAAATTACTTTGTATCTACTTAGCAAAAGCAGGAGAGTTGTAGCTCGTCACAAAGTCCTTCACAGTCAGTTCTTCAAGTTCTCACCTGCCTACTCTAACAGACTCCCTTTGTTTAACTCTGAATACATTTGTCTAAATAACTTTCTCGTGGTCTCTCCTTTCACAGTATATTAAGAAATAAGCCCCTTCATTTCCAAACTTTAGAAAAGTATATTCACATCTCCCAGATGCTTAAAAAATATGAATGAAAGCATTCTTATCAAGACTCCATAAACTTTCTATTCATTTATGGTAAGTCAATCTCAGGAAGATGTTCAAGTTTTCTAAAGAAAATTCCATTTCCTACCTGGCAGATACTGCTACTCAAAAGGGTCAACTACTATTTGTCCTCTCAATCCAAGTTACATATTATCTTAAAATATCAAAAATCAATCTTTCAGTTCTTCTAGTCTTCCATCAAAAAGGAAAAACATGCTTAGAATGCAAATGTTGAAAAAATTAAATGGCAATTGAATACCTATAATAAAGTACTTGTGTCAAAAAAAAAATCAGTAACCTATTTTGATTTATTTAGGAATCATATTTTTCTACTTGCCACTTGCCCCTTGTCCTCACGAAATGCAAAAGCACTATAATTTCCACCATTAATAAACAACAACAAAAAAAGAGAAGGAAATAGAAAGTAATTTTTTTAATGTCAGATTATTTCTTAAGAGTATAAACCATTCCTTCTCATGCATAAATAGATATTTCATAAAATATATGAAATACATTCAATACTGTACAAATTATTTGTAAAAGACATAAATTTCCTAAGACTACTTCTCCTGAAAATTATTATAATAACAAAAACAGCATTTTGACTAGAAACTACTACTAGATTTGAAAAATCATTTAATAGACTGATACAGCAACAGTAGCCTTTAGTTTGAAACAAACTGTATCTTTGTTTTATAATGTTGAAATGTCTGAACCAAAAAATATGGTCATCCAGAAAATAATTTAAAGACTGAAAAAACAGATTGGAGTCAGGAAACCAACCAAGGCTACAAAGAACACTTGGAGTAGAAATGGCATCAGACCATTCAAAAGTACTCCTTTCCTCATTTCCTTCTTGCAATATATAGAGCTGCCTATGAGAAAATATAGAATTTAATGTGGCATTTTAAACAAGGCCATTAACCTGCGAATTCAAGTAATAATGAAAACTATTAAGTAAAGCCCAAACTGTGCTTACAGGTAGATCTCTTTACATGATTAAACTGAAAACCCAGAAAGAATTTCGTGACTACTTCCATGACCAATGCAATCAACTGAATTTGCATTTAAACAAATTAAACATTTAAACTAATTATTTGGCCAAAGCCATGTTGGCATAGAGGGGTCTGAAGAAAACTAAGTATGTTTGTTTGCAGCTTTGTATTTGTATTGCTCCTGTTATTGTTGTTGCTGATATTTTTTGATTCAACTTTTTAACTTAACCATGTATTTTTAAAATATCAGTTCAAGGGGCACCTGCCTGGGTGGCTCAGTTGTTAGGCATCTGCCTTCGGGTCAGGTCATGATCCCGGAGTCCTGGGATCAAGCCCCACATTGGGCTCCCTGCTAGAAGGAAGCCTGCTTCTCTCTCTCTCACTCTCCCTGCTTGCATTCCGTCTCTCACTGTGTTTCTCTCTGTCAAATAAATAAAATCTTTAAAAATAAAATAAAATAAATAAAATATCAGTTCAAAATGTTCTTGGTACACTATCTCATAAATTACAGCACAGGTATAAACAGCAAGCATAGTGATTTGTAGTCCTTTAGAGGGAAAAGCACTTTATTAATATAGCAGGTAATACAGTCTTTGTTCAATCAAATGGTCAATGGAGAGAAAGATTTTTGCCTGATAGTCCTGAAGGATTTTAAATAAAGACTAGCATCTCCCAGGACTAATTTTTTATGTTGAAATACTTTTAAAAAAATTCTTACTTGGAATATATATTATTATACAAGCTATGCACACTATGATTTTCTACAATTCATGTGCATAAAGAATAATGGCCCAGCAGTTTTGAAATACATTAATAACAAAACAGCATCTTTGTATTACTCTCTGGCATGAATTTTTTAAAAGCCTTTATTTTCTTCACTGATAGGGCATCAAACACAGAGCTATTTTTCCACCTCAGTTGACTTTTGGTTTTGTTTCAGTGGTTGTAAACCAGAGTGTGGGAGGGAAAAATGGGTTGTTGCACTCTGGTTCACTGAAGCAGCTGTGAAATATGGAAAATCTGAGTATCCTTAGGCCATCCTCTCTGGGTGTTCTAAAACAGCGTCCCAATCCTGGCCCTGCTGAGCAGGTGATTAACACATAATTTTTTATATGAAAGAGTAAATTTCACTACTGAAATGGCCAACTGATGAAACTACCAGTCAAATCTCTGAGGAAAGGCCCCCTGCTGTCAATTCTACATTTGTTAGCTATAACTACCTTCACACTTATTTTGACTTTTTCCACTAAAAATTTAAGTCAGATGATAGAAAGTTTCACCTCTCCTCTGTGCTTGAAACTACAAATTCTCCCTTCTCTAAGTGATCCCCAGCCTCCACCCCATACATACACACGACAACTTTCTGTGTGCCAGAAATCACTGAAATACTCTTCCTAAAAATAGCAGCTCAGAATGGTTTAGACATTCAGTTGGAGATGCACTAACTCAGTGCAAGGTTCAATTATTTTTAGGAGGGAGAAGAGAGGGGAAAAAAAAAGTCTTGGGAGAAGTGATACTAAAGAAAAGGTTTACTGTAAAAGTCCAGCAAGGCATGCAACATGCCTCTCACCAGAAATCATCATTCCACAAATTCTCAAGGAGGCGTTCACGATGTCCATAATATCTATTTCACTAGCAAATAAATTCATCCATATTTCTACCTCTCACCTATACACAAAAATACATTGCATGCCATTTGCTATATTTCTCATTTATTCTTCTATTTAAGATATTTGTCACTTTTTTTTTTAAAGATTTTATTTATTTGACAGAGAGAAACATAGCCAGAGAGGGAACACCAGCAGGGGGAGTGAGAGACGGAGAAGCAGGCTTCCCGCCGAGCAGGGAGCCCGATGTGGGACTCGATCTGGGGTCTCCAGGATCATGACCTGAGCCGAAGGCAGTCACTTAACGTCACTTAACCAACTGAGCCACCCAGGCGCCCCTATTTGTCACATTTCTGTGAAATAGCTTTAAAAATTCTGGCTACAGGGACACCTGGGTGGCTCACTAGGTTGAGCCACCCAGGCACCCCATGGAAAACTTGATAATATTCCCAGTAATCCGTGCAACACCCTTGTTTGATAAGGCTCATTATGCCAAATAGAATACCTTGTTGCCTACCATAAGAACATTCTAAGTAGTTTATTTTACTTTCTATAGAGCAAAACCTCCCAGAGTTCCATGTATAATGACACACTTTAGCCTCAGCTTGCATTTAAAATCCTAAAGAAACCTAGAAGTGAATGTGTAAAAATATATTACCACCAAAAGAAACATAAATCAAAATCTATGTCCTTGTTATGGTTAGCAAGGATGGTCCACTGTTATGAATTCTGATTAAACTAAACATGTATCAAATATAAGTTCTGCATAAAAACAGCTGGTCACAGAATGCTATCAGAAAATGAACAGGGATGACAGGAAAATTCATTTAGGAATATCCTATACCAGCATCTAAACTGATTAACTATATCTTGGGGTTGAATTTAGGAGACTGACAAAATTTACTTGGGCACGTAAAACACAGAATTTATAGGGTCACCTCAATGTGATCGATCAGCATTATGCAATCTATCATCATCTGTGGAAATCTACCACAAGCAATCAACACTTACAGAGATTCTCCCATGATATGCTCCCACATAAAAAGCCAAAAATGTCAAAATTCATAAATGGTAATTACATCAACTGGGTTAGAAACTGTTTCAGGTTTTTAAGAAGCCATAAAGGTGAGGTATAAGTTTACTACATCGTATATGACTACATCCAATGAAAATACTGTATCTGATCAAATTCCTAGACTGAAAAACTAAATGCCTTCTCACTAATTTGATATCCTCATAAGTGAATCCATAAATGGATTTTTTTTTTTTGCTGGTTCATGAAGAATTTCAGGTCTACTAAATTTGAATAAGAAGTATAAATACAGTTACAAAATGACTTGATTTTATTAAATCACTGGTAGAACTACCAAATAAAAATATAGTTTTAAACATAAACAGCTGGCCTCCCCATAACCTTGGTCATTCTTGAAAGAACTGTAAGAAGAAATAATCACTATGATTTTTCTCTACTTTGCTTCTGATACCATATGGTGATTCACATTCTTCTAGGCATGCCTGGAGAGTCTTAGAGCTTTAAAACTAAAAGGCAACTGAAAAATTCACCACCTTCAAGATGTGTACACTATGATCCAAGTATATTAAGTGATGAGTCTACAGTTATAATTGGGTAGATATTTATGATTATAGAGCTTATCACAAATTTAGAGAACAAATTATAAATAAGCAAAATTTACACTATTTTACATTTTGGCAGAAGGTTTTTCTGTGTTTGATTTTGATGGTTTAACTCACTCTTGGTATTTTTTGGCTGTTATTTACAGGTAAGTTCAGAGTCTACACACCTAGATAACTGAATTTGCTATTATACAATGCTATGTTTTATCAGACTACATGAGGCTAGCTTTTCTGATATGAAAGAAACATTAGCAGTTTCTTGGAGGTTGCCCTATATGTAAAGAAACTAAAATCCAGAAAGATTAAGTGTCTTAAACTAAAATCCAACTTATCTATATTAAGATATTATGTATTTTAGTTAATATTTGTTTTCAAATGTGGAAATCTAATACAATCTAAATACACTATCACTATCAGTGAATATTCTAGATGTACTTAAAATATCCCAGAAATGGAAAACTACTTTTCTTCATTTAAGATAGATCACGAGATATAACATTGAAATAGCCAGATGACAAACTTCAAAGGGGAGTCTCTAAGTCTGAAATTCTGGCTACAAAGTGAAGATTCAGTTCCTTCAGTCTTTGCCACCCATCCATGTTCAGTTTCTCACTTAATAGTCAAGTGTCATGTCCCACCCACATCTATGACATGCACATATCTAATCAAGACTGTGTCTTAAAGACACTCCCTCCAATATCAAATACTGGTGCACGGAGAGCAACAAGAATTCTCATTCATCGCTGGTGGGAATTCAAAAACGGTATAGCCGGTTTGGAAAACAGAGTTTCTTACAAAGCTAAACATGGTCTTACCATAAGACCAAGCAGTCATGCTCCTAGGTAGTTACTCAAATGAACTGAAAGCTTATGTGGACATAAAAACCTGCATATGAATATTTATAGCAGCTTTATATGTTACTGCCAAAAATTCGAAACAACCATGATATCCTTCAGTAGATGATGGGTCAACAAACCGTGGCACGCCCATGCCATGGAGTATTATTCAGTGATAAAAAGAAATGAGCTATCAAGTTACAAAAAGACAAAGGGGAACCTTAAACACATATTGTTAAGGGAAATAAGCCAATCTGGAAAAGTTAAATATTATATGATTTCAACTGTATGACACTCTAAAAGAAGAAAAAACTGTATAAAGAGTAAAAAGATCAGTGGTTGCCAGGGCTTCAGAAGGTGTGGGATGGGGGTGGGGGAGTACAGAGGCAATGAATAGGCAGAGCACAGGGTATTTCTAGGGTGGTGAAATTATTCTATATGGTACTGTAATGGTAGATACATGATGTTATATATTTGCTAAAACCCACAGAACTGTGCTATGCAAAGAGTGAATCCTAATATAAACTCTGAACTTTAGTTAATAATACTATATCAATATTGGTTTATCAATGTATCACATCATGCAAGATGTTAATAAAAGGAGGATAGACGGGAACTCTGTACTTTGGAGTAAGTTTTCTGTAAACCTAAAACCGGTCTAAAAACTAAGGTCTAAAAAAAAACTACTCATGAAGTAGCTATTATCATGAAGAAATTTAAGTAAAACTACAAGGTATAAGTAATGTGAAAAGCAAATATACAAATGCAGTACTTCTTCTGAAACAAAGACATGGTGACATTTATGCTGTGAAGCAAAAAGCCATGGAAATTATGATCTTACCATTAAAAATAATAAAAGCGGAAACATTCTTACCTGTCCTGTGACTGCTCTTCATACATCCTCTCCTTGCCTTCTTTAAAGAGTCTTATTGCCCGCTTTGACTTTTTCATTAGACTATCGATGTAGATTTTAAAATATTCATTCTCACTGAGTTGGGCAAGTTTCTGGTTGTCATCATATTTAGTCAATATAAGTCGTAAATGCTGATATGTATCAGGTAAAATATCAAGTATATATGGTGGGCTATTTTTCAACTGAAGCTTGGGATTTTGGCACAGTCTGACCTAAAAAAGAGACAAAAATAAAACATTTTCATAGGAACCACAATAATTTCTCTCATTGAAAAGTTAAGAAATTTATCAAACTACCATGTCTTCATTTTCCACAATATAAATGTTGACCTTAAAACTACTATCTCCAATCTACAAGAAATTGGTAAGTACCTGCCTCCATCTTGATACAATTAGATCCAATTTTTTCTCCTCCCATTCTCTTTTTCTAAGTCACTCCTTTACTTTCCCCCTCTAAAGTTTCATTTGCTCTTCTCTAATATCCCATTGTTCATGGCTTTGTAGAATTCCAGTGTGCTAATATTGTATACCACTAGTGGCTGTTTTTTAAAATAAAAATTAGGAAATGGCCTCTTCTGCTGGCAACCAATGTGTCATATTTAGATATTATTTTACTACACTGAACTCCCAGCTAACATCCTTTCACAGCTTTTAATTAACGTTTTGGTATATTGTTTCTGAACCCTGAGGAAAATAAAACAAAGGGGTGCAATTTTAATAACTGAGTTATTAAGTAGTAAACGGTGTCAGGCCTGAACGAGTCTCTTCCACCTCCCCACTTTCTACCTCAGGCCTGTAAACATGTGGTACGTAACAGTTCAGCCACTTTCTACCTCAGGCCTGTAAACATGTGGTACGTAACGGTTCAGTCATTCCCCTAGGAGCCAGCCAACCACTGGGGCATCTGGGGCTGCCTGCAGAACAGAGAATAACTTCTGCGAAATATAAGTTAGCCCGTCTTGTTCCTACCCATCAAACCAGGGTGTAGGGAACCACCCAATTACACAATTTTTAAATGAAACTGTTAGATACTGCATAAGAGCGTCCAGAGTACAAGGGTGCACGCTCATGCATAAACACAGTTTTCCCCGAGAAGCCTGTGAAGCATAGGCTTGAGGGTCCCTCCAAGAGCCTCTCTGACACCTTCATCACAGAGCAAGACATTTGAAACACAACTGGTTAAGGTTTCGGTCTTTTTCCAGTAAAACTTCCCTTTCATCACACTTCACCTCCTGCTGGGTGGCACTGGAGTGGCTGTGGCATTTTTCAAATCTGGCTGATGGGAATTTGGGTTGAAAATATATTGAGTGTGGCTTTGGTAGAAAGTATGTGAGATGTCCAGTCACTTCTGGAGCTAGTTCGATTGCTGTCAGCCAACACAATAGAAGAATGGATTCGGGAAGATTTCAGGCACCCATGGAGCAGCACACAGCGTAGAAGCAGGAAGATCCAAGTCAGATTTGGCCACTTACGTGTATCTAGAGGTACCCAGGACTGGAAATATACATGTGCAATGGAAGAAAATCAAAGTATAATGTGTGCAGAGTCAAGATCATTTCTCTAACACTTGTGGATTTATCAATGTTTTAAAAATTTATAATTTGTGTCTTATTTATCAATCTAAAAAGAACTCACTTTCATACCCAATTTTGTATTTGTACTTTTGTATTATTTTTCTTTAAAAGGACCCCTCCAAATTTCAGGTTCAACAAAATATGGATTCACCCTCGAGTACTCACAGAGGTGCCTGGCCAAATAGAAAACAGTTGAACAGTAATAATTTCAAGAACCGCAAACACAAGAAACCCAGGAAACAATAAATGAAAAAAGTATTCACACTTACCATCACACTTGCTTTAAGAAATAACCATACAGGTTTTTTTGTGTGTATGGGGGGGGGGGGGTGGTAAAGAAAACTCTGGCTCAAACTATCAAGTGCCAGCCCTTAAGTTAAGACAACCATTTCACACATTAACAGAGGGCATTATCATATCTTCCTCCTGTTGTTGTATACAAGTAAGAAGTATTCTAGCATAGAGTATAGACATAACAAATGGATATATAGATGGCTTAGTTGATTCTCTAAAATACTTCGTGTACAGACATACTATACATATATATATACACATAAATTGTATGATTATATTCTTCCTTATTTTCATGACTGAATATACTAGTATTCAAATCAATAACCCAAAGGCACAAGAAAAAATTAATGTAAAAATATTATTTTGGCCCCCTAAACTTCCTGGAAAGGAAGGATACCATATAATTTATTAAATAATGTCAAATCATGAGAAAAGTATAGTTAAAGGGGCTCATAAAGCTTTTTACCCTCTTTCTACTTTTGGGATTTTGATATAATCAGAGATGATCATTCTGCCCTAAAGACTGGTGAAGTCTTAAATATGTCAATGATTTGACAAATCCAAACAAGATACAGTTTTTCAATTCTTAAAGCTGTAAGGTAGTATCACAAGTATTACAAATTTCAAAAATATCATCAGCCACATCCTACAGCAGGCACAGTTTAATCTCAGAAACATAAAAGTGGTACAGCATGTCAGAGACTGATAAATTATTAACTTGTGTTAGGAGACTAGGCAGTTTCAAATTAATTTTGTCTACCGGTGAACATTTAACTGATAAAAAAAAATTCTCTCACGTATTTTCTTCAGACATTCCAAGTAAATGTTCTTTAACAGATTATTTTAAGTGTCACAGATTTTTAATTTACTATTCTCTACCTGACCTTTTTCTCATTTGCTTTATTTAAATTATAATTCTATCTGGGAATTTATTGCTTTATTAGGTACAACTGTTTGCATAACTACTATATACCAGGTACTGAGCTTACTGCCAGGAAATTAGATGACTAGAACATACTTCCTGCCTCAAGAAGTCTGACAGAAAAGACCTAGTTCTCTATAATTAACTTAGGAACAATGTAATTCTTGCTGTAAGGGATCTTTGGAAAGATCCTGTCCAATCCATTCATTTTTAGATAAAGAAAGGAAGAACTACAAAGATTAAGGGACTATTAAAAAATCATTAATCCAACACAAGAGCCTGCTTCTTCTGAATCTCAGGCTGATCTTCTTTCTAACTATATCACAATTTAATTAGAATTAGGCATATAATTAATGATCCCTGGCTAACCTCATTTACATTTTTATTTTTATACCATTTGCAAATTTCCATGAACTTCAGGACCCATTTGTTAATTCCACAAATGTTTATGTGTCAGGCATTGTTTCAGGCCCTAGGGAATGCGGAATGAAATAAATCACAGACCTGTCCTCAAGGAGTTTTCCAGTGAAAAAGATGGATAGATGGCTTAAAAAAGAATTACAGCAGACGTCAAGGGCTTTAATGGAGGAGAGTACAAAGTGCTGGAGGAGAAAAGCAGCAGCTCACTCATATCTTGCCATGAGTATCGAGAAAAGCATACCTACATTTGCAAAAGTAATATTTCAGGCAAAAGGGTAGGCAAAGTCTTGAGAGGCACCAGAGAGTAGAGCAGAAAGGAGCCAATGCTGTCATTCTAAGAGGTGAAGGTATAGGGAGCCTCCAGGTGACTAGCACAGCAGATTTAAAATAGGCTAGATTCCGTTCATCAGGGCTCCTGTAGGCCAAGCAGTTTTCTACATTTGCATTTGGGAAAGTGTAACATACAAGCTGAACTATGATATGCTGCTGAGTGTACAGTTCATCAGCTGGATTAGTATTAAACTCTGTGATTTATGACAGCTCCTGCCAAAAACGAATAACTCCATACCAGGACTATGACTTCTAAGCAGGTCAAATTCAATTCAATAAATATTTATTGAGTGCCTGCTTTGTGCAAGGAACTGCAAAAGCCATAGAAAGAAAAATTGCTTTTCTAAAAACAGTATGTTAAGGAGAAAAATCAAGCTCACCACAAGATTCAAGTTCAGATTCAAATGACTTAGATGTCTTCTAGAAATATCTAAGTTGCTCCCTAAAATGAAAGCGGTTCCCAACACAGAAAAGCTTTAAAAAGAACAAATCTCGTCATATTATACAATAACGAACTTTTTAGGACATCAGCTAGTGCATAAAAGGATTGGTTCATTAGCAGTGTTACTCTTTGCTCTTGAACCAAGTGGCAAAACACTTAGTATTGAATTAGGCTACAAATTCCATTATAGTCTTTGAGTCAAAGGATTTTAGAGCAAAAGAAAAACTTGGAAATCACAATGACCAATTCCTTCCTTTTGATGGAAAAATACTAAAACAAAGAAATGGAACATGCCTGAGTTTACTGCTCAAAACCGTACTATCTAGAGTTGAAAGTCAGTCACTCTCTCTAAAACACTAGATAATTGCCTGTTGTATTTGTTTAAATGTATTTAGAGATCTTAAGGGGGCTTCTCTATTTATTTACCATTTCATATACATAAGAATACATGACTAATCTATATATACACAATATATTCACATACATTAAATATATATTTGACTATATCAAAGCAAAGGCACAAATATAAACACAGGATTTTCTAGCCATTAATTATTCTTGGAACACACTTGTATTTAAAGATTTTCCCTACTGTGCCTTAATTAAAGCTTCTAGTCGAAAGTTAACAAAGAGGTATTAGGTCAGCTAACATATTTCTTAGTTTTACTCCAACCCCTGAAATGTATGAAAAAGTTCTACTGAAGCAAATGGAAACTCTACAGTAAGGAATTGTGCCTAGACTATAACAAAATTTCATTATAAAGCGCACCTCACTTCATTGAGGGTGAAGTTATATTAAATCAATGTACCCACGAAGTGAAATATGCCATTTTTAACAATAGTATGAAAAACTTGAAAGAATCTCATCTGTTCTTTGCATGTAAATGTTTTAAGAGGTTCCTTATTGCAATTACACAGGATATTATTATGATAAAAAGCATCCATGAGTTCTTTGACTTCTTCTCACCTTAATTTAGCAAATCAACCTAAGCATAAGTATATAAATGTATATAGGATAAAATGTAAAGAGTATAAAAATAATATGAAACTCTTTCTACATAAAATATTAATTGGGCAAAACAAGGTTAGCATATAAAATTGATTATGAAGCTAGTATATTAGTTAAGGTAGGATTTGGGGCAACTACCAAATTATTTATGGTTTTCAATGAAGCTTTCTTTAAATATAAGCATCATTAAATAACTGACTAGCTGTAATTAAAATATTAATTGTGTGTTTATTTGTTCACGCTCTTTCTTCCAAATGAAAACTGGTCTTCCTAAAAAGTGGAGATGTATCTCTTCCTTGTCTGTTTCCTTCACCTAATGTAGAATCTTGCATACAGTAGATGCAAAATAAATACTTGATGGAGGAAAGAAGGTGTAGAAGGAGGAAAGGAACAAAGAACTTCTCAGAAAAAGAGAATATTACAAATAGGATAACCATATCTATAGTGAATAAACTTGTCTGAGTACAAAGTTTCAAAAAGAATTTGATCACATCAAATATGAGAGGGTAAAGAACCTTTTGATTCCCTTCTCAGGGAAAGAGGAAGAACCATATTATTCCATGGAATGAAGTGCTTGAATCTCCATACTATGAACACAAAAGCTAGAATGAATTAAACCTAGGATTTGGTGCTACCATTTATTAGCTTTACAACATTGGGCCAGTTTCTTCTTCTAGAAAACTTTGAGGATGTTATGATTCTTAGAAGAGTAAATGTAAAGTGCTCTGCGCAGTACCTAGCACATAGCTGGCACTTGGTACTTCTTAGCACTCCTTTTCCATCCATATTTTATATTATACCACAACATGGCAAACTGAAGATTTTGCTAACATATGAGATTAGACCAAGGGCACTGACTGCTCTGTAGAGGATCACTAAGAGTTCTTTCAGCTCCTAAAGTTCTTCATACTACCTGAAACTCTGTAAAAGTCTGGAGTGTTTGTGTAGAAAAGCAGCAAACAGTAATAAGCCTAGGTCAGTACTCCTGATACGGTTAATTTATCAGCAATACTCAGCTTATGCAGTATCTGAATAGGTAGAACATTTACTTTAACAACTATTTTTGTTATTACTATTGGAAGATAGCATGAGTGAGCTTAACAATTATTTAAATATTAGTACATTAAAGAGCCAAAAATTTGGTCAGTTATTTTCAAAATGCTTCCATCATTACTAGGAAAATATCAGTAACTTATAAATACTAAACAATAATGAAAACAATGACAACACAAAACCAATTTACCCCTATGTCCAAGCAGAGTACATAAAAATAGTACTGTGACATCATTTAAGTCACAGCATGTTTCTAAAATGATCTTAATATACAGGGTAAGAATTTATTTCCATCTCAATGTTTTACTTAGTTACCCACTTAATTGCTAAAAGACTGATTAAAATATATATTGCTTATTCTATAATATACAATTTTAAAACATGGTTTAAACATTACAAATGTTATTTGTTAAATCACTTCCTGACAATCCAACATATAATTTACAAATTCTCTCAAAACTCTCTAGATTACTTCACTTCCCTCTTATCTAAGTAGAAGTTAGTTATCTACCAAGGTTTATTCTTCTACTTGTTATTAATCTTCCCCTCCCAAATTATAATCTAAGATGACACTTTATTTATTACTTCTTCTTCTTTTACATTTTAAATCACTCCCTACCTACATCGCTTCTCCTCAATCCATGAACCTCTCCTATAGCACCATGCACACATAAAGTTATGCTCTGCTTAAACCCTCAAGCTATCTACCAGAACTTTCTTCCTTTTCACCAGTTGTCACACTTAGAGAACAACTGTTAAGTTAACCACACATTCTTTTTAATCCAGCGCCATTACATAAATGAAACTACTCTGAAAGGTCAACAATGGCCTCTCCTCATGAAATTCAGAGACTTCTTAAATTTTCATCCTGCCTGGTTTTCCCCACTTGGACTTAAATTTGGTTTTCTCAGAATTGGAAACTATCTCCCTAATTGAAGCTGTCTCTACCCAAGAAATCAATCTGCCCTAATTCTTTTCCTACCTCTCTCATCACTGTTTTTTTGCAGGATTTTTCTCTCCTTCACTGCCATCTAATTATAAGTACAACCCCACACACAGACAAAATGCCAATCTCTGACTTTTTCTCTGACTCGCTCATCTTCTACTCTGCATTGCAAATCTCTTGCTGGTCTACAGCTTGAAATACTACCTCTATGAGTACCGAACATTATGTCTCCAGTTTCAACTTCTCTCTTTAACTGCACATTCAACTTTCTGACTTCAAAATGGATTTCACTCTGGCATGTCAAACTCAACAGGGCCAAAAACAAACAAACGCACCAGTTCCCAAGCTTCCTCTTTTTCTTACCCCGTTCTTTATCTCATTAAGAGCATCACTGCCTTCAGGCTAAAAACCTCGAGTCACTTTCACTTCACGTTCTCTTTCATCCTCTCCCTCTAAAGGGTCACCGGAACCTGTAAATTTTACCTCCAAAATGCCTCCCAAGGGGTCTCTGGGTGGCTCAGTTGTTAAGTGTCTGTGTTCCGCTCCAGTGGTGACCCTGGGGTCTGGGATCAAGCCCCACATTGGGCTCCCCCCTTGGCAGGAAGCCTGCTTCTCCCTCTCCCACTTCCCCTGCTTGTGTTCCCTCTCTCAGTGTGTCTCTGTGTGTCAACTAAATAAATAAATAGATAGATAGATAGATAGATAGATAGATAAACAGAATCTTAAAAAAATAAAATGCCTCCCACATTTGAACCTACACTTACTATATTGACTCTCAAGTCTCTAGCTCAGCCCTTCATTATGTCTTGCCCATTCTTCTTGATCACTACTCCTACTTTCAAGTTTCTCTTCTCTTAATCCATCCTTCATTGAGTCAAGAAAGCAATCTACCACAGCAGAGCCTTGACTGTTTTTCACACTCTGCTCAAAGATTTTAACATTTCTCGTCTACTGACTGACTAAAGTCCAAACTCCTTGAAAGAGCAGAAAATCTCTTCATCGTTTTCTAACTTACCTTCTCAACAATCTCCCCTTATCCACATTCCTTCAGCCTGTTGTATCCTATACCTCACTGGAATCCAAAACATCCTTGAAGGAGTAGCTGGATGACACCTCTACCAGGCTGCATTCCTTATCAACCCTTCAAGTACATTCTCCCCCACCATATCCTGCGGCACAACACTTTATTTATACCCCATTACAGCACTTATCAGATTCTAGAGTATGCAGAATACACTATACTACATAGAATGGAGTGGGTATTTATAAATCTCTATATTTCCATAGATGGAACTTGATAAATGAATGGTGAAATCAATAGATAGCATATAAAGCAACTTTGAGGAAAAGAAGAGTTGATTTAAAATCTGAATGGTAAAGATTTTATAAGAATCGAAAAGATGACTAACTGACTAAGGCTTCTGTTCAATGAATATCCTAAGTCAAAAGGATAAACCAAGGTAACTTGGGAGGAGTCCTTTAATCTTTTACTTTATCAGAAGTTTTCCCTAAAAGTGGAAGGGAGCAGACTTTGGGATCACTTCACTTAGCCAAGCACGAGTTCAAAATCTCAGTAATAAGCAAAACTGTTCAGACACTTAATGTGTTACCATCTACCCAAGTCTAATAGTGCCCTTGATTCTGCGAACATGGAAGAATTTCACTGAAGAAAAGGAAATACATAAAGAATAATTCAAATAAATGATATTCCCTATTCCAAGGGCCCAAGGATGGTGATATCTCAAACCCAACAAACACAAAAAGGCATCCAAAACCTACATTTCAGCCCACATACAGTATTTTTCAGGGGTATGAGGAATTCATCTTAGAAAAGAATCCCAACTATTATTTGCTAAAAAGCTTCCTATATTCCAAGCATCTTTGACTGACAACCTTTAAAATATATTATAGTTGCAGTAAAATTATAAAGAAGGAGAATGAATTACACTCCAAGCTTGACAAATGTACTGAATATACTGAGGGTAAAAGGCAGGAAAAGGCTATTTGGCATCATCACTTTTTAAATGCTTTTAAAACTCTTTCAATAATGTAATTTCAAATAAATGACAAGGACAGCAAGACAAAACATAGGCAGGTACTCAACTTGCTTTGCTCTTTGGCATCAATTAATTCTTTTCTAATTTCCTGAATATCCATGTAAGCTTAGGACATTTAGTATCTATTAGGTGGAAAGCTACTTCTTCCTTTTTCCATCACCTGGCTAAGACACTTTGAAAACCATGCTCAGGAACCTCACATTAATAAATGATCATTCCTCCCATACTGATTAGCAATACTTCCTTACCCTCACCCTCAGCATTTCCAACAAGAGTACAATCATGCTGTTCTTAAAGGTAGTGCCCAGCACAATCCAGACAAGCAACTGTCTGAACAGTAGCCAGAAAAACAAGGAGGTTCTTCTTCACTTTGCCTTCACTGTACTTCCCAGAGCTCTGTATTACAGCTTTGTCCATACTACATGGCAATCACCTAATAAGTATAATATAAGTAATAAATTACCATTTATACACCTGGCCCTGATGTTGGTGTCTGGGTCCCTTGACACGTCAGAGGTAGAGTTATACATCTTATCTGGCTTTGTATCCCTAGTAACAAGCACTTAGTAGGAACATAGCAGGCCCTCAATAAATGTTAATTAAGTGTTTAAGAAACCCATCTCTGTAATAGCTTTGGAACAGACTCCATATTTCAGGTACATCTGCACCTGCATACATGTTCATGACTAACAGCTCATCACTCTATCAAACAGGCATCCAGGGACCAGACGAATTTGGGGTTAGCTATTGACTTAAACTGACACATAAAGCCAAAGCCAGAAAATATGTCTAAATGTGATTCTTTGGGATATGCTACTATTCTTTTCTTAGTAAACTGATGTTGGGTTACAGAATACTCTACATCTCACCAAAAAAGCCCCAGCTGAACAATGACTCCCTCCCACTCTCAGTGACCTTGTACAGAAGTCTGCCCTCTGAAATCATAACAATTAGTTAGAACTGGAGTCTCAGTTGACTGTTTTAAATTCTAGAGGCCAGGGAATGGTAAAACTACACTTACTGGGTACTTCTCTTACAGTCTGAGACTGCTTCATATCCCCTGTAAAATAAGTTCTTTTACTCTGTAGGCAGCTGCAACGTACTGAACTTAAAGTTTGTTTTGTATTTATCCTTCTGAGATCTGCCCTTGTTGAAGAGGCTTCCCAAAGGGAAAAAACACTATCTAAACACCTAACCCTGCCTTTCACATAATTCCCATTTACTTGAAAGTTACGATTTTCTGTTATTCACAAGGTAAACTCAGACTATTACTGTTATTTTATAAAACAGGTCAT
This sequence comes from Spilogale gracilis, assembly GCA_004023965.1. NCBI lineage: Eukaryota > Metazoa > Chordata > Mammalia > Carnivora > Mephitidae > Spilogale > Spilogale gracilis. The sequence continues at coordinate 153,106 of PITA01000115.1, forward strand.
ATGTCAGGGGATTAACTTTTGGACCCATAATAAATATGCTGATGTAATCACCAGGACAATGTTGAGATTATGAACCACTTCCTTCACCACTGACAAAGAAAGAAAAAGGGTAAACACTCGTGAAGGATGCTTCTGCATTACACAATTAAATAAAATATATTTTCCGCTAGTAATTATCAATGCCTTTGTACTACTGTGTGATAGAGTCGTGAAAAACACCCTGAAATCTTTTATAGTGATTTATGTGATTTCCTTCCACAAAGCCCATGGATGCATTCATAAATGAACACAATCATTTTCATTCTTGACAAATAATGAAAGCAAATAGGGAAAGCCATTCCAATGCACCTTACCCACATTCCACTAAGTAGAGACTTTCAATAATAGTTTTCTTCATGCGTCAAGTCTTTCAATTGGTAAGGCTAAACCCAAAACCACAAAAGGGTTAATAAAATAAACAATGGCAGAGGCCTATCAAAAACCCATCTATTTTACCATAACCCATGGTGAAATAATTAAAAGTGGATAAAACTTATGTTAACAAGCAGTTACAAATCAAAATTATGAATATATTCTTTAATGTTTGAAAAAAATGACCCTATATTAACTATAGCTCACCACTTCCTGGTATCAATCTTTTTTATTTGCTGTGCTAACATTAACTCACAAATGTACAAATTCTGACCTCTCACAGAAGGGGATGGGGAGGGAGAGACAGCTCCCCATGTGTTGCCCACTCATATAACAGATAAGTTAGGGGAAAGTCATGAATTCCTTCTCTTCTTGCCCAACTAATAATTCAGGTAACGAAAGTGACCTTAAATTACATTCCTTTTAGAACACCAAAGACAGTTAACTGCCTGCCAAATTTATGCAGTTCTTGCCACTGCACAGTCCTCATTCTTCAGTATCCAACACTAAAATCCAAACCTGACCTCAAGCAGCAGGTTGCAATGTTCTGACACTATGACATCATTCTGTCTGGAGCATTTTAGTATCACAATTTGAATAAACTGGCAGCAGCTTAAATAGGTCACAATGAAGCCCAAAACTGAGGATATTTATCTGGCAAAAATTTCTGGCTCTGCATTTAGCACCACTGGCCCTAGAATGGCAGGCCTATCATTCATCTACCCATCTGCACTTATACATAAGGATAAATGAAAATAAAGTGAATCCTATCACCTTCCTGCACCACTAATACCACACTGAAGTGGCTTTTTGTGGCAAATATTCATACATAGTTACAAGCCAAAGTAGAGGCGACTGCTACTGTATGATTTCATGGAGCCTTTAGCACATCCTTACAAAGGATATCTTTTAAATTTCCATTTCTGCAGTCACAAAAATATCAAGAGTCCTGCCTCAACTAAATTCATAATTAGCCCCAAATATCTATGAAATGAAACCAGATGGTGCTACAAACATTTACCAATATACAGGTGACAGTAATAACTGCTTCAAAACAAGAACCATTAATTCTGCACAGAAGCAAACTACATCTTAATCATATTTATTTTATAATCCTACTTAGTACGAGAGGGCACTGACAGCTAGTTTCTCAGTAGTCTCCAGTAAAATATTCAAGTTGCCTAGACTTCTCAGGGTGCTGACATCCAGCTTGACGTCTTCTTGTAAAATTATTATTCATCTGAAAGCAACATGCAGAAACCACAGAGATTTCTGATACTCTCAGCCCCACCACCTCCATCATAAATTTTCCTTTCACAATAAACAATGTGCAATCGAAAAGGTTTCCTGTTTCAAAATGGAATAGATGAAAGAAACTATAACTCTACCATTAATAACAACAACAAAAAGTTTCTTAATGATGATGAATTCTCACAGATGAAAATGGAAACTCTCTCAAATACCGCTTCCTCACTTAAGGACTAATCTGCTTCTTCCTCTAGTAAATATTCTCAGTGTCATGCATTGTGGTTGTCATGAGTGGTCCCTCAGAGGGTTTTCTTAAAACACTTGTTTGCACTCGTTTGTTATTTAACAGTAACACAACTTCATATAAGACAGAGCAAACAGTTCCAAACTATTCTACAGCCATGTACTAACAAAGAGCAGCCAACAGTAAAAACTTTGCATATCTGAGTCATATAGAGGAACTTTGAACCTTGAAGAGTAGGATAAAAGGTTAAAAAAAAAAAGTCTTTGTTCTGAATCCAACTTTTCAAAACACACACAGTGGATACAAGAAAAATGGTCAATCCAAATCAAAAGACTGTTGCCATAAAAATAATTAATTAATGGTAACTATAATATTAATTGATGGTAGAAATAAAACGATAGAAGAAGAAACCATATCCAGGGCAAATAAGGCTGTACAGAGGCACAAGCATACAGAACTTACCACTTTGTCCATGAGTTTCCAAGTTTTCTCCACAGTCCTGCGATCTGCTGCTGCTTGCTTAGGAGGTCCAACTGCATCTTGAATAGCATCAATAATACCCAAAATCCGTCCTTTTCGGGGGTTTCCTCCTCGACCACCAGGATTTCTGCCATTCATAGAATTTGCCATCTGGAACCTTAGTTCTTTGAAAGGCAGATTAAGAAAAATAATAATAAGTTAGTTGGTCACGAAAATGTTTACCCAGCAGAAAACTGAACAGGTTAATTTGTACCCACTACATCAGTGAGAACAAAATCCAGGGTCCCAGGTTCAACTTCTCAATAGCTATGAATTTGCACTCTCAATCTGTACACACAACAAGCTGTAACCTTAGATTTGCTTTTGGAGCACTAAGAGTTAAAGATGCATCCTTCGCAAAGCCTTGATTAAGACCCAACTCATAACTAAAAAAAACCCAAAAAACAAAAACAAAACAAAACAACTTACAAAGGTTTCCTCTAACTACATAAGAGCACAATGTTCTCCCCATCCCTGCCTTAATCTCAATTCAATGTACACTAGAGCTAAAGCTCCCAGAAAACATTTTGAGAGTCTCACTTGAGAACCTTTCACTCTGTTATATTTCGCCGAGTTATATAAACGTACAGATTATTCTACACAGGCATAAGGGACATATCTGTTGTCAACAAAGGCTTAGGACTTGGATTTTCCCCGGTAAAACCAACAAGTACGGGGAACATGGGCACACGAACACACAGTTCTTTAAACCGACGCTGTAGGGAGTTAGCCCCAACTTAAGAGCCAAATAAACCAACAAATTAAAAAAAAAAAAAAATGAGGAGGGGTGAGAAACTGACAAGAGCGGGCACGGAAAGAAGAGTTCACTAATTTCGCTCCTTTCCTCTCCTCTCACCCAAGGGGAGTGGGGGTCCAAAGCTTTGTTTCGGGACGTCTGCGTCCCCTCCACGTTCAGACCCCTCCTCTGCCACTCTTGGACCTCAGTTGGGAGAGGGAGGTGGACACAGAAAGGCCAGAGTTATCCCCTCGCACCTCTAGCGCCCGCAGACCCCACATTCCGCTCCCGGGGGGACGCAACCACCCCGCCGCCCGCCCCGACCCACACCCGGGCCGTCGGCAATCCCAGCCGCCCGTCTCCCTTCACTCCCTTCACTCCCTTTCCCTCCTCCCCCGGCCCGGCCCGGGTTCCGGTCTTTAAATACCCCTCTAGAAACTGTGCCGGCCGCGGCGACAGGGGCTGGAAGCCAGGGCTGTACTCTGTACCTCCGTGGCCCGCGACTGGCTGCCCCAGGGCCCCCTGGCCGGGAAGAAGCGGCAAGCCTCCCCGGCGCTCCCTTCCCTCCCGGCCTTTCCGCGCCCCTGCTGTCCGGAGACACGCGTGTGCGCGGGTCCGACTTTACAGGCACGAACCCAGGGTGCTTGGGTAGCCAGAGTAGGGAGTGTGTGATCGCCGTAAAAGCACGTTCCCAAGGAAGGAGCAACCCAGAGCACAGGCCACCGAGACGGGGAAACGCAACAATTACCGTCAAGACCAATCCACACCCGCTCTCCCCTCCCGCCAGATTCACGGGGAGGCCGCGGGACGCCGCCGCAGCACTAGCTGGAGGTGGAGACCACTCGCTGGATACCCCACCCCTGTAGGATACACACACAGAGAGACCCAGGAGCGGGGCGGAGCCAGGGGCGGGGCCGAACGCCTCTAGGCCAATCCCACGCGCCCTTGCCCTACCCGACAGCGGGCGGCGCCAATGGGCGGGAGGCGGCCGTCTTTGCACTACCACCCAGTCCACGTCTCTCACAGTACACAATGGCCCCAAAGGAAGGCCCGCTCGCGGCACGTCCCAAATAGAAGGGGACTCGGAGGGAAATGGGGGGGACTGGACTCACCCAAGAACGAAAGTGGAAAAGGGAAAGGAAATGGAAGATAGGATGCCAAGCACTAGGAAACTGACCAATTAGGAGTGGGCGGGTGGGCGTGAGTACTGGGAGCCGGAGCCAAAGCCAGCTGGGGCTCAAAGGCGGGACTTCCTGCTTCCCTCACCTTCCTAGTCTTTTGTTTCATAGCAACAGAGTAGTGGCCGAGAGGGTGTACTCTGGGCGGGTCTGAAGCTGAAAAATTTCGTCTCCCTAGGGCTGCCAAACTCTTCTATCCAGGACAGCAGCCAAACAGGTCTAAGGCACAGCTTCTTGCTGGCTGTCAAAAAAGAGCAACAGTCACCCAGCTAGTTTCTTAGATGAAATATAAACCTCGCATAGAGTAAACGAGAGTTAACACCCGATTGCCAATCTAAACTTCCTAAATTTCTGAGTGTATCTCCTTTACTGTTAGTTCTAAGAGAGAGAGCAGATCAAACATCAGGCTGATGAAAAAGCAGATAGTTGGCAGTGCTGACCAAATATTCTCGACTAAACAGGCCAGGGCAGTAAAAGAACCAGACTATAGAAATTGCCAATCTATACATCACACCTTTTTAATTCAGTGCAAGTTTCTGCATAAATGACTGAAGAGGAAACAGCGTTTGTATTTTGTTTGAGTCAGCTTTATATAGATTTCTCTTCAAAACAATCTTATTCTACCTGGCATTCTCTCCTTGTATTTGTGATCTCTCTTCTGTGGTTCCATCACTGTGCCCTTAGAAAGAACCACATCTGGCTAACCTCAAAAGGAAAAATCTGTGCTGGGACTCTTCTTACAACATGATGAAAAGTTTTAAACAGGTGTCTTCTTTTTTTTTAAGATTTTATTTATTTGACAGAGAGAAACACAGCTAGAGAGTGAACACAAGCAGGGGGAGTGAGAGAGGGAGAAGCAGGCTTCCTACCACCTAGCAGAGAGCCGGGATCCCAGGTCTCTGGGATCGTGACCTGAGCCGAAGACAGTCGCTTAACTAACTGAGCCACCCAGGCGCCCCTAAACAAGTGTCTTTTATTTCTTTCTGTATAACTTCAATCCTACCACAGGTGCTACTAACAATTGCTCTGGACTGTCTTGCTTTGGAATTTTCTTTCCACTACAGTTGGTAGTGCTGAATGCACTTTAAACCTTAGACTTCTCAGATGTTGTGATATTTTGTGTCTTTTAAATATATATATGTATATATATATATATATATATATATATATTTCTATTCTTTCTCTAACCTGTTAACCTGATAAAATACTTCTCAATGGTTCTAACCACTTTCCAGCTAAACAAACATACTGTGATTACTACAGTCAAGAATCCTGAGTTGTTATAATTTACTCTACAGCCCTAAATTCAGGTGGTTAGGATTTTCACTTTGTTAAAACAGGCAAAACGAGCTCTTTGCAACTGGTCAAGTGATAGAATGGTTCAGGAAGTAATTTTGTTTCTTGCCATTATTTCTATGCCAGTATAATTAAAGAGTAGCTCCTTGTTTTTACATGGTGTTTACAATAGTGCTGATCTCTCCATATCTCTTCCACCCATTTCTATCTCCTTTACTCATGGAAATAGTAACTACATTTACTAAGGTAGATTGCAAAAGGCAAAAATTTATTAGGTAAACTTTTAAATAAATTAAAAAATATAAAAACTGTATAGATTGCAAAAGGCAAAAATGTATTAAGTCACCTTTTAAATAAATTTAAAAATATATAAACTCTGTATAGAAGGTTTTTCAGCATGTAGGAAAATAGTGGCTTGAGAGAACACTGTAAGTACCTTACTCATATTCATATCTGGGTAAATGGTGAGTAAGTAAAATACATGTTATAGCATGTGGCATTCCTCTTATATTAGTTTTGCAACTGAAAGAGATGACTTAATGAGAAAATGGCATTGCCTATGTTTTAAGCATATGATATTGATACAATTATAAGCTTTATGGGATACGGTAATACATGTATGTATATATGTACACGCATATAATATGCACACAATATCAAGAAATTACAGCTTCATTCTCAGCCTTATTAAAGTCATCTAAAGTCTACGTTAAGTTCTGACATAGCAGAGTTCCCATTTGAACTCAAACTAGGATTCAGGGTTTGGTTATATCTGATTAACTGATGAGGCAGTAGCCATTTCTGCAAGCTGTTAGCAGAAGTGCATAAGTTGATGTACATGGGAGAACAAAGACCTTTTGAGATAAAACTTCATACCCCAGGAACCTCCAGTGGAAACACAACAGATTGAATATAAGAAAGGACTGTGTACTGAAGGACTATAAACACACACATACACATATACACACACACACACACACACACACAATGTGTTCATAGGAGACTTCAGAGCATAAACAGTAGTACTTCAAAGTGGCAGAGCTGATTAGAGAAATATTTTTCTCATTTCTACATAGAATAAGTCAATTTCCAACACAGTGCAGTTTAGTGTGAATGCAGCATCCTTCGGCAGTGTGGTGATTTGTAACCTGAGAGAAATTGAACATGGCACCTTCACAGGAGAGGAGTGTTCTCCTGGGAGATCCTGACCTGAGGCAGAATGGTAAGAGACTTCTACCTAGGGGCGCCTGGGCGGCTCAGTTGGTTAAGTGACTGCCTTCAGTTCAGGTCATGATCCTGGAGACCCAGGATCGAGCCCCACATCGGGCTTCCTGCTTTGGCGGGAAGCCTGCTTCTCCCTTTCTCAGTCCCTCTGCTTGTGTTCCCTCTCTAGCTGTGTTTCTCTCTGTCAAATAAATAAATAAAATCTTTAAAAAAAAAAAAAAAGAGAGACTTCTACCTAAGAGTCTTTCAAGCACCATAGCAGCCAGTAGGTGAATAATATGAAGAGGCTGATCATCAGCACATGGGAGATCCTTCCCCTAGGATGCTCAGAAAAGACTGGGAGACTTTGTGGCAGAAGTATTGAGAAATTTTGTAATGGCAACTATAACCCTTGTAATTGGAGCATTAATATTTAACCTTAATATCTGTACTCACCAGCTGGTGCCATCTGGGGAAATGTAGATTACAGTCCTGACTTTGAATAGAGGGAAAAAAATAAAAAAGAAGACAACTCTTGGGGACAAATTTTTGGACTTTTTCATTCATTTCAACCTTTTTCTTTTCTTTTTTTCTAACTTTGTCAAATTCAAAGGTGTCCCATGTGATAATACACATGAATTGACTAACTAGGCCTTCCCATAGTTTACTTGACCCACAATAGCTACTCAAAAACTAAATACTTATTGAATGAATGAATAGACTGTTTGGGGTCTCACATAGAAAATATAAGGCTCTCCCTGTGTCTGTGCAGTGGAGAATCCACTGTATTCACAATTCTAAGCAAGATGTTACATTTCCTAGAAGGCAGATTTTCAATGCGTCTCCTAACATAAAAATAGAAAATGACACAACACAAAAAATGAATCTTCTAGAGATTCGTTTGGAATGGACACAAATTCATAGGCTAGAGAGAAATAAGAGCATTGCTACCTAGTCATATTTGGGTTTAATAAGTCATACCGTGTTAAGAGAAATAGATTTCCATCTGTTCTTAACAACATATATTAATAGCTGGCAGTATAAGGTGGTGGATGTATGGTTTCATCAGACATAACCAGACTCTTGAGCACAAACTTGGGCTCAACTGGGCTTCTTCCTTAACAGTGACACAACAACAAAAACAAGAACGGCGAGCAAGATAGAACTTTATTTCTCTCACACACAGAAAAAGTCTGAAAAGCAGGAATTACAGATAGGAATGGTGGGTCCACAATTTTCTCAGGGATCCAAATTCCTATCTTCTGTATCATCCCAGGACCTAAGATAGCTGTTGGTGCTCCAGCTACTACCACAGATTCAAACTACAAGCTAAGAAGAAAGTGAAAGGCTATATTGAACTTCTAGTTCAGTTAATCCCCTTTAAGCAATTTTCAGAGAACTCCCACAAATATTTATCTTTAAAGGACAGAATCCAGCTAAGCTTAGCTGCAAAACTGTCTGGAAGACAATGTGCTTTTTATAATAGAAAGCAATATATCCAGCATAAAATTAGAATTTGAGTTCCAAAGAGAAATGGGTGAACAGGTGTCTGGCAAGAAACTGGCAACTCCTAACACAAAGTTCTTGTTCTAAGAATTAAACTTACGATTAATAAATCAGTCCTGGAAGCAAAAACGAGATCTTCCAATGCTGGTGGGATGAGATAATGAAAATTTGGGATATTCAGTTGAAATCCAGAACACACACACACACACACACACACACACACACACACACACACACACAATATGTAACATATATAGATATTTAAAAGTTATAAGTTCCTTGGGGTGCCTGGGTGGCTTAGTTGGTTAAGTGACTCCCTTCGGCTCAGGTCATGATCCCAGAGACCCAGGATTGAGCCCCACATCGGGCTCCCTGCTAGGTGGGAAGCCTGCTTCTCTCTCTCTCACTTCCCCTGCTTGTGTTCCCTCTCTAGCTGTGTTTCTCTCTGTCAAATAAATAAATAAAATCTTAAAAAAAAAAAGTTACCGGGATGCCTGGGTGGCTCAGTTGGTTAAGCCACTGCCTTCGGCTCAGGTCATGATCCCGGAGACCCGGGATCGAGCCCCACATTGGGCTCCCTGCTCGGCGGGAAGCCTGCTTCTCCCTCTCTCACTCCCCCTGCTTGTGTTCCCTCTCTAGCTGTGTTTCTCTCTGTCAAATAAATAAATTCTTAAAAAAAAAAAAGTTACTAGTTCCTTAGCAAAAACTAGTGTCTATAATTATTAGATATATATATGCTTAAAGTTTATTATATGAAAGTATATATAACAAATTATATATAATTTTTAATACAGCATGTAGTTTCAGTGATCCTGAACAATCCAGTATCATAGGGTGCAGAATGGTCAAACTCAAGTAAGCAAATGCCTTAATGCATTTCCACTCTTAAGTGTTTACCAGATTAGACAGTTATTTGGGGGGGGGGGAATCCTTCAAAATCACTCCACTTCTTTATGATTTTCCTTACCAGACAGTTGATTTCCAGGTCCATCATTTCAATTATTTTCCAGAAAATGATTTTACAGTTATTTTTTGTAATAAAAAGGATTTATACTAAAGAGTTAAATATAGCTACTTCAAAACTTGGAACAAACCCCTTACTTTGCCTCAGTTCTGTATTCCTTAATACTTCCATTGCATTCTTCATATGTCACAGTACATTTTCCATGTTTCCCTAACATGTCTTCATTCAAAAAAAAATGTGGATAATTTTCTTTTTCCTCAGGAGTATGTGTAAGGAATGTAAAATTTGATAGAATTTGTCACAATAATTTCTCTACAGTTCCTGTGCATTTTGATTATATCATATTAATACAAGATTGAATTTTTATTTTAATTTTTCAACTAAACAAAATGTGAATTCAAAATTTCAAGGCTGAAGGGGATCTTGGTACTGATCACATCACTCAATTTGGCAGATCTGGTAAGTAGAAAATTTGTCCACAGTGATTGAACCGTATAAAACATATATAATATACTTATGTAGTATACAAACTATGTAATCATGTGAGAAATGTAATCGCTAATCAGACCAGTATTAATATAAAAACAGCTATGTATTTGCTTTTCTACTCAAGAAGCCAAATTTTAACCAGGAAGTTCTGGAATGAATGTATAAATCAGAAGCACATTATCTCTAGGAACAGCTCTAACAATGTCAACAGAGATCTAATATATTCTAAATCTGCAGAAAGTCTCTCCACTGGTTCCCAAGTTCCCAGTTCTCAACAGACTAAAGTTATCCTTTTCTATTTTAAATCTCTTGTTTTGAGACAAAACATCTACCAGGCATCCAACTTTATTTTATCAGCTACGACTTCTAACTGCTCATTTACTCATTTATTCAACAAAACTTTTTGAGCATCTAATATATGCCAAGCATTATGCTAGACATCAGAGAATACAAAGACAATTAAGCAGTAGTCATTGTTTTCAAAGAAAAAGCAGGCATATTCAAAGATCATTATAAACTCAAATGGTAAGGGCAGTAATTTCTTGAGGCAGAGATCATTATGAGAAATTGAGGAAAGGCACCTAACCGAGTTTGGAAAAAGTGATTACAAAGCTGAAACATATAAAATAAATAGGATTAGCAGTTAATAACAAGAGGTCGTTACGAGTCAGAGGAGGCCTCATGAGCAAGAACATAAAAGAAAGAAAACAACTGTGTAGGCACAGGGAATAAAGCGGTCCATTTTGTGGGAAGCAGAGAAAGGTAAATCAAAGGAAAAAAGTGGCAAATGACAACTACATTAAAATGAGGCCTCAGGTGCCCAATTATCTTTTTTAACGGGGAACCAATGAAGGGTTAAAACCAGGGAGAGTACATAGAATTAGAAAAGTGAGGCATATGACATTGTAACATTCATATTTCACAGTGTTCATCCTGATGGTCAGATTGATAATAGATTGCAGAGGAAGAAAACTGAAGGCCGAGGAAGTCATATGTAATAAGTGATAAAGTTGACCAAAAATGAAGCATTGGTACTGGAGGTAAAAAGAGAAAAGTGAGATATTTGAGAAATACTGAATAAAATTGTTTCCAATCCTCTTTGGCCATTAGAATAACAAATTTCTAAGCTGTCCTCCCAGAGATTTTGCTTTCATTGATCTAGGATAGTTTTAAAGTTTGTTAAGGAATCCTAATTAGCAACTAAGGCTGAGAACCAGATTAGTTAATGTAGTAATCACTGATAAATACAGGAATATAAAAAGTGTAAAAATGGAGGAGTCAAGAATGATGGCCAATATTCCAGTTTTAATGACTTGGCAAAAGAGGACCTCAGTAATTATTACAGAGAGTATCAAAATACAGTCTATTTTGAGGAAAGGGAAAATTAAATTGTTTTTAAAAATAAAAAATTTAAGACATATATCAAGTAAGCAGAAGGATATTTTAGTTAGATGATTGGAAATATATGATCTTAGTTTTGGCAACATTGACAAATGAGTCATACCTGGGAGACATGATCACATGAAGAGAGATTATCTGGGATAAGAAGAACATTGAGTTGAGAGATAAACCTTGAAGATCAACATTAGGAAAAAACTAGAGAAAAGAAAATATCACAAAAAAGTTGGAAAATCACAAAAGAAACGAGTTGGGGGTAGTATCCTGGAAACCAGGAGAGTCTAGCGTTTCCATGAAGCAAACAACAATTTCAGTTGTAAGGAGAAGGGTCCAATAAGGAAAATGCAAAACATCCATTGGAATTAATAATTGAGAGATCATTTGTGACCTAAATAAGAACAATGTCAATTGAAGAATAGAATTGAAAAGAATGGGATGGGGCACCTGGGTGGCTCAGAGTGTTAAGCCTTCTGCCTTTGGCTCAGGTCATGGTCTCAGGGTCCTGGGATTGAGCTCCACATCGGGCTCTCTTCTCAACATGGAGCCTGTTTCCTCCTCTCTCTCTGCCTGCCTCTCTGCCTACTTGTGATCTCTCTCTCTCTCTCTCTGTCAAATAAATAAAATAAAATATTTAAAAAAAAAAGAAAGAAAAGAATGGGATATGAAGGCAGCTGGGTGGCTCAGTTGGTTGAGCATCTGATTTTGGCTTCTGTCATGATCTCAGGGGCCAGTTTCAGGCTCCGCCTTCAGTGGGACTCTGCTTGTCCCCCTACCCCTACCTCCACTCATGTACACTCTATCAAACAAATAAAAAAAAAAAGAATGAGATATGAGGAACCAAAAACAGAGTTTAGTCTTTTAAGAAATCTGTGTAAAGATGGAGAAGAGAACTTAGTATCTACCTATTGGATGGGGTTAGGGAGGGCAAAATTTTGGAATGAAAGAAATTAAAGTGTGAGTGTACATGTCAAGAAATAAGTTAGAAAGAAAGAGATTAGAGGGCATGTTACCCTACAAGAATGGAAAAACAGGAGACCTCTAAGAATGAAAAGGGAGAAACATGGAAATATTTAAATAATACTATCTATAAAGGTATACATACTTTTATTACAAATATATTTTTAGAGGTGGTAAGAGGTTGAGAGTGACCAGGTTTGTTGGTTTCCAACTCTACTAGATTAAGTGGTAAACAAAATTGACTTCTCAAATTGAAAGGAGCTTAAGAGGGTGAAGATTTTGAATTGAAGGAAAGAAAAAGGACAAGTAAGAGAAAGACACAGTATCCACTCTGAAAACACAGTGGAGTTTGGAGACCATGAATTAGATAGTGATACCAAAGTGGAAGGATTTCTACATTATTCTAGCAGGGTGCTGGGGAAGTAAGATTGTAGCTTCAAACCAGGTTTGTGTTTTGATTAAACAGGTTTTACAAAATGCAAGAATCAAAGAAATCAATAAGTCAAAAAAATTAAATCTTTTGGTGAGAGAGTGTAGTTCAGATGATCAGCTAGATGGTCCAAGATAGTTCAAGATGGGTTGGGAAGGAAGAGAACACACAGAACAGAAGAGATGGTTATCTTTTTCGCATAGAGTGTTAACACAGTTCAGCATCAGCAAAATCATATTATAATAACAATCCTACCCCAAAAGAAATTATTCCACTTGCTCATGCCTGTGTGCAGGTGCTTGTGAAAAGTTTTACAGCTCTGTATTATACCATTAGATATATTTTAATGTACAGTCTATGTGTAGTTAAATAAACTTTAGATACTCTTTCTTTTACAGTGAGTTTTCTATTCCAGTAGCAAAGTAAGTAAGTAAGTAAATAAATAAGATACTTTCTCACATTAATAAAATTTTGATTTAAAATACTCATGGTAGGGGCACCTGGGTGGCTTAGTTGGTTAAGCATCTGCCTTTGGCTTCGGTCATGATCCCAGGGTCCTGAGATCAGCCCCAGGTCAGGCTCCCTGCTCAGCAGACAGCTTGCTTCTCCTTCTCCCTCTGCTGCTCCTCCTGCTTGTGCTCTCCCTGTGTCAAATAAATAAATAAAATATAAATATATAAAACATAAATAATAGATAGATAGATAGATAGATAGATAGATAGATAGATAGATAGATAAGATGTTGATGGAAGGGCATCTATGGCTCATTCGGTTGAGAGTCCAACTGTCCGACTCTTCGTTTGGGCTCAGTGTGGTGAGACTGAGCCCCTCATTGGTCTCCCTGCTCAGCAGGGAATCTGCTTGAAATTCTCTCTCTCCCTTTCCTGTTGCCCCTTGTCTTACTCACATGCATGAGCATGTAGGTCCATGCACTCTCTATTTCTCTCTCAAATAAATAAATCTTTAAAATCAATCAATCAATGCTTATGGAATATATTTTTGCAAAATAGTGAAACATAAAAAACAAAACCATTAATATCATTTTACTACTTTTAAATGGTTGCCCGGACTACAAAGGAAATTTTTAAAAACCAAGAAGGTTATTGGCTTTTTATCCATTTGTATATTTTAACAACCAACTTTGTATGTGCCTTTTCACACTGAGTGAAACAATAATCATCTAGAAATAAATTATCCTTCTAAGATGACATACAGAAACATGGGATGATACAAGGACAACTTTCTGGACTACCACCTGCCCTATTACATGTCATTTTAATTTCTCGACCTATGAGTAAAGGGTATACACAATCGTTAGTGGGATTCATCTCCACTAATAGGGCGCTGCATGTCAAAGAACCAGAAATGGTATTAACCAACCCCTCGCTCTCTCAAAGTGGCATCTAAAAAATATCAGCAGTATTAAGTCTATCACCAAAACTCTTGTTTCTATCAATTATCAACATCTCTCCACATTTTATCAGATTCTTCCATTTATGAATTAGATTTCCAGTGTTTTCCATCGGGATTTGTCCCGGTTATGACCAGGATTCTCTACCATTCTTGATAAAAAGGTGTCTCCTTTTTGCATTCCTTTCTCTCTTCATGGTGTTGCTCCCACACATTGTGTGAAGACACACACACACTCATACCTTTATGTGGCCCATCTGACTAAACCTGCTTTACCTAACCAGTCTTTTTTTTTTTTTTTAAGATTTTATTTACTCATATGAGAGAGATAAAGAGACAGAGACTGAGTGAGAGAGAGAGAGAGAGAGAGAGAGAGAGAGAGAGAGCACAAGCAGGAGGAGAGGCAGAGAGAGGGGGAGAAGCAGACTTTCTGAGTTGGGAGCATGACATGGGGCTCAACCCCAGACCTGGAGGTCGTGACCTTATCATGTCCTGAGTCGAAGGCAGATGCTTAACCTTCTGAGACACCTAAGTGCCCCATACCTAAACAGTCTTAAGTTTCTAGGACTCAGCCATCCCTGCTCTTTAATGCCACAGTTTACCCACATTGTTTACATTGTATTCAGATTGTATTCAATTGTTTCAGGCAAGCTCCTGTTTTCTCTCCTTGCCCTCTTGCTTTGTATTCCTCCCGTACTTGCTTGGTTACAAACTTACCACAAATTCTCTCACATGATTGGTATATAAGCACTATGTGCTATCATTTCCCAAGCAGTTCCATTTTATTCCAGGGTAGTAAGATGTCATCATCACGCAGCATTTTATGAAGTGTCAGGCTTGGGTAGAGCTAATGATTTCTGTTCTCGGCACCCCACTACTGCACCACATCGAAACCTTACCAGCAGGAAGTCACTTGGTCCACTTCTATGTATTTTTTTTCCTCTGTCACATCTTGTTTTCGTTTTCCCTGTTAACCAGAAGAAAGTGTTTACTTCCAATATTAAAAGAGAAGACCAAGAAGGCTTCTTGTTGTTATTTAGTCTGTGGTATTAATTAAAATACAGATGTACTTTTAAAATATAATTTTATGAACAGCAAGCCAGGATGAGAGGCAGAGACCTCAGTCAGGAGATACATGCTGCTTATATTTTCTACAGTCATGAAAAGGGATATTCACACGAATAATACTGACCTATGAAATACAGATCAAAATCTTACCAGCTACATTTGCCTCTAAATATGAAGAAAAATGGATTTGAAAATAAAAGATGGCATTTTGGAAGGCATCACTGAGGTGATGAATACAATTAATTTCCCACTCTTCTCCTTATGCCTGCTCTCTAAATGACCTCCTCTCAATTTTCCATGTTACTCTCACAGGTCACAAAAGATTGCTGAGAAAGCAATCAAAATTGTGAGCATTGATATTTTTTTTAATGTACATAGAAGAATAAATGAGAGGATTGTATGAGTTGAAGGTCAACAGCAGAGAGAGAGAGAGAGAGAGAGAGAGAGAGAGAGAGAGAATACCACCTGCTTCAGTTGGTCAATTCCCTAAAGAAGCACTGGATTATAAAAATTCTTGGGGTAAATAACCTTCTTGATTCTTCTCAGTTGCTAAATCTCTTGAAAATCTTTTTCTCTCCATTTACAATAAGTCTACCCAAAAAAAGAAGGAAGAAAGTTTTGGGTTTTTTTTTTTTTTAAGATTTTATGTATTTATTTGAGAGAGACAGAGTAAGAGAGAGCATTAGAGGGGAGAAGGTCGGAGGGAGAAGCAGACTCCCCTCAGAGCTCGGAGCCCGATGCGGAACTCAATTCTGGGACTCCAGGATCCTGACCTGAGCCAAAGGCAGTTGCTCAACCAACTGAGCCACCCAGGTGCCCCGAAAGAAGGAAGTTAATTCATACTCTAAAATTCTCTCTCCTTTTTCTCACATTTATCCTTAGTTGATTTTCTTTAAGCATTAAACCATTCCACTATTGTGTCAATGCATATAAAGAATAGCCAGAGAGTCATTGTTCTGGGTCAGGTATACAGTAATTCTTGCATAAAATTAGCTATTTCTTGGCAGAACTAAAAATAAACTGAGACGCTACCATGGTTCATCCAGCTTTCAGGCAAGCTTCTTTTCTAAACTCTAGTGTGGATGGCTTATCCCCTGCCTCTTAGCCACAGTGCACCTGATGGAAATATTTCCTCCTACCTTTGGATATTGACAAAGATGTGCAGGAAATAAGTGTTGTTGTGAAACTGAGATTATATAATGCACAGTTAAGCCATATTATTGGTGGGAAATGAAGAGGACCACATTACATGTCTAGAGTTTCTCTCATAAATACTGTAATTATCTGCTACTAGTATTTTCAACAAGTATTTGATGTAAATATATAATTACAATGCCTACTATAAAGGTAAGAAAGAAATGAGTATTTAACTTGGGCAGGAGAAATGAGGGAATGCCCCATAGAGAAAGCAAACTGGAGCTTCAACGATGTTGAAGGAAGAAAACATGAATTTGGAGATGGAGGTTAAATGAAATGAACAAAGGAAGCATAATAAACAATTAAGTCTATGTGTCCAAGGGAAGGAAAGGTCACAGTTCCTATGGTAGAAAGTTCACATTAAAAATGACAAAGTGTGGGCACCTGGGTGTCTCAGTGGGTTAAGCCTCTGCCTTCAGCTCAGGTCATGATCTCAGGGTCCCGGGATCAAGGCCTGAGTCAGGCTCTCTGCTCAGCAGGGAGCCTGCTTCCTCCTCTCTCTGCCTGCCTCTCTGCCTGCTTGTGATCCCTCTCTGTCAAATAAGCAAATAAAATATTTTAAAAAAATAACAGAGTGCAACAGACAATAAAAACCAAATATGGAAAGTTATTTTAAATGATATAATTGGGAGTTTGGACTAATTCTGTAGTCAAAAGAAAGCTCTAAGTGTTACTAAAGAGGATAAAGGTAAAATAAAATCAGTATTGGAGGGACATCATTATTAGCATGGCAGACTGTCTAAGAAAATATAGAAATGAAGAGAATAGTAGCGAGGACTCTTGTCATGACACTGGTGACGCAGTTTGGGTTTCAACAGTTTAGGATCTAGAATGATGAGTAGTAGGAAGAACTTAGAAGGATGAATGTTAGACACACTTTAAAGCAGTAGAAAGACCGTGACTTTGACTCTAATTGAATATGAATTTAAATAAAGTAAAAAATAATAGGGTGCCCGGGTGGCTCAGTGAGTTAAGCATCCACTTTCAGCTCAGGTCATGATCCCAGGGTCCTGGGATCAAGCCCCACATGGGGATCCTTGCTCAGTGTGGAGTCTACTTCTCCCTCCCCCTCTGCCACTTATCTGCTTGTGCTCGCTCGCTCTCTCTCTCAAATAAATAAATAAATAAATAAATAAATAAATAAATAAATAAAATCTTTCAAAAAATTAAATGAAATAAAATATAACATATCTGAACATATGTGTATTTGATAAAAATAGAAAAGTGAAGAATGGGAATAGACTTGGGGTTATAATGAGTTCATGGGCTTGAGGTGGTATTTGATGATAAAGAGGTACTTCTCATGGAGGTTTCCTGTCTTCTGTATCACGATACCTAACACTATCTGGCAGACTAATTGTTAGTTTGATAAATCCGAAAAAAAAATCTTAGGAGAGAAAAAATCTCTGGGTTAAGAAGATCTAATGCTTCGATGCCAAACACACACCCCTATTTAGTGATAGAATAGCTTTTGATTAAACATACTAAAAGGGGATTCCATTCTTATCTAGCTACACTTCTGATGGTGAGAAGAGAGTTCTTTCTTACAGAGATCCCAAATCTCATATACTCAGAGATAATTCAATGACCTCAGTTCTGTTCCTTGAAATTATAGAGAAAAATGCAATCTTCTTTTTGGTTGAAAGCTCTTCATATATTCATATGACAACACATAGCCCCATGAATCTTCTTTTTTAAAAGTATATATTGTTTTCAATTTTCATTTATTTATTAAAGTATAGTTGACACACAACATTACATTAGTTTCAGGTATAAAACACAGTGATTTGACAAGTTTATATGTGATATTATGCTCAGAATCAGTGTAGCTACCATCTGTTATCATATAACACTGTTAAAATACCATTGCCTATATCCCCTACTCTGTACTTTTTATTCTCATGACTTATTCATTCCATAACTGAAAGGCTGTATCTCCCCACTCCTTTTCATCCATTTTGCCCTTCTCCTCATTTCCCCCTTCTCTGGCAATCATCAGTTTGTTCTCACATGTTCTCAGAGTAACAGCCTCTAAGTCCACCCAGTTTTCTTTGCAAATGGCAAGATCTCGTTGTTTTTTATTGGATAAGTAGTTGTCCGTTTTTTATTTATACCACATCTTTTTATCCATTCATTTATCAATGGATACTTAGGTTGCTTTCATATCTTGGCTACTGTAAGTAATGTAGTGATAAACACAGAGATGCATATATCTTTTTTGAATTAGGTTTTCACTTTCTTTGGTAAATTCCCAGTAGTTGAATTACTGGATCATACAGTATTTCTATTTCCAGTTTTTTAAGAAACTCTATAACATTTTTCATAGTGGCTATGCCAATTTATATTCCCACCAAGAGTGCACAAGGGATGAACTTTCTATTCTTTAGAATAAAGTACTTTAGTTTCTTAAACTGGTCATCAAATTATTTGGTTTCTATCCATTTACCTTTTGGTGTTTCTTCTTTGGTCATACTCCAATTTGTTCATATCTCTTAAAATATGATCCCCATCTAAGGTAAACTATGGACTTTGGGTACTTACGATGCATCAATGCAAGTTCATCAACCGTAACAAATGTACCACCCTGCTGGGCAATACCGATAATGGAGGTAGAACTTAAGGCTATAGGTATGTGTAGGGGCAGAGGCTATATGAAAAAATCTCTGTACCTTTTTCTCAGTTTCTCTGTGAACCTAAATCTGTTCTGAGAAAATAATGTCCTTTAAAAAATATGATGCTTAGCTAGGAATACTGTTATCTGTGGGCTCATAGAGTATATTTGGACTTAGTCATTTTACAAACTGTAAGTTTATTAAGGCAGTCTTCCATATGATTAGCTGTGATCTATGGGCTCATTTGTTTATTTAAGTTTAAGTATATTTCATCCAAAATGTTACTCAGCTATTTTTTAACCTATCTTATTAATTCCATAAATGAAGTTTCTCACTATCCATCAGTTAAAACATGTATACATATGTATACACACACCCAAACTCTATGGATGGATGGCACAATTTATCACACAGCAGGCCCAAATCCAAGGAAATTTTTCATGTATACCTTAAGACAATTTATATACCAGAATTGAAGGAAGAGTTTTCAAATACACTTCAGGTAGTTTTTCTTACTATTTAAATTCAACATTTATGTAAAAGAAGACATCACATGACATTTAGCTAATGCCTGAAATGGGTAAGTTTATTTATTAGGATTGCCTCAATATTTTTCTTGAGCTATCATCAAAAGTTAAGCTTTAATAAGAAATTGAAATTAAAGAAAAGAAAAAAAACCCACAATACCTTCATATGTAATACATAATTAAAAGGTTTTGCTGAATCTGGATTTGAGGAGAAGCTCAATAAGTCTAATACTAATAAGTCATACTTAACTAGTTAAGGAAGCTTACCACTCTTGAAACAAAAACGTTTATTTGAGTTTGAAATGGAATAGGTGAGACTCATTCCAAAGAAGTCTTAATGATGCATGTGTCATAAAATCCACATTAACAATAGAAAAGGAGGTAATCTTAGTCATTAAAGCACAATGTGTGAAAGTATCTAATAAATATTAGCTTGTCCAAATAGTACAACAATTAAGGAGTGGTGCTGAGATGAAGGAAACTGCTTTATATCAGTATAAATTCGATTACTCACCTGACATGTAAAAACGCAACACTGGATCAGATTAGGGTCAGAAAAAGTGCAAGTAGAATTTGAATTAATAACTTTTGATGGAACAAAAAAGATACAGCCGTGGAGCTATGCAGTGATGAAAGTCAAAGGTAGAGATTAGTGTTTGTTTGTTTTTTAAGATTTTATTCATTTATGAGAGAGAGAGCATGAGTGAGCAAGAGAGAGAGAGCAGAAACTGGGGGTGGGGAGGACAGGAAGAGGGAGAAGCAGACTCCCTGCTGAGCAGGGAGCTAGACCTAGGACTTGATCCCAGCACCCGGCATCATGACCTGAGCCAAAGGTATATGCTTAACTGACTGAGTCACCCAGGTGCCCTGAGATTGATGCTTCTTGAATATGAGGGCGACCCACTGTGTTTCACGGCCAGAAACCAGATTTATTTATAGTTTGTGATGGCAAGAAATGAGAAGTTGAAAAGTAGATACAATCAGAATACCAATAGGCCCTGGAAGTGGGCACCTGCCAACACAGAGTCCATATGCCATGCAATAATTTCACTACAACTGTCCTGAAGATAATCTCAGAAAATAGTGGATTACTTTCCCTTTCATAATAAAAAGGAAACGGTGTCTATAATTTCACAAGTGGAAAAAATAGCACCAAAATGATGGCCACTATATTCAGAGTTGGACACAGAAGTCAGGTTTTTCATTCTGATCCCACTGGAATGAGGAATAGAAAAATCCTACTCTATTCCTCACACAATGGAGGACAACTACTTCTAATTGTCTTCGGTCAAAATAACCAATACAGGCTTACACAGCAGCATTTTCAGGAGAACAACTGGGTTTAATAACATTGTAGCATTGACTATATCAATAGTCATAATAATTTAACTTATTATATATTTTAAAAGTTTAAGTTTTTTCAATGTAAGGATACAAAAGTATTATATTAAACACTTATGGTGAAGACCGATTCATCGACTTAGACCTCAAGGAGCAGCAAGAAGGTAAATGTGATAAGTACACTTTAACGACTATACAGAAAGGCAAATGAAAACATCAGGAGAACATTGCCCTGAAATATTTCTTTGCCCATGCATCAAACTATGAAAATAAAGAGAAGGAGAAAAAAGAGAGCAGTCTTAAATTTAAAAACAAAACAAAACAATACAAATGAAAAAATCTAAGTTATTCCTTTCTCAAAGTGTTAACATTTTTAATAGACTAACAATTGAAACTATTTCAACTAACAGCTGAAACTATTTTTCTCATATCACTAAATGTTTTTGAGTAGCAAAGGAAAGAAAAGCTTTATTTTTAAAAATTTTAATAAGATTTTATTTATTTATTTATTTATTTATTTATTTGTCAGAGAGAGAGAGACCACAAGCAGGGGGAGTGGCAGGAAGAGGGAGAAGCTGGCTCCCCACTTATCAGGGGGCCTGATGTGGGACTCCATCCCAAGACCCTGGGATCATGACCTAATCTGAAGGCAGAGACTTAACCAACTGAGCCACCCAGCCATCTTGAAAAGCTTTAAAAATCCTTTAATTTGTCTATGTTAAATAGCTGAACTGCTTGATATAATATAATATAATTTAATTTAATTTAATTTTTAAAAATGATTTAATGTATTTATTTGAAACAGAGAGGGAACAGAAGGACAAGCAGGGGAAGTGGGAGGAGAAGCAGGCAAGCTCCCTACCCATCTCAGCAGGGACCCCAGTGTAGGGCTAGATCCCAGGACCCTCAGATCCTGACCTGAGTGGAAGGCAGCTGCCTAACAACTGAGCTGTCCAGGTGCCTCTGAGGTGCTTAATTTTACATCAAGATACTTTATCATTAAACACTGACATTTCAGTTTTATTTAATGTACAAATGGAGTGTGCTAGTATATAAACTAAAGAAGAAAGAGCATTGTATCAGAAAATGTTTAGTTTAAGTGGTGAAAACCCATCTCAAATCAGTATAAGTAAAATAATGAGGGAAGAGGGTGTGGGACACTATCGCTTTTGGATCAGGTCTAACCAGGTTCCAGGGACTTAAACATTGTGTTGCCTCTGCATTGGTCCTAGTAGTAGGAAGTTAGCCCCTGGCAGTTTTAACCTTTTCTCATTCACACAGCTTATTAGGCTTGTAAGGAAGCTCTCCTTCACATAGTTTGAGGAAACTCACAGGGAAGACCCTCATTAGCTTGGCTTGTGTCGTCATCCAACCTCCAGTTACTGACCCAGGAGACCGAAATGTTGATTCAGGGGTCTCCCTGCAGCCACATGGGAGTGAGAATGAAATGGGGAGGTCTAGATGCTAACTGGACAAAAACCAAGCATCCCCTAAGATATCTCATGGTTACAAGAGCTTTGTTTGGAAGATGAATACAAAGATCTGAGTTCAGTCCTCACTCTACTGATACTGCCTGGTAATTAATCGTAATTAATCACCCAATCACATTAACTTCAGTTTCCTCTGGGGTAGAAACATACACAGTTGTTCTCACAAGATGACAGAGTATTCTGATCATTGAATGACAATGTCAAGACAATGACCATGCCAGCAACTTTCCTAGGTTTACTTCTACCCCACCAGCTACCCTGTCTTGACTTCTACTGCATCCTCCCCTTGGAGTTGATCTCTGAATGAGCCCTCTACTCTCTGCTCACCTTCTGCCACTTTCCAACTGCATCTCTTTAAATGACCTCATCTTCTCTCTTGGCTGTAGATACCATTTCTATGTCCAGTCTACATTCTTATCTCCAATTCTAAACTTTCCCTAGAATTCCAGACTCATATATCCAAATATCTCCTTGATATTTTCATAGACATGTTTAATAGACCCAAGGAGAATTTCTGAGATATCATGAAGACCCTCTATCCCACTTCCTTTCTCCTATGTACCCCCACATTAGTAAATAACACTGCAATTCATGCAAATACTTAAGACAAAAATCTAGGGATTACTCTTACTGCTGTTTCTTCATCCTTCAAATCCACGGTTTTGGCAAATCATGTAAATTCTACTTTTAAAACTTAACTCAAATTCACTCTCTCTATCTCTACTTATTAACAACCTGGCCCTAGAAACCACTGCCTCTTGGCTTGACTATGAGCCTCCTTGCCTTCCTATAACCTATTCTCTGCAAAACAGCCAGAGTATTCTTGTTAAAATACACATTAGTTCACATTGTACAAAACTCTCACATCTCACTCACCTTCCCAACACACTTGGAATAAAAGCCTTCAACTCTAATATTATCTACAAGGCCATATACTTGATCTGGCCTCCAATGTCTTTCAGATCGTACCATTCCTATCCCTCACCCACAATGGCTCATTCTCACCTTCGGGGTTTTGTTCCAGCCACTGCCTTTGTCTACCTCTCCTCTTCATCTCATCAAAACTGATTCCTGCTAGTCAGCTATCAATCTCAGTATCTTCTGTGCAGAATGTTGTTAACTAGGAAAAACTCCCCTGTTACTTCTTCACTATTCACTCAATACTTCTGAGCTCCAAATGTGTGTGGGTTTTTTGCATATGAAACATTTGTCCAATTCTGACCAACATCAACAGGGTGTCCTAAATTCATTCAGTTCTGACACTATCCACTGAGAATTAACATTAGATCATACAAATTAGCTCAGTCCCATAAGATGACCCCAACCCAGATTTCAGATGCCAATCACAAGTCTAGGTAGGTAGTTACCTGTGCTTCTGAGTGAGGGCTAGAAATAGGAGGTTCCCACATGTGAGAGAAAAACTCTCTAAAGGTTTGAAATATAGGGAAACCATTTAAATTTCTTCCTAAGTCAGCATGATTGTATGTAAATGTCATTTAAATACAAAGCTTAGGCGGCGCCTGGGTGGCTCAGTTGGTTAAGCCACTGCCTTCGGCCCAGGTCATGATCCCGGAGACCCGAGATCGAGCCCCACATCGGGCTTCCTGCTCAGCAGGAAGCCTGCTTCTCCCTCTCTCACTCCCCCTGCTTGTGTTCCCTCTCTAGCTGTGTTTCTCTCTGTCAAATAAATAAAAAAATCTTAAAAAAAAATAAATAAATACAAAGCTTAATTTATGACCCACCAAGAATACATTGTATATCTGCCTTGTAACTGAGTAGCCTAAAGGAAAACCATCTTGCCCTTAAGATACCCATCAATACTCTTACTATTTCCTACATTCTTTGAGGTTAGAAAGCATGATTCCTGCCTATACATCAATCTATAATCTTTTGAGCTTTTACAAGATGTAAAAAAATATTTAACCCTGTAAAAATGACTCATTTTCCAGACATTTTCTTCCCTGGAAAGAGCATGCTTCCTGGGCAGCTATCCAAATTTGGGTTCCCATAAAAATTTCTTTCTTTCAGAGATTCTATGAGGTTTCTTCATTTTGCATCAATACACAACCCCTTCCTTCGGTCTGATTAATTTGCTATAGTAGTTCACAGAACTCAGGAAAATAGTTTACTTAGTAGATTACCTATTTATTATTACAAAGGATTTTAAAGGATACAAATGACTGGTTAAATGAAGGGATACATATGGCCTGGTCTGGAAATGTCCTGAGCACAGGAGCTTCTGTCCTGGTGGAGTTGATATGCCAGACTTGTTCACTAACCTGGAGGCTCTTCAAATTCAATCCGTTTTGGCTTTTTAATGGAGGCTTCATTACATGGTATGATTGATTGTATCATTGGCCATTGATGATTAAGTCAATCTCTAGCCCTTCTCTCCATCTTGGAGGTCAGAGTGGGTAGAAGGATGGGGCTGAAAATTCCAATCCTCTAGTCACTTGGTTGCTTCCTTTGGCCATCAACCCCCTTCCTCAGTAGCTTTCTCAAAGTCTCATCATTAACATAAATACTGTCTGATTGAAAAAAGCCTGTTGTGAATAACAAAAGACACTTTTATTATTCTTATCACTTAGGAAATTATGGGAGTTTTAAGAGTAGTGTGCAAGGACTGGCTAGAGACCAAATAGATATTTGTTATAAAATACAGCATCACAATTGTTCTCCAATTATTCAATTAAAAAAGTGGCCAACCAATTTCATTCTTTTATAGGAGTCTTCACTTTTTTTTTTTTTTTTGTGAAGGACCAGATGGCAAATCTTTTAGCTCTTGATCCCCATATGTTGTCTGCCACAAGTCATTGGTATTGCATCAGGAAAGCAGCCATAGACAGTATGTAAAGAAATAAAGCTTTATTTGCAAAAACATTTTGCCAATGCCTGCTCAATTACATCAAGCTGTTTAAATTATCTGTTTAACAGCATCATATTTGTGCACGGTGTTTTCACACATTCAAATTTAAACTCTGCCCAGATATCCTCAAAAAGCACTCCAGGAGAAACAAGGTTGACCACTCTGCCATCTCAAGTTTCCCCTCACCACAGAATCAGACACACACACACACACACACACACACACACACACACACAACGATAAACTTGTTTTTACTGTGGATGTCAAAGCCAACAAGCACCAGATCAAACAGACTGTGAAGAAGCTCTAGACATTGAAGTGGCCAAGGTCAATACCCTGATCAGGCCCAATGGAGAGAAGAAGGTATATGTTCAACAGGCTGTTGACTATGATGCTTGAATGTTGGCAACAAACCTGTGATCATCTAAGCTGAGTTCAGCTGGCTAAATCTAAATTTATATCTAATATTTTTCACCACAAAAAAATAAAAACATAAGCCCTGCAAGAGCAGAAGTGACTTGATTATCTCCCTCATTGCTTTATTGTTTTCTCTAACAGAGCGATTGGAGCATAAACAGAGCTTGGTTAGATGGATGGATGGATGAAACTGGTATGTAATAATCAAAACACTGCAGAAAAAAACAAAACAGCTTAGAGCGTTTGCCTAATTTTTCATTAGGACAAGAAATACTAGGAATTGTTACTATAAATAGGTGATTTATTATTTAAAAATCTTTATTTCTTCCTTCAACACAATTATACTACATAATGAGAGAAAGACAGAGGAAAATTTAAATTATGTTTCCACAGTTCATATTTAACAAATTCTACTCATTTTTACTTTACATTAAGGCCCTTCTCTTAAGGTAGTCGTTCTCAACCTGAGTGATTTTGCCACCCAGGGGATATTTGTCATTGTTTGGAGAAATGTTTGATTTTAGAACTTGGCAGGAGAGGGTACCACTGGCATCTAGAGGACAGAAGCCAGGGAAGCCTCTAAATATCCTACAATGCATAGGACAACCCCCCACAACAAAGAATAATCTAGCCCAAAATGCATAGTGTTGGGGTTAAGAAATCTTTCTTATGCTTATTTCCCATGAAAATAGGTCTTTGTTTTTAGGGAAATTTTATGAAATTTCAGAATCTGTATATTGCTTGTGAAAATTTGGGAGAAAGTTGATTTTATTTCCTAACATCCCTAAGTTTTGTATGAGACACAAAGTAATTCTGAGAGGAACACTTCAGTTGGGGAAAAAGAAGAGAAACCTCGCTATCACATTTGTATTCCAAGAACATTCAGCCAATCTGGTAAGAGGAGTTGGACTCCAGAATGCCTGCTCCGTGGACGCACACAAGGTTAAGTGCCTACCAGGTTTCATGTATTCATTGGCTAATGACAACAATGACAGTAAATTTGAGCTGACATCCTATGGCAGCAACAAAACAGGAAAGGAAGGAAGGAGCATTCCAAGGGCAGGAACATTACATCAAGTAGCCTTTGATGGTTTTCATGTAAGCCTATGACTTTGTTTTTGCATGCTGATACCATCCATTGCTGAGTTAAACTGGCCCTATGCCACATTATTTCAACAAGTTAACCTCAAACAATAGCTATACTTTCTTGATAGTTAATGCTAGAAATAATATTATACTATTATTACTTAAATTTTTTTAAATCTCAGTAGAATATAGCAAGATTCTCTTGATATAAAGACCTATTATTTAGGAATACAAAAAGAAACTTTCATAACCATTTACTCAAATTTAACTCAGAGCAGGAGAGCGGAGTGTGTGTGTGTGTGTGTGTGTGTGTGTGTGTGTGTGTGTGTGTGTTGAGTGGTGGGGAAAGTGTATCTAGAAGACAAAGGCAATGTTCTTCACATTTTGATGCTGTTCATATCATTAAATAAATAACAAGGATTATAAGATGAACAATGTATAATTACATCTTCATGAACCTGCACAATATTTCCTTATTCAAATTCTCCTCCTATCTCTGTGATTATTCCTTCTTGCCACCTTCCCAGGGAGTTCTTCTTTTTGTTTTCTCATGTGAATATTTTTTGAAGTTCTGCCTCTGGTTCCCTCTTCTAATCATGTATTTATCTAAGGATTTCACCTACTCTAACAGCTTCAACTATTTCTTTCCTGCCTGTGACTTTTAAGTCTTTACTTCCATTTTCCCCCTACCTCAGGAATATTTATTCTTTGATTTTAGTAGCTGTGGATGCATCCGTTTGGAAATCCTGTTGGTGCCTTAAATTGTATGAGTCCAAAACTCAGTTCATAATTTTCTCCTTTTTTTTTTTTAAAGATTTTATTTATTTATTTGACAGAGGGAAACACAGCAAAAGAGGGAACACAAGCAGGGGAGTGCGAGAGGGAGAAGCAGGCTTCCTGCCGAGGAGGGAGCCCAGTTGGGGCTTGATCCTGGGTCTCCAGGATCATGACCTGAGCCGAAGGCAGTTGTTTAACCAACTGAGCCACCCAGGTGCCCCAATAATTTTCTCCTTTTATGTGGATTTTTTCCACTGACTCCCATCTCACCCATTCCACTAGGCAATATAAAAATATGGAAGTCATCCTGATCCTTCTTTCTCCTTAATGTGCAATTTCCCAATCCCTCATAAAATTCTACTCTTTTTTCATCTGAAATATTTCTTCAATGTGTTTGTTTCTTTCCTATCTTCTACCACTAAATTAATCTGTGTTACCACCTCATCTTCTGATTATGATATTTTTGTGTTTAAACATAGTTGATAACCTCCTATTGCTCTTAGGGTGACAGACCTTCAACATGGACTACAAGGGTCTGTTTGATTTAGCTCTTTCTTGTCCTTCCTTTCTTTTGCTCTGCTCCAGTGACATGGCCATCTTTCTATTTCTGACACACACCATCCTCTTTCTCTCCACAAGGTAATGGTTGTTATTTCTACACTTCTCTCTCTCTCTCTCTCTCAGTCTCTCTCTCTCTCTCTCTCTCTCTCTCTCACACACACACACACACACACACACACATTCAGACTTTCCTTTAGAAGGAACTGTATTGGCCTCCTCTCCTATTACTCTTCCTTCACTACTGACCATTCAGATTTCAGATTAAGAGTCATTTTTTGGAAGAAGCACTTCCCCAGAAGCATTGGAAAGACTTCTTTTATTGTAGCCTCAAGTGTAATTAGATATCTCGATATCTCCCCTTTATGGTGCTTGTCACATTTGTTACACTGTTTATATTTGTTTGTATTATCAAACAGCCAGCTGTCTTCCTTAATAAACTATAATCTATATGTTTGTGTTCAGCATTTTATGCCTAGCACTTAGCTTGGTTTCTGGCACATGATAGGATATCAATAAATATTTGCTAGAAGTATGCACAAAATAAACTTATGTCAATCCATCAGTTCACTCCCTAAATGCTTATATTTCTGAGTTCTCTTATTCTATTGTGGTTATCCTTATCTACTCGAGCCCAGGCCTGAATTTTCAGACTTCCTTGGCTTCTCTCTCTCTCTTTTGTCACCCATACCTTACCTGTTTGCTAGTATCATTGATTCTACCCCAGAGCACATTTCCCAAGAGCCTCTCATTGCCATTACTGGTGTTTCCTTCTACAGGCTGTCCTCATCCTGTCTCTAGGCTACAACCAAAATCACCCAGTTGGATTCTGTAACTAATCATTTCTTGTCCCTATCTTTCTTTCATCTTTAAACAACTGCTCGTGTTGCTTCTATGATCAAGATGATTTTAGGATTCCTGACCATGTATTCAATACAGTATCCAGGAGGCAGCTTCTGTATAATCTTGACTCAGTGAACATTTTCTTAATTATCTCTAAACATTCTGATTTTCACATTTTATATTCCAACCCAACTGAAATATTTCGTGTTCCCTAAAACGGCTTGTTTTTAGCACTTCTAGGACTTTATCTGTAATACTCTCCCCCACAAGTATACATTCAACTTTGCTTTTCTAAACTACTTTCTTATATTCAAGGATTCTTTTTTTTTATTTTGTTTCACATTCTTATTTTTATTTTGTATTTAAATGCAATTAATTAACATATAGTGTGTTATTAGTTTCAGAGATAAAGTTCAGTGATTCAGCAGTTTTATATAACACCCAATGGCTCATTATATCACACGCCCTCCTTAATGTCCATCACCCAGTTACCCCATCCCTCCACTCCCCCACCAGAATTCTTTCTTACAACCATTGTATACACTAGAGTATCAACAATGATGCTGAATAGATATATTTAACGAATTGCCTCATTCTTACTTTTATTCCTATGTAGCATCAGTCTACATATTTTCTTTTTTTTTTTTTTTAAGATTTCATTTATTTATTTGAGACAGCGAGAGATCACAAGTAGGCCGAGAGGCAGGCAGAGAGAGAGGAGGAAGCAGACTCCCTGCTGAGCAGAGGCTTTATGCCGGCTTTATGCCAGCCTCTGTAACAGGATGCTGAGATCATGACCTGAGCCCAAAGCAGAGGCTTTAACCCACTGAGGCACCCAAGTGCCCTATATATTTTCTTATGTACTGTGTATCTCTCTATCAGTTTTTCTATGCTGTTTTTGAAAAGACAACCACTAAAAGAGGATTTTATGAATATGCCTCCTTTGCCTTTTAAGGGTACTTCATTCTTTTCAGAACTGACAAAATGATAAGAGCAGGATTTTAAAATTATGACCTAGGGACAACAATCACAAACACTTGTTAAAAAATTGTGCTTTTCTGTACTCAAAGATGACATGCAATTTATAAACTGATCAAAGACCAGAGAAAGATGAAGTTTATCTAAAATAATAATACACACTATAAATACTAAAATAGTAGCCCTGGAAAAGTTTAAGTTGGCTTTCACTGCAATAGGTACCTTTTATCTCAGGAAATCTCTCAACTGTTTCTTGAGGATGTTAACCACAGGTATTCTTAGCACTTTAAGCTAGGGCAAGTTTTCATAGTATTGATTGTATTTATTTCCAAGTAGTCAACCTAGAAACTGTAATTTTGAATTATTAACACCGCAGATATTTTTTCTTTTCTGCAAAAACACTAAACAAGTAAAAACATAGTATTTTTTTAACAATTATATATACATTCTACCAAATGCTTTGTATAGTAAGACTCTACTATATTTTAAAGCAGATTTTACTTTTCATTTTAAATAGTCTTTACACATAAACCATGTAAGTATTGAGATTTTTCTATTAAAGAGTCATTCACCTATTTTGTTTACTCCTAAATATCTTTCAAATAGTTCACTGCTCCAAGCCATGCGCATACACATACACCTAAGTAGGGTTAATAAAGTGCATACATAATATAAAATATTTATAGATTAAAATGAAAATATGAAAGTATATTGGTGTAAAGTCTAAATACAATATTCAGAGAACCTTCCCACATGAAAATCATAGTGGTAAAGCCACAAACCATCCAATGCATGAAAATCTTCCTTATTAAGTTTCAAGTCTTTTCCAAAAAAGAATTTGAAGCCACTGAAGGCTTTTCTGTGGAGTAACCTGAATGTGAATGCATGGAAGCATGTAAAAATAAAACAATGTAAACCTTACACCACTTTAAAATTTAACTCTTGAAATACAACATGGAAACAGACCATTAACTGTTATGATGCCTTAGTATATGGCAAGAAAAAGGTTATTTACTTAAAAGTGAAATTATAATAAAGACACCCGACTCTACGGAGTTTATTTTAACATTAAGTGAACATCTACTTATTAATTTTTAGGGTAAAGATAATTTATAAGATAAAAAGTACTACCTAAAACATTGACATCAGTAAAACATTGAGGAAAAAACCCTTTATTTTAGTAATAGCTGGATTGAAATAATGAAACATCCTCTTTCTTAATAACAGTAGTGACAATTTTTACTATTACTGTTACATACTTGGTAACAGCTTATAGTGTTTTTATTTTGGTTTATTGACATTATTGAACTTACTTTGTAGCATACAAATTTGTCTTGGGTTTTATAGATAACCATCACTTTGAGCACTTATTAGCTTACATTTGCTGAATATTGACTGGGTACCATGCACTATGCAAAGTAGTGTCCTTGCATTTTTTTTGAGATAATTCTTTAATTCTTATAGCACCCTTATGAAGTAGGTGCTATTACTCTGATTTCAAGAAACCAAGATTATAAAACTAAGTATTTTATTCAAATCATAGAGCTAGTAATTAGTATAATTGGTTCAGAACTACACCATTTGGATTCTAGAACCCATGCTTACAACCTTCTCACATCATTGTTGAGTTCCTAAACTGAGATTTCCTGATCTAAGACTGTTACAGTGTTTAAAACTAAAAAAGACACGAATTATAAAATGTTATCTCTATACTAAAAATTAAAATTGTTGCTCAGATAAATCAATAAACTTGTAGTTAAATGTTATACTTAAAGATAAAAACCATGCTTTGTCTAAATTTAGAGCCCATGCTGTTTTTCACTAAAGCAGTCCAACTAGACTCCCAGCAAAGATAGAAATGATCTCTTTTGGCTCTCTAATAAATGTAGCCACATGTGGCTATTGGAGCACAGCTGATGCTACTGAGGAACTACATCTTAAATTTTAGTTAATTTTAATTAATGAAAATTCAAATTTAAATGCTACATGTAACTAATGGCTACTTTACCACACAGTACAACCAGGATGGAACTCTATTATCCTGACCTCCTAAGCCATATATAAAGAAAGCTTTATAAAAAAATGTAATGAACTTAATTACTAAATAAAATTAATTTTAAATAAATTCAATTATTCCTCATTAGTTGATCTTTTAATTCAATATAAACAGGAATTTCCAAGTAAAGTAACCCAGCTGTATCCAATGCAGAACTCAAAAAACTTTTCCTTCTCAGTGTTTGTTCTAAGTTTACCTTTTTCCCTAGCTGCTTTATTTCTACTTAACCTTTTTCAAAATTGCTTAAAAATAAAAAGATACACATTAAAACACATTGGAAAAATATTTTGCTATGCATCCTTGACAGTCTTTCCCTTTATTTTTCTAACATCTGGAAAATGTGAACTCCATCTCCAATCTTTCTGCAGGAAATCTGTTTTGTATTTTACTGGTCCTGTTGTGACATTCACAGATCAGTAAATACCAATTTGGAGGACTAGGGGTCAGAGATGAGGCAGTTAAGTCAAAGGGGGATTGAATTTAATGTCATAGTCTCCAGTCTGGACAAACAACCCAAGGCATGAAGATTTTGGTTTTTCATCCTTCCAGTAACCTGGAAAAACAATCCAAAGGTTTACAAACTTAAATGTTTCCCCAGGCTAATGTCTGTGATAACAGTTATTGGCAAAGGAGATGTCTTGGTAAGGGTCTAAGCTGCCCACCTGATGGAGGGTAAAATCTTTGTCCTCTTACTACCCTAGTCAACACTGCAGGAACTGAGCCTATATCAAGATGCAATTTACATCCTAGAATTAGCCTTAGAGCGTGGCATAATACCAATCCGGACTTCTGAGAAACAGCAAATAAACAATTATTCTTTAGCTTGTCAAATTGCCATAGATCCTCCCCTATGTTATTCCCTTTTCCTTTTGTCCTATTCACTTCCAGAATCCAGAGGGTACTCCCAAAGTCACTGGATTACAGAGAGATATTGATCTACACTAATACATATTCATACCTGCTGACAGTTTCTACTATGCACATTTTCCTGATTTTTCTTAGAATCCAGGTACCTTAATATAAACTTTGATTAAAATCTGAAAACTTTAGAAATGACATCTCCCTGGCACCCACCTAGCTCGGTCTTACTAACTTGCAGCTCTTTATCTCCAGCCCTAAGTCCTAAGTTTGTGCCCCAAATTCCATGTAGTGATTACTTAAGTAAATACATAAAAATTTTTAAAGATTTCCTTTACTTGAGAGAGTGAGAGAGGGCAGGGCGAGGAGCAGAGTGGAAGACTGAAGGAGAGGGAAACAATCCTAACGGGACTTGGCCTTGGTGCTGAGCTCTGGGACTGAGAGCTAGATCCTGCCAATAGAGAGGTCATGACCCAACGTGAAACCAAGAGACATGGGCTTAACCAACTGAACCACCCAAGTGCACAAAATAATAAATTAATTAAAAATAAATAAATAGATAGATAAATAAATAAAATGTAACATTGTGCTTTGTTTTGTTTTTAAAGAGGGAAATGGCGTCTCCCATGTCTTCATGATTTAAAAACCAAGCACCATTCTCTTGTCATAATCATTTTCTTTAGGTCTTTCTTTTCTTTTAACCTGTTTCCAGTTTAACATTAAGCAAAAATTTCATCATGTAACTCATATAACAGCAGGATGGAGATGATTTCAGAATCATTAGCTGTATTTCTTGTTATTCACCTCTCCTGACCTGAAGTGAATGTTATTATTAAATTAGAAGGATTAAATGGAAACTTTGCTGGTTTTCTGTTTGTGTTTAAATCCCGACCCTAATTCTTGCAAGCCATGGCCTTGGTTGAGTTCTTTTAATTCTCTTAGTCTGGGCTTCTTTATTCAGAAAATGAGTGTGAATGATACTTACTGTATGAAGCTGCTGTAAGAATTACATAAGATAATTTACATGAATTACTTAAAATATGGCTTGAGAGATTAAAAACACTTAGTAAATGGTATTACTGTCCTTCTGTTGTTGTCCGTGTAATATAGGAATAGATATAGGAAAACTAATGACAACTAATAAGTACACACTTTAGTCTATTTATATGTAGAGCAAGGCACAGTAATGAATATTGAGACAAAATCAAGGGAAAATCTTTAAGAGTATGTGTGACAAATTAAATGTGATGATAGGCCATTAATCATTGAAAACACATTTTCTTACTATTTGATGAATACATAAATAAAAATATTATTCCTACTATTTAATTTATAATCAAACATGAATCAAAAAGAATTACAATGGTTTTTGCTGAGGTTTTACCAGGAGCTAGTTAATGTCAATTGGTATATTTTTAAGAAAGAAAGAATTCCTTCTCCCTCTCTCACTACCCCTGCTTGTGTTTCTTCTCTACCTGTGTTTCTCTCTGTCAAATAAATAAATTAAATCTTTTTTTAAAAGGGGCGGACACCTGGGTGGCTCAGTCATTTAAGCATCTGTCTTCGGCTCAGGTCTTGATCCTGGAGTCCTGGGATCAAGCCCCACATCGGACCCCCTGTTCAGGAAGCCTACTTCTCCCTCTCTCACTTCCCTTGCTTGTGTTCCCTCTCTAGCTGTGTTTCTCTCTGTCAAATAAATAAATAAAATCTTAAAAAAAGAAAGAAATAAAAGAAAGAAAGAAAGAATTCTCAATGCATAAGCCAGAAATGAAGTACCACTTCTTACTGAGTGAACCAATTCTTCTTCCTGGCTTTCTTTATTTTTGTATTTACTCAAGGAAGTTTTCCTAATGTCCAAACAGGAGTTCATTGTTGAGGTGAAGTGAAACCCCAACCTCTCCACCACATGGAGGTAGTAATTAGACCAGGCTTATGTGTACAGTTCGGTCTCCATCAACCTTGATGACAAAGCCCAAATTCAGAGACTATTTAGAAATTGCATATTTATAAATTTCAGTGTATAGTTCTGCAACACCTTCAACCAGGATTGTTTTCTGGATTTCTACAGTATCATCTCCACTTTTATCTTTGTAAAGTGTAGCCATGATATTTCTATGAAATGTTAGATTAACTTGTCCTTATTTTCTAGAATAAAGCAGGAAAGAGAGTTTAAAAAAGCAATGAAAAATGGAATTATAATACTGTGTATCTTTTCTCTTTGTATACTAATGTACTATTCTGTGAACATTTGGGTAAACATTGAATGTCAGAAATCAGAACATAGTAGGTTCCTCAAACCATATAGCCTAAGATATATAACATCCCACACATTTTTTTTTAAATATTTTATTTATTTGACAGAGAGAAACACAGCCAGAGAGGGAACACAAGGAGCGGGAGTGAGAGAGGGAGAAGCAGGCCTCCCGCGGAGCAGGGAGCCCGATGTGGGACTCGATCCCGGGTCTCCGGGATCATGACCTGAGCTGAAGGCAGTCGCTTAACCAACTGAGCCACCCAGGCACCCCAACATCCCACACATTTTGATTAAAAATTGAAAATAGTATTCAAAGCAAGAAAGCGTACTTCAAAACTGACATAGTAACATATCCAGAAATCAAAATTGAGTTTTCATGGAATCTAAGTGTTATCTGAGTTAAATTAACTTTTGCAGAAAAGCTTAAAAAATGGCATTGCAATTATTTCTGAAAACCCTGTAATATATGAAAGGACAACTTTCCAGTACATTTGCAAATACCTGAAAGATGTCAAGAGAATAAGTTATTCTCAGAAAGGAAGATTTGGTTGCATGCTTTTGTCTTAGCTTTAAATGTAAAATTTAATAAATTGTCAAAATGTCAACTGTGGTTCTTAACAAACAAAATACACCACTACTAGTTGAACCCTTTTTCTTTGAAAACTCAGATTTGTATTTAAGGTAATAATATGTCCAGCTACAAACAGACTCCTTTGCAGCTAGAAATGGCTACATGACCTAGGACTAAATAGTAAGATGTATGAGAAGATCTTGAGGAAGGTACTCTTTCCAAACAAAAGGCAAAATCTTTTCAGGATAAAGCATTTTTGTCATTTGTGCGTTCCACTGCCTGGAACACAGATATGATGACTAGACATAACATCATAACATCAATCTTGCAATCATGAAGATAAAAGACTATTTGTGTAAGATGGTAAAAGCAGCAAAACAGAAGCCTGAAGAATTTCAACATCATGAAGCTGCTTCAATTGTCAAGACTGCTCCCCTCAGAGAGAAAAATGAATGATATAACTGATTAAGCCGCTATTGGTTGTGTTCTTTGTAGAATGCAGCCAAACACAAACCTAACAGATTCCACACACTATACAATTCAAACATTATAAGCAGTGATGTCTAATTATTTGGCTAAGATCAATGACAGAATGAAAAAAATACAATGTCTAGAAATGGAAATGAGAAATAATGATTTCATGTTTTTAATATGTGCATGTCCTCTTAAGTATTCTTTTTTTTTTTAAGATTTTATTTATTTGACAGAGAGAAACATAGCTAGGGAGGGAACACAAACAGGGGGAGTGAGAGAGGGAGAAGCAGGCTTCCTGCTGAGCAGGGAGACCGATGTGGGGCTCGATGTGGGGCTTGATGTGGGGCTTAATCCCGGGTCTCCGGGATCATGACCTGAGCTGAAGACAGTCGCTTAACCAACAGAGCCACCCAGGCACACCTTAAGTATTCTTTAACTAGTCTGTTATAAATTGCAACTTCAGCATTTTGGCAAACTTTGTCATTCCAAAATAATATTTTTTAAATGATTTAAAGCAGGCTACTCAATCATTATGTGGATAGTAAACTCTTTCCTAGTTTGCTCAAATCTAAAGCAGAGTGATAAAAATGATCAAAGTCCTTAGGTTAAAGTGATCCAATGAGAAGTACTAGATGAGAGAGAAAATTGAATTTCTACTCTCTTTAGTAATTATCTCTTTACACCATAGACATATATGATATAGTGAAGAATTTCTATCTGTTAGTTAAAAGCAACATTTGAAAACACTTACTAATCAAGAAATAATATCATGTCTGAAAATCTAAAAAATGAGATTGACTATAAAAAGAGCAGGAGGTGTTGCTTCATGACATATCCAGTATGTATTTAAATAGAATCTTTATTCTCTGATCTGTACTTATATACACATTTAATTTTGATACTGTATGTAAACAAAGGTTACTATTTCTTCTGAAAAATTAGCAGCTTCATGATGTTGAAATTCTTCAGGCTTCTGTTTTGCTGCTTTTACCATCTTACACAAAATTAGAGTAAGATTCAACTTTTATCATAAGAAAATCTTTTGTAAAAAATACTCAGGAGCATTCTCTGTACCTATTTCCTTACGTGTAAAATAGGTAGGAGAATATTTCCTACCCCATAGCATTGTTATATGGTATGTATATTAAACACATCAAACATGTCTGGCACAACGTAAGTAAATATTAATAAAATATTGTTATTTCCATTGTTAGGGAAGGGAGATATGATGATGTGTTTCCCCAAAATGTGTGCCTTCCAAAGTGTTGAGCTTTGGCTGGATCGTAGCTCCCCAGCTAGGAACTACATTTCCTAGGTCCTCTTAAAATTCAGTGGGCCTGTATGTCTAGTTCTTGCTTGTGGAATGTGAGTGGTAGCAGAATATATCACATCTAAGTCACAGTACTTACCAAGCAGTTGTGTTTCCCTATGTTTTTCCTCCCATTTGCCCAATATATATGGATGAACTCCAAGACTCTATGAGGTGAAGAGGCATAAAGTGGAAGAAATCTGTGTCCTTGAATCACAGAATGGAGGAAAGTAATGTATGCAGGAACAATAAACTATAGAGTGAGTCTATTACATTAATAAGAAACAAACTTCTATGATGTTAAGAGACTAAAATTGGAGAGTTAATTTGTTATGTGTTAGTCAGTTGTCAAAAGTTTTATGAAAGTGATTTAATAAAATTCATATTTACCACATAAGCTGAAAGTAAAATTCTAATTTTTTTCCTATGAATTAGTTATGATAGCCTGGTCATCATGTATTTTCTAA
The DNA here is from genome assembly GCA_004023965.1 of Spilogale gracilis. Taxonomy (NCBI): domain Eukaryota; kingdom Metazoa; phylum Chordata; class Mammalia; order Carnivora; family Mephitidae; genus Spilogale; species Spilogale gracilis. Next base: position 190,844 of record PITA01000115.1, read on the forward strand.
TTAAATCTCAAAGAAAATTTTATCATCATTACATTGTTTCTTCTACGTCTTTTAAAAACACTAACTTCTATGATGGTCCCTTATAAAACCCAATTAATTTTTGTGGGTCTGAAATTTAATTATTGAAAATGGAGAGTGCATTACAGAAGCTATTACAATTCAAGATTTTTTTCTTTTTGTAAATGAATGGTCATAACGGAAATTTACAATTTAAAAACCAATTAAATGAAGGATGTTCTAGTAATTGATGTTCTAATAATTTTGCTGGTGAGCAAAAATCTGTTCTTATAAGTTGGGCCGTTTTCAGTTGACTTTTGCCTCAAATGATGCTATTTGTGATTTTAGTTATGATGTTTTGACCAGAGCCAATAGCTATTTCTTTTATATAAATGGATTTTTATTTCAAAGCTTCTATAACTCAATTCTTAAAAGTAAAATGATGACAGTGTAAAAAATTACAGTAATACCAAAAATTTCAGTGACCTTATTTTTTTAAATAAAACTAGAAAAATATTTATTATGACATATTTACGATATAGTCAGATCCTGGAAGGCAGGGATATATTTATCTTATCTATCTACCTAACTATCTATCCATATAAATATGCACACAGGTATAGTGTTTGGTTTTCCATCTGACTCCTACTCAAAGTATGAGTGGAACTTCTATAGTTTATTTGTTCAACTAAACATCCTTAAAAAAAAAAAGATTTATTTATTTATTTGAAAGAGAGAGAGCTTGGAGAGGGGGGGTTGAAAGTGAGTCTTAAGCAGGTTCCACATACGGTGCAGAGCTAGATGTGGGATTTGATCTCATGACCCTGAGATCACGACCTGAGTCAAAATCAAGAGTCAGACACTTAGTGGACTGAATCACGCAGGCACCCTTAAACATCCTTTTATATACTTTTTTTTTTTCAAGATGAGCTCCAGACTTGTATATGACATTAGCAATATGTTTGTGTTATGCATTGATGTCTGTATATGCATGATTATGATTGCATATCTGTATGTGAAAAAGGATAGATGAGAACTCTTATTCAACATGTTTGTGTGCCCCACCTTCTTGGAAACACTTTCTTATAGGGAAGTGAAGAATTTCAGGTCTCTGTCTGTAAGTATCTTAAAGTATTAATTTTTTTGGTAATAATAATTAGTGCTCATCTTAAGGGCATAATGATATGTTTTGTTTTGGTATTAACAATTCTTTTCATATAGAGTTTCACTGTCCTGTTTTGTTGAAAGGAATCAATAGTTAAATTGTGTCTAGTCAGGGAAAGGCATATAGAACTTGTCCAGTTGCTGTGGGAACTACATTTTTTTGGTTCACTGAAATAATCAATGCAAGGAAAAGACAGAAACTTTGTAAATGACTAAGGTAATATATATATTTATTAAACAACATTTTGGGAAAATACTAAATAATATTTAAAATATTGGTCATAATTCCTTCACCAAACATACTCTGGTAATATTCTGAGATGTTTCCTCTTTACCACACATATTTTATTTATTTATTTATTTTTTTGCTGTGGTAGGCTCTTTGAATCATTTACCCATTTTTGCCTCATTGTTTTCCAGATAACATTATATCAGACTGGCTTCACTGAAATTATTCTTCAAAAAGAAACACAAAGCACATAGGAGTATATATTCTTTAAATATCATTTTGCCATCTTGCATGTTAATGCCTTTAAAACAATCTGTGATAAAGTGCATTTATATTTCTCCAACTGTTCCTTATAACACATTTTCTCTCAAAAATTACCCCATTCTCTGGTTTAGAATCCATTTTACTCCATCACCACTTATAGTGCCAAAGATGGGCAGGTTTACAGAAAGTTTTCTCGTGGTTATATGTCAGACTAACTTCTAATGCAAATACAATTTTAAAGAAATTTTCTGTGGTGGTTATGCCACATCTCTATTCCTGATTGTTCATCTTTCCCTGTCTATGCTTGTTCTTTCTTCTTTGGCTCCAAATTTCATTCATTTACTTGTTGGGAGAATATTTATAAAGTCTTTTCCCGTGCCAGGCAATGTGCGAGACCCTGGGCCATGATGAATAGGACACAACTTTTGACACTAATTACAATATAATGTGATAGGTGTCAATTGGCATAATAGAAGGTATTATGGTAAAAAGAGTACAAGCAGTCAATCTGGTCTCAGGTGAGCAAGAATAGACTTCTCGGGAAAAAGACTTTATCAACTGGAATACTGTCAACCAAGATATGCCTGAACACCAGAAAAGGAAGATTTAGTTGTTATGAAGAATATCCTCAAATATAAATCTGGTAACTCAGGTAGATTCAGGAATGAAACATTCTACAACTGGGACAATTCAAGGTGTTGAGGAAGGAGTAACCAAGCTCCATTCAAAGGCAGGGAAGAAGCTAGACAAACTCATTTAGCTATAGATGGGGTCTCTGAAACTGCCTAGGCCACCGACTGCGTGGTGCCTATGAGCATAGCAAGCTCTCACAAATAATGTGTTGCTCTCATAATGTGTTCATTGTTATCAGTTGCTTTAGCCAAATGGGTGGGGTAGTGCGATATGGAATGTGAGATGAGGTGCTGGACATCAGGCACTTTCTATACTTGGGAGAACAGGAGGCAGGACCCAGGCTTGAGAAAGGACTGCAGCCTTTGGCTTTGAATTCAGTAGGCTTTGCTGCCAAAGACAAAAGCAGTGGAGCCTAGAAAAATTAACATACAAGAGACTCTTAGGAGAGGAACCCCAGGCTGAATCCTGTCAAACATCCTGAATCAACATGCAGTGCACAGAAGTCTCTACTACTGGGAAGGGGGCACATTTTAAGCACCAGCCATACTGAATCCATGACATGGTTAGGGAGATTCTTTCCTCTGGAAATAAAGTATGCTTGTAGACACACTAAGCTTTTTCTCTGACTGTAATCCTTCAAACTAGAAACTATCAAGTTTTAGTAATATGTTTAGTAAAATGCTGTTAAGTGATTAGCTCTCTAAGAATGAAGAGGGGGAACAATTAGGAAAGCCCTATCAGAGACACAGTCTCACAAAGACACCTAGCTTTATTGAATTAGAGGGGTGGGCTGGGTCCTATTCCAAGCTGTCTTGCAGAAGCCGCATCTTTGGAAGGCAGCTTGTAGGGTCTCTGGGAAGTGGCTGGGGGAAGGGTAGGACTCTACACTCTGCTCCTTACACTTGCTGGTGAGCTTTGACAAGAGGTGTTGACTTTGTGGATTTATGACAGACAAGCTTAGGAACCAAGTAAACTTTTGAGATCAATCCTCTCCCTAACTTCCATTACAGTAAACAATTTCTTCTGATGGTCTTCAAAAAAGAATCTGAAAAGGACGTAAGAAATTCCCACAGACTATTTATCTCAGGAATCCACTTCCTGACTCAACAGTCCCAGCCTATTAAGCAATAGGCAGAAGCTCAGGAATGGTGTCTATGATTCCTGTGAGCGGTCACATGCACGAACTTCCTCTGACCACAAATTTCCCTCACCCTGCAATCCTCTTAAAGCTCTTTATTTTATTATTACGTTTCTAAAAACTAATTGTCTAATTAATATGTCTTTAATATAAAACATAAAGGTTCAGAGTAAATGTAGACAGGGAGTACATATACATTTGTAATTATACTGACTTTTTTGATTTAACATGTGAAGGATCTAAGAGTTTTGAGCCTGTATTTTTAAAAGTAAAACTCTAAGGCAGAGCAGAAAATCTGAGACCCCTACATTTTGGGGGGGGCGCACGGGGCACTCTTCCTTTATGTATAAGATTATACAGAGAAGTGAAATGAAATTGAGACTGACCTGAAGAGCAACTGGGTTTCTTATTCTTGATCCTTCATATGCCAGTGTAATTTCTACCCAAACCTATATAATGTTTGAGAAAAGACTATTTCTAAAATTATGGTTCACTCATACAATGGAACACCATGCCTACAGTATGAAAAAGGAAAAAAAATTCCTTATTCAATAATAGGACATAATATTCAAGATATATTAATTGAAAACAAAATTACATGATATAACAGGTTATTATGTGCTCTTATTTGTGTTAAAAAGGAGATAGGGAGAGATAGATTGGTAATACATACACTTGTATATCTAGAGGGTTTTTATAGCAGAATATACAAAAGACTGGTAACTGATAAGAGTAGCTCGTTGTAGGTAAGTTAGGAGAGGGAAATTTTGGGGAGGCTGCAGAACATGGGTACTGGGCTCCTGGTGGGGAAAGAAGACTTAATTCTTATTTAATTGCCCTTGCTCTGGTGGATAGTTTTACTATATAAATGTATTATCATTTTTATTAAAAATAGTTTAAAATATTATCCATGAGCCTTATGTAATGGCATAGATTTTAATCTAAAACTTACTTATTTAGCATATGCTTATTATGAGACATCCAAATAATTACATAGCACTGAACCTCTAAATTAAGACTGTTGTGTGCCCATTTCTAATATACTACATATTTATAGAAAATGGATCTATGGGAGACTCTCATGCAATATTAGGGAATAATATAATAAATTCTATCTATTCTTCTATGACAAAAGTTTCTATAATCTTAAAATTTATCATTTAGGAGTTCAAAACCTTGCTGGAATTCTATACAGTATAGACATCTTCTGTTTACTTTTCCTTTCTTATACTACTGGACATTTTGATAAACTTCGGTTCATCCCTCATTTGTGCAGCCAGAACACAGACCTCCTCAGAATACTATTATCATTGCCCAACCTGAAAAAAACTGTAAAGTACAATTTTATTCCTTTTGGAAATGTAGCACATACTAATGTGAATAGTTTCCCTATAGCAATTGATGACATTGACTTCGTAAATCAAGAGAGATGTAGGGTACATTCATTTGCTTATTTTTAGACCTCTGAAGAAAAATATAGCATTTTAAAACCTTATCATTAGTCATAGAGATAATTGCAATTTAATATTGTGATTAATCTTTAGCTAATGCTTGGTGATAGCCCTTGCAAGTAGGCTATTCATAAAATCTTGAGAGATTGGCCATTTTCTGGACTTCTATATTTAAGAATATAGTTCTCTTCTATTATTTAAAGTCTTCTTTTAAAGTCTGCATAAAAGAGGTGGGTCTTAACTAAGGAAATTTCATCTCATTGTGGAAGATATGTTGAAGTGTCAAGAAACAATGTTTCATTGGAAACATTACCTGAGCCTTGACAGAACAAAAATACATCCTGGCCCTGAGTAAGCAGATGAGTGGGAAGTGGAGGGGATTTGACTGAAATCATCTATCTTTCCACTAAGCATTTTTTCCTTAGTTTTCTTACTTTAGACTTTTTAAATCTTTTTTTTGATTTCCTAAGCATACCCATCTTTCACGAATCTTTAGTCTATGCCAGGCTGCCTCAACTTGGCCTAAAAAGTAAATTACATTAAAGTAAGGTCATAGAAAATCGCATACATAACCAATTTATAATCACACGGACCAAATATACTTTGCATAGCAATTCCACCTCTAAAGTACTTTTGTCAGTTTTTGAAAAATCGGATCCACTCCGTAGAGCATTTTACTAGTTTTGAAAATATTCTAAAATAATTTTGATCTGACCGTCCCATAGAGGCCTCAAGCTAAAAGGGTCCAAAATTAAATTCAGTATTTTCCTCCACTCACTGTCCCATCAACTCCCTTTCCTGTGGTGCTTCTAATCTCAGCAAAGGCCTCTACCCTTCTCTACCCTCAATCACTCCACTCCTCCCCCTCATCTAGTCAAACTGACCTAAACATCTCTCAGGTCCACTCCTTTCTTCTCTTTTATTAATGTCAGTCTAGCTAAAGTTCCAATACTATTGCCCAAATACAGGTTAATAATTAATTTATCTTTGTCTTCAGTCTTTTTACCTAAAATCCATCCCCACAAATTCTTTTAGGACACAGATATGTCCATGCTGCTTTCTTCAGATGACTTCTTTGTGAAGGGTTCAAAACTTCACCAGCTGACATATGCCTAATTTTCCATGATCAGATTTTATCCTGTGTCCCCTATGTATTCTGAATTTTCAGGCATAATCATCCGTGACAACTGTTCTTTGAATGAGACAGTTTCTCTTATGATTTCATGGAGTTAGAAGTGTCAATGAGCAAACAAGTGTCCCAGCAAAGAACTTCTGCAAATATCCCCAGGAAAAGACACAACAGTAAATAATTTTTTTTAAAAAGTACTTAGGGGGAAAACTGGGCTTACTCTCTAAACAAAATAAAATATAAGAAAACTTATTTCCTTCAAAGATAGATACTAAAGAAGAGACTACCAAGAAATAAACCACAGCTTTGCTAAATTATACTTTTCTTTTTATGAAAGTAGACTGAAAACATTAAAGAATAATATCGCCCTATTTTTTGTCATTGTCCTGACCTTGAAGGGAAATGAGGGTCCAATAAGTAATTTGAATAAAAGTATGAAGTGATGTCCTTGGAAGGAAGTGATACAATGACAATTGGGGCAGATGAGGAAATCTACCTTTCCCATGTGCCTTAAATTCCAGGCAAACCACACTCATTGTCTGGAGTTCCTGGAGGTAGCAGAGCTTTCCCTTTGAGCATGCCACTCTTTCTCTCTGCCTTGAATGCTTCCCCTCCCTGCCTGCCAGTTTCACTTCTGTTCATCCTTCAAGTTTCTATGTCAATATCACCACCTCTGTGAAGCTTTCCCTATCCACCTCATCTGCTGTATACCTTCCACCATATGTTAAAGCTGCTTACTCATGCATCTTGTCAAGTACATCATGCTTCTTCAAGGGCACTACCATATCTCTAGTATCTGTCACAAAGAGTTCTGCTGAGTAAATAAAGGAATGAATCTACCACAAACTCTGAAGAAAAAAACAAATAACAGCACTAGCAATTATCAGATAGGGTTCAGGTTTTACAACCATTAATTTGAAAAAAAAAATTTTGGTTTATAGTATAAGTTTCAGTTAATTTGCTAAGTTTGCAATCTCATTACCACTGCAAGGGAAACCATCCATTCTGTCTTTCCATGTTCTACTTCGTTCATAAATAAGGAACTTTTTGCTTTCTCAAAAATATTACAACTAGAACATTTACTTTTTCTGACCTTTCACTTGTTCATTTCCTTGGATGGAGAGTGAATTATGTGATGAGTGTGATGGTAAGACTCTGACTACATTTATTTTTTCGAATTCTCAATGTCAGTATGCTCAAGGTTGCTAACATGTGTTACCTTTCCTCTTGAGCTCTCTCTGCAGCTCAGTGTGAGGTAGCTACTTTCCAGACCCAGCTCACTCCAATTTTAAGTCCCAAAGCCTAGACATGTGAAGAAATCCATTTTGATTTCAGGCAGAGGAGAGGTTTTCTAATGCACCTTTATCAGATATAAGTAAGCAATATATTTTATCTATATCTGGCCCTTTTGATTATTTTTCAGTTGGTACAGAATTTGTGTGGAGTGAGAATACCATTTGTAAAATCAGAAAACACTTAATAAACCTCATAATTCATGTGTTTAAATGAAGTAAAGCAATCTTTTGGCTCTCTAGATGGCAGAACTGCTAAATGTTGGAATCAGAGTAAATAGGCTTTAAACTTTGATAAATTTGTGAGAGATATTCCATAGAAACAAGAAAATTAGATTCCACTTTCAAGAAACGTATTTTAAAAACATGAAACAACAACGGAAATCAGAGCTGGTGAGATTTAGGCACAGCTCTTCTTCCTCACCACCAGCCCACTGGAAACCCTTTAGACATTCCAGCAAAGTTACTTTCTGTGGTTGATACTGCAATTCGGACTTGGCTTTTGCTTATATAATGGTTTGGTTGGCTCCTTTGTTTTACTGTCAAAGCTGAATTTTACTGAGCAATTCTACCCCTGACCTACTTTCATGTAGGATTGCCTTTGTCCACGTAGGCCAGATACCTCCAAATGATTGGGATCATAGAAAAAGGCAGGATAATATCTCTTGATCTAAACATGATCTTTACTTCACTTTTCTGATTTAGGACAAAGATAAGGACTTGGAGATGAGGTATTTGCTTTTCTTTTCCATCCTAAGGAACGATCATTTGGACAGTTAGTTGGTCCCTGTCTCTTCATTACGTGGTTAAAATCCTTCCCCTTCAAGAACCTAGACTATATAACTTATATGTGGGAAAACACACTGTGAAAGAATATATCCAGGTAATAGTTAGTGCTAAAGCATCCTGGAAAAAAATGATGAAGATGAGTCAAGAGAAGTTTTGGAAAAAGAAACACTATAAAATCACTGTTAATGTTATTATGGGAGTTGGGGGGACAGGTAAGTTAGGAAGTGTGGGGAAGGTGCTTATGTCTAGGCTCCCTTGCAAAGAACTCAACTCTGTGTATTTTCCCTTTGGAAACTGAAAATATACTATTTATCACAAAACTTTAGTTTTTCATCTTTTGTTTAGTTATCATCTTAAATTGCAGCAAAATACAATAAAGAAAAAAATCTATAGCTGTATATATAGCATAATGGTCTCAGGGAGGCTAAAGGGATGAGGTAGTACAAAGGTAAAATGACCTGACTTATCCTCCTGACAGAAAGCAGACTCCCATGCAGACAGTGGCCATCATATCAGTAAGATTGTGACCTCTGTTCTTTCCATGTTGATCTTCAGGCTAGATACAGCCTTTTCTGAAGAACAGGGCATGATATGTCTTGTTTGTCTCAGAGATAAAAAGATAATGCAAGTCAGAAAGTCTAATGATGAATTTTAGAAAATGAAACTGTGGTTAATTTCCAAGGGAATTACTGACTTGAATGAACATAAAAACACAAACAAAACAGGGTCTTCCTCCATAATTGAGGGAGAACAAATAATAATAATACAACGCACACAATCAAAGAATTTAGAGCCAGTAAAAGCGTAGGAATTATTCAGTCCTTGTTTCTGGTTTTGAATTTGAGGTTTAAAGAGGTTAAAATCTTGTCCCAAGATCACCCAGTGTGTGACAGGGAGGAGGGTTGTGGTGAAGCCTAGAAACCAGGACTTCTGTCTATAATCTGTGTCCCTTAACACACCATGCTGGCCTCTTCTCAAATGGTCCCTATGAGCTATGGTGAAAATCAATCCATGCCTCAAATTGGCAGAGTCAAAGAATGATCAGTTTTCTCGTCAGCTGTGCCCAATGAACTGCACGACTTGGATTTCTCCTGCAATGTCTCAATTTTTCCTTGCCCAGTTATTTTTATGACCTATTTAAGACATCATAAAATTATATAGTAAATGAAAAAGACTGTAACTTGTAAGACTATATTATGAGGATAATGCTATTAGTAAGAAATCCTAAGTAGACTATTACTTTTTTAATTTCACAGATATCTGTAAGTTCTGCTTGGGAGAGCTGGTTTGGACTGGGTACAAAGAAATTAACCATGCAACAATTTATCTCTTTGGCAAAACCATTTTCTTAGTTCTTCAAGATGACTTTTGCTTGAAAAATGAACACATGTCTGCAGCCAGTGTACAAATCCAATGGTCATTGCTATAATATTGCAAAATACCATCTGACCTGCCCAAATACATATTTTTAGACCGTTCTATAAATGGCTCCTTCCCCTGGGATACATATTTCTATTCCTTTTTTGTGAATGAATGTGTTCCCCACTCCCGCACCCTTCATTTACAGGAAGAGGAAGAAACATTGGAATTACTAAACAGAGCATGACTTTTTTTTCCAGAAAACAGGCCCAACCATGAGAATTAGAACGTCACTTGGCAACCAGATCCCTTTTCTATGACACTTTAGGAAAGAGCTTACCTCCACACACTTCCCGAAGCCTTATAAGGTCAGGAGTGTTTGCTGAGAAACGTTTATTTTCCTCTGCCCAATTTAAAGGCATCACAGTCTTTTACAGAAAGGTTTAAACTCTATGAAATCATTCAGTAAGGAGACTTTGGATATAAAACTTGTCATATTAAAACTACTAAAATCAGTTTATTGGAATTGGCTCCAATCTAAAATAATTAATATGAGAATATAGTTCTTGTATTTGTATTTAAAAAAAAAAAAAACCTCACTATCTTTTAAATCCTTTTAATAGTGTTTTATCTTAATTGTAGTAAGGTTAGTCAAAGATATGGTTGTTAGCTTCCCTGAAAAAAATGGAGAAGAAAAGTTCAAATTTTTAAACATATTCAGAGTAAATTTATAAAGTAAAATGTTAAATTCATCTTATATGTAAATGGTTATTACATTCTTTCAGAAATCCACTAGGAAGCTCTGTTCATTAATCTGACTTGACGGTACCTTTAGGGTCTCTCTTATTAATGCTGCCTTGCTCTTTTTTCATCACAAAAGCCAAATCCTCACTAGTAACTCTTGATGGAAGAACATCACTGTGGAGCAGAAAAGGGAAATATGCATCCCAAAGATATTGGAATTTACTCGGAAAGACAAATATAGAAAGCAAATTAATGGTTGATAAATATCGAGAGGTCTTTAATGACTGAAGTCTCATGTATTCAAACATTATAAAACGGAGGCAAGCTGCCAAGAAGCCAATTGCTGGAAGGATTTGTTGAGCTTTTATGACATGATGTCACGAAAGCCTTTGGAAACATTAATACATAAAAGTCACCACCCCACTTCCCCCTGAGAGAGATTCAAAATGCCATGGAAAGTTCAAGGTACTAAAATGCCCTGATCTCTTAAAGATCTCCACTCCTGGAATAAGGATCCAGGATATTTTAAATGTTACCTGGTTAGTTATGAAGATAATCCTTAAGTCTTAGAATGTTCTTGATCTTAAACTTATTTCTCAAACTCTGTCAAGGTACAGAAAATGTTATTATAAACTGCATAAAAACTGATTGGATCCTGACAAATTAAGCTGAGTTTAATGACTGAAACTTTGATAAATTAAATTTACCTTTTCTTTTGTCATCTTCTTATATTTGACATACGTTATTGAATTTATCAGTGTTTTTCCATTTTAAAGCAGACATTAAACAGCAATCTCACAGTTTCTGCAAGGGGTAATTTTTATTTATTTGGACAAAACAGTATTTTGATGGTTTAAAATAATCTGGATCTGTGCTTATAAATGGTGCTCTTTTGCGGGTGCTTCTAGAGACAGTCTTATACTAGAAGGAAGACCTTCCTTCAGCTGCTGAATCCAAGTAATGGAGTTTTGTTGATTTGGCATCTCCTAACTTGATATCCATCAAAACATATAATTTCTCCTTAAATTAAGGTCATGCTCTACCAATCATTATTTGCTTCATAAAGAGTCTTTCTTGGCTAATGAGGATAGCCACTGACTTACAGGATAAGAGATACAAGTTATTGAAATGAATTCCAGTTTCCACCCAGTTCCTTAGTTGCAAGATATTCCCCTACCACACATCTAATATGTATAATCTTGGAGAGATTATTTAGAAATTGTTTTTAGTGTTTCTGATTCTTTGCTTCTCCTTATCCTCCCTATAACAGTCTATATGCTACCAAACCATAAGGCAGGAGAATTTGAGGAAATTAAAAATAAAAATCATATATTTTAGTTTGGATAAGAAGCTGGATGTAGAAAGAATCTATAATAGACTAATAATAAACTTTTAGATTATCTGTGGCTTTTTATTATGGATTATTTCATGTAAAACAAAATTTTGTTACAATCATAATTTTTTCCATAATAAAAATTTTTATAATTTTTTTTACAGATTTTATTTATTTATTTGACAGAGAGAAACACAGCCAGAGACGGAACACAAGCAGAAGGAGTGAGAGACGGAGAAGCAGGCTTCCTGCCGAGCAGGGAGCCCGATGTGGGACTCCATCCCGGGTCTCCGGGATCATGACCTGAGCCGAAGGCAGTCGCTTAACCAAACTGAGCCACCCAGGCGCCCCAAAAATTTTTATAATTTTTAACAATTTTTAACATCATTTTATATTTCTAGATGTTGTGATGGGTGCCTTCCTAAAAGAAAGGCATAAACAATATTAATTTATTAAAATTAGCCTTTATTATCATTAGTAGGAGAAAGTCAAATAATGACAGCTCTCTCAAAAATACATAGTGATAGCTGGTTTTAGAGTAAGGTATTCACAAAGGGGTGTTTAGGTTAAATTTTGTATATCAATACTGTTCTTGGAAGAATATATTTACTTACTCAATCATTTAAAAATATTTTTAAAGGTCTATTATGCATCACTCCAAGTATGCATCACCTTTCTCTCAAATAGGGCATAATCTGATGAATACAATGATTGAGTACTTGTGAGGAGACTAATCTGAATTCAGGATGATAGAGAACAGAGGAGGGCAATCTTCCTAGAGAGGGTTAAATTGATGAGCAGGAATTGTCAGATAAAGATGGGAAGGCATCTGAGGCAAAAAGACACAGTCAACAAAGATGACTGTAGTCCGAGGCTTGAAATGGATGAAGTCGAGTGTACTCTACTCATGTTGTTAAAGCATAAAATAGGAGATCAAAAATGGCAGTAGATGACTAGAGGCATGGGTAGAAGCCAGACTATGGAGGAGGTTCTATGTCATGTTTGAGATCTTGGTCCTTTTTCTTATAAGCAATGGAGAGATGTAGAAGTGTTATAAGCAGGTATAGACATATGGAGAATGAATTTGAAGAGATTAGCTTGGAGCTGATTGGGAGGCTGCTAAAGTAATCTATGTTAAAGATAATGCAGTAGTAGTAGGAAAAAACTAGATATGTTTGAACAACACTTTGGTGATATCAGCAGGATAGTTACTGAATGTGAAAAGATAAGGGTGAAGGAATAATTAAGAATAAATACTTATGGTGTAGGTGATTAGGTAGATGGTAAAGCCTGTCACCTGTACTAAAAAGTCCTAGGGACACCTGGATGGCTCAGTTGGTTCAGTGGCCAAGTTGGTTTCCACTCAGGTTGTGGTCTCACGGTCATGGGATTGAGCCCAGCATCAGGCTCTGTGCAGAACACAGTCTGCTTCAGATTCTCATCCTCCCCCATCTCATACTTCTCCCCACTCCACTCATTCTCTCTCCCTAAAATAAACAAATATAATCTTTAAAAAAAATCCTAGAGAAGTTTAGAGAGGAAGAGGATGGGCTGATGTTGAGACATTTTAATTTTAGAAAGGGTTTTTGTCCATTCGAATGGTGGTATCTTGCAAGTCAGTCAATGCTTAAATTTATAACCAGAAATATAAATTCAGAAATAATTTTCATATAGCTGGTAGTTAAAATAATATGTGTGTCTAGGATCTTCCTATGAAAGAATATGACATAAGATCAGTTTCATTTTTTTTAAGGCCCAACAACATAGTTTTTACAAAGTTTTAAGTGATCAGAGAAGGAAAAGTCCAATAAGGAGACAGAACAGAACTGGCATAGGTATTAGAAAATTTAAATTGGAGAATAAAGTGCCAGTGAAGCCTACTAAGTAGAAAGTTTCATGTTTCTGTTTCTAGAAAGAGAGAACAACCATCAGTTTTGTTTGTAATAGAGAAAGTCAGAGAAGTAGAAAGAATACTTACCTATAGATACGGTAATAAAGAAGTCATTAATATCTTAGTGAGATCTTGTCCAGGGTTGTGATGGTGAAGAATCCTTATCACTATGCCTTAGGTATAGTTTGCATGGATATAGATTGCATGGATGACAAAGTGGAGACAGAAATATAATCTTCTGAGAGGCTTGGATGAGAAAAGACTAAGAAAGATTGCCTCTCTTCTCCCTCTCTCTCCAAATTTAAAACAAAAACAACTCTCCTCAAAACTCAGACTACAGTGGCTAATACCTTCTTCTTCCTTCTCAGCCTACCTTCCATTTTCTTCTTTACACCTATCTCTCTGACATCCCTGTCATTAAAATTGATCTTATTGGACTGCAGAGAAGTGAGGGGGAAAGTAGAAGAGCTGAAAAAATACTAATAAATTAATACATACTTTTCCTGTTAACTGAACTATTGCAAAGATAAAGAAAAGCACTGTGATATCCAAATTGTTATTGCATGTTTGCAGCGTTATCTGTGGAATAAAGCAGCAAATGAAGAGAAATCTTATTCAAGAGTCTATCAAGCTGTCTTTCTCTTTCATGTCTGAGGTATTTTATAATAGTCAAAGGTTGGGCTCTGGGGTCAGGCTGCTTGGGTTTAAATCCTGGCTCTTCCCCTTATGATCTGTATGTCTCAAAGCAAGTTATTTAGCCTCTCTTTATCTGCATTTTCTCATCTGTAACATGAGGGTGGTGATACTATCACTGAACTCACAGTTATTATGGAGATTAAAGGAGATAATGTTGAAAATATACAGTGAGTCCTCATTTGTTTTGACTGCTAATACAGAGAGAAGAAGAAAAAGGAAGCCGAGAGAGGAGAATTTAAAATGTGTGTGAGTTTACTTTAGAAATAGTCTGTGAAATAGAAAGCTATTTGGATTTTCCCCTACATTGAAACACTTAAAGCTAAGAGATCAGCAAACCTTCAGGGATCTTTGATGACAAGTTCTCTGAAAATCAGATGGCTGGGGTGCCTGGGTGGCTCAGTGGGTTAAAGCCTCTGCTTTAGGCTCAGGTCATAGTCTCAGGGTGCTCAGCAGGGAGTCTGCTTCCTCCTTCTCTCTGCCTGCCTCTCTGCCTACTTGTGATCTCTCTCTCTGTCAAATAAATAAATAAAATCTTTAAAAAATCAGATGGCTGTTGGCAGTCCCGGTAGGGTTTAATTATACAATTGAATTCAGGGTGAAGTAAATGTTAAAGATGATTTCAATTAACAAATGGCTCTTAATGGTTGTGTATAATGTGAAAGTTAGAAACTGATATGAAAAAATAAAAAGATTATTGGGAAAGATATAATCAGAAACCTTAACCACTTGTTATATTATAAATCTTGTTTTATAAAGACTATTTGACTCAGTGAATGGTACTTATGTTTGGTTTGATAGAATTTTCATTTGAAAAAAAAGGTAGTAGAAAATGTATGGTCATATAGTGCTGGTCAGGTCTAGTCCATGGTTTATATTTCAGATTAGATGACTGGTATTCCTACTGCTATAGCTATTTTATATTTTTAAGTAGTAAATAAAATTCTTAAAATTTGAATCTCTAGGGGTGCTTGGGTGGCTCAGTTGGTTAAGAGACTGCCTTCAGCTCAGGTCATGATCCTGGAGACCCAGGATGGAGCCCCACATTGGGCTCCCTGCTCGGCGGGAAGCCTGCTTCTCCCTCTCTCACTCCCCCTGCTTGTGTTCCCTCTCTGGCTGTGTTTCTCTCTGTCTAATAAATAAAATCTTTAAAACAAATTTTTTTGAATCTCTAACCCAAAGTTATAAAGAGTATTAAATTCTATTTACATGACCAAACCTTCTTATAGCTCTATAACAAGAACAAACAAGAATCTCTACTTCCCTGAATCTGTTGCTACTGCAGGCCATTTATTACCTACCATAATTGTCTTATATTGTTAATTAATCTTCAGTTTATTACTTGACGACTCAGCTGATACACAAATCTTTTAAAGCAATATTATTTGGCCCCAGCTGTGACTTACTATGTTACCTTACATCACAGGCAGTCTTGAATCATAAAGAAAACAAACAAAAACTTTACCTACAACTTTTATTTGTTTGACTATATTCTCTCTGATGGTAAAGACTTTACCTCCATGGGCTCAGCATTCAGGCCTGGCATCGTGCATACACAAAATAAATTTATGATGGATGTGGGAATAATTCTAAACAGAATAGCCTTGGGATAATCATAAAATGATAAAGCTCGTCTTTCATGTTTCCAGGCTCCATTTCTTATATTCCCTCCCATTTCAGAGACATCTCATTGAAACTATGGCTTGATTGTGTAGTAATTGCTCCTGGACACTAGGCTATCACATACAAGAAATGGAGAGAGGAAAAACAACCAGAGACAGGATGCCAGAGCCTAAGCACCCTTAGTTGATCCAGACACCACAGGCACTTGCACCAGAGAAAATCTGTGTATTTTCTCTTTTCAGGTCTGTTTCATTAAGCGGAGGTTGCTATGGATTTTGGTTTCCAGAGGGGGTGGAAGGAAGCTTTTGTTTTGTTTTGTTTTTATTAAACAGATAGAATGTCACAGAGTTCTGGGCCCTTCAGGATCTGCTAATTCTGCTGCTTGAAGAAGACTGGCAGAATGAACTCCACAACTAAAGGTGGAGAAGAGGCCATGTTGAAGAAGGAAGAAAGTGTGGAGATGTGATTTGGGAAGGAAATGGATCATGACCCCTGGGTGGAGAGGAGCTATGATAGTGGAGAAGGTCAAGAGACAGACCAGCACACAGGGGAAAACACTCAGAAAATGAATCCCCATAGTAATTGGCTTGGAAAGTGAGAGAGTCCAAATTGTGTGACTTCTGGCAACCAGGGGAGCTCAAAGTCTACAGTTTTAAAGGCCAAAAGGTTTGGCTGGGATAAAGCCCAGAGGGCATTGCACTGCTCTTGGAGAGAACATAGGCAAACAACCTATGGATATATAGTGTGAAGACAGCGATCTGAAGAGCATCTGGGACACACAGTGGGGAGGTTATTTGTTCATACTGCAATATGTCCCAGAGAGGCAACATTCATGGAGCGTTCCCTCTGGGAACGGAGAAACTGACAGGTACCATTTCCCTCCCATGCTCCTTAACATAAGCAGAGGACCACCTGAGGGAACCAGCACAGCTTGGACATTTGTTACCTAACTTGCTTATACAAGGTCCTGTCCCCACATTCTTGTAGAACTGCTATTCCTAGTCCTGTTTACCTCAGTCCGAGTTCAACAGGCCCGCTCCCCAGAAGAATAGCCCAATCCCCTGTCCACACTGCATCTCTGGGAATTTTGTAGAGCTCCAGTTCTGGCAGTGGTGATGAGAGGTCTCATTTCACAAACTGGTCAGAGTACACCTAGTTAAAACTCACCACATTTCCAGGGATGAAACACTTTTCACAACAGGCAAAGAGAGGTTCTGCAAATATCTGATCTGAAGAATAAAGTGATCAGGACAAAATAGCAAAGTATACAAAGCACACACTGGAGACACTCTCAGAAGTGTCCTGGGGAACAGAGGACACTACATAGTTGGGCACTATAGAACCTCTTCTTCATAAGCCTAGTACCATCAAGAACACGAGACACATCACAGACTTTCCTAATACATAGAAACAGGCACAGAGACTTACATAAGTGAGAGGACAGAGAAATTTAACCCAGATTAAAAAAAAATAGGACAAGGCCATGGACAGAGATCTAAGTGAAACAGTTTTAAGTAAATGCCTGATAGAAAATTTAAAGTAATTATCATAAGGAAACTCACTGGACTTGAGAAAAGAGTGAAATACATAAGCGAGACCCTTAGCTAGAGATAAGAAATAATACAGCAGAGATAAAGGGCTCAATAAATAGTATGAAAAACACATTTGATGGGAAGAAGAGCAAGCTGGAAGAAGCAGAGAAGTGAATTAGTGACCTAGAAGACAGAGTAACAGAAAGTAATCAAATTGAATATAAGAGAGATAAAAGAATTATGCAAAACAATGATAGACTTAAGGAACTCAGTGACACCATCAAATGTAACAACTTTCATATTATAAGGAGTCCTGGAAGAAGAAGAGAGAGAAGGGGACAGAAAATTTATTTGAAGAAATAATAGCTGAAAACTTCTCTAATCTGTCTAGGGAAGGAAACAGACATCCATATGCAGGAGGCACAGAGAACTCCCATCAAAATCAACAAAAGCAGATCCACACCAAGACATATTGTAATTAAATTGGCAAAATATAGTGATAATGAAAAAAATTTTAAAAGCAGCATGGCAAAAGAAGACAGTAACATGAGGGAAAACCTATAATGTTAGCAGGGGATTTTTTGCAAAAATTTTCCAAGCCAGAATAGAGTGACATGATATACTCACTGTGCTGAATGTGAAAAATCTGCAGGCAACAATACTCTATCCAGCAAGGCTATCATTCAGAATAGGAGAGATAAAGAGTTCCCCAGACAAACAAAAACTAAAGGAGTTCATGATCAATAAACCAACCCTGCAAGAAATATTAAAGGGGACTCTTTGAGTGTAAAAGAAAAAGGGGTGACAGTATAAAGATAGGAAACACAAAAGGAGTAAAAATGAATATTTCTTAAAAAAAGATCAGTCAAGAAATTCACAAAATAAAAGGATGTGAACTATGACAACATAAATTTAAAATGTAGGGAGGAGAGGAGTAAAGAATGGGTTCAAGTTCAATGATTCTCAGTTTAATATTTATTACTATATGCAGAAAAGGTTACAAACAACCTAATGGTGACTATATATCAAAAATAACTAATAACTATACAAAGAATAAAGAGAAAGAAATCCAAATATATAACTAAAGAAATTCAGCAAACCATGAAAGACAAAAAAGAATCAGAGAAAATCTTCAGAAACAACCACAAAACAGATCATAAAATGTCAACAAATCTATGTATGTCAATAATTATTTTGAATGTAAATGTAAACCTTCCAATCAAAAGGTATAATGTGGCAGAATGGAAAAAATAAACAAGAACAATATATATGCTGCCTACAAGAGACTCATTTTAGACCTGAAAGCACCTGAAAGTGAGAGGATAGAGAAACATCTATCGTGCAAGTGCAGATCAAAAGAAAGCTGGAGCAGCAATACTTATATGGGACAAAATAGACTTTAAACCAAAGAATGTAACAACTAACAAAGAAGGACACTACATAATAAGAAAGGGGACAATCCAACAGAAAGATATAATAATTGTAACTATTTATGCACCCAATATAGGAGCACCCAAAAACATAAAACTGTTAATAAAAAACATAAAGGAACTAACTGATAATAATACAATAATAGTTGCAGACTTTAACATCCCATTTACATCAATAGATTATCTAAACAGAACATCATCAAGGAAACAATGACTTTAAATGACACACTGAAATGGAGGGATTTAACAGTTATATTCAGAACATTCCATCCTAAAACAGCAAAATGTACATTCTTTTCAAGTGCATATGGGACATTCTCTTGAATAGATCACATATTAGCCCACAAAACCAGCCTCAACAAATTCAAGAAGATCAAAGTCATATGACACATTTTTTTCTAACCACAATGCTATGAAACTAGAAGTCAACCACAAGAAAAAGTCTGGAAAGAACACAAATACATGGAGGTTAAATAACATGCTTCTAAACTAAGAATAGGTCAACCAGGAAATAAAAGAAGAAATGAAAAAATACTGGAAACAAATAAAAAAAAACCCACAATAATCCAAAACCTTTGGGATGCAGCAAAAATCATTCCAAGAGGGAAATTTGTAGCAATGCAGGCCTACCTCAAGAAGCAAGAAAAGTCTCAAATAAACAACCTAACTTTATACCTAAAGAAGCTAGAAGAAAAACAACAAACAAAACCTAAAACCAGAAGAAAGAAGGAAATAATGAGTATCTGAGCAGAAATAAATGATACAGAATCTAAAAAGGAATAGAGCAGATCAATGAAACCAGGGGCCAGTTCTATGAAAAAAAATCAATAAAATTGATAAACCTCTAGCTAGACTTATCAAGAAAAAAGGATAAAGGACTCAAATAAATAAAATCACAAATGAGAGAGGAGAGATCACAACCAACACCACAGAAATGCAAACAATTATAAGAGAATATTATGAAAAATTATATGCCAACATATTAGACAACCTAGAAGGAATGGGTAAATTCCTAGAAACATATGAACTAACAAAACCGAAACAGGAAGAATAGGAAATTTGAACAGACCGATAACCAGCAAAGAAATTGCATTAGTCATCAAAAAACTTCTGATAAGCAGAAGTCCAGGACCATATGGCTTCATGGGGCATTCTATCGAACATTTACAGAATTAATACCTATTCTTAAACTATTAAAAAAAAAACCACCAAAAAAACAGAAAAAGAAGGAAAACTTCCAAATTCATTCTATGAGGTCAGCATTACCCTGACACCAAAACCAGATAAAGACTCCACTAAAAAAAGAGGCCAATATTCCTGATAAACATAGATGCAAAAATCCTCAACAAATAGTAGCAAACCAAATTCAACAATATATTAAATAAACCATTCATCTCAATTAAAGTGTGATTTATTCCTGTGTTGTAAGGGTGGTCAATATTCACAAATCAATCAACATGATACATCACATCAATCAGATAAAGGATAAGAACCATATGATCACTTCAATAGATGCAGAAAATGCACTTGACAAAGTACAACACCCACTGATTTTTTTTTTTTTTAAATAAACCCTCAACAAAGTAGGTTTAAGGGAACATACCTCAACATAATGAAGACCATATATGAAAAACTCACAGCTAACATCATCCTTGGGGAAAAACTGAGCTTTTCTCTTAAGGTCAGGAACAAGACAAAGATGTCCACTCTTAACTGGTTTTATTCAAAATAGTACTGAGAGTCCTAGCCACAAGCAGACAACAAAAAGAAATAAAACTTCCATTTTAGTGGAAGTAAAACCAACAAAGTAAAACTTCCATTATTGGCAGAAAACAAGATAATATATATATACAGAAAACCCAAAGACTCCACCAAAACACTGCTCCTACTGATAACTGAACTCAGTAAAGTTGCAGGATACAAAATCAATATACAGAAATCTGTTGCATTTCTATAAACCAATAATGAGGCAGCAGAAAGAGAAATTAAGGAAACATTCTCATTCACAATTGCACCAAGGATAAACAGAACCTAGAAGTATTCCTAACCAAAGAAGTGAAAGTTTTCTATTCTCAAAATTCTAAAGTGTTGATAAAAATTGAAGACAAAGAAGTGGAAAGACATTCCATGCTCATGGATTGGGAAAACAAATATTGTTACAATGTCTATTTAGCAATCTCTACTTTTAACAAAATTCCTATCAGAATACCAACAGCATTTTTCACAGAGCTAGAACAAACAATTATAAAATTTTCTTGGAACCACAGAAGACCTCAAATAGTCCAAGCCACCTTGAAAAAGAAAAGCAAAACCCGAGGCATCACAATTCCAGACTTTACATTATATTATAAAGCTATATAATCAAAACAATATGGCACAAAAAAATAGACAAAAGAGATCAATAGATCAAAATAAAAAACCCAGCAATGGATCCATGTCAATTAATTTTTGACAAAGCAGGAGAGAATATCCAAGGAGAAAAAGACAGTCTCTTCAACAACTGGTGTTAGGAAAATTGGACAGCAACAGGCAAAAGAAAGAAATGGGACAACTTTCTTATACCATACACAAAAATAAATACAAAATAAATAAAAGACCTAAGTGTGAGCCTGGAAACCATAAAAATCCTAGAAGAGAACACAGGTAGTAACTTCTTTGCTATCAGCCATAGAAACATTTTTCTATTGTCTCCTTAGGCAAGGGAAACAAAAGCAAAAATAAACTATTGGGACTGTATCAAAATAAAAACTCCTGCATGGTGATGGAAACAATCAACAAAACTAAAAGACAACCTGCAGAGTGGGAGAAGATGTTTGTAAATGACCTATCTCATAAATGGTTAGTATCCAAAATATAGAAAGAACTTATAAAATTCAATGCCCAAAAAACAAATAATCCAAATAAAAAATGGACAGAAGACAGGACAGACCTTTCTCAAATGAGGACATCCAGATGACCAACAGACACATGAAAAGATGTTTATCATCACTTACCATCAGGGAGATGTAAATTGAAACTACAATGAGCTTTCACCTCACATCTCTCAGAATGGCTAAAATCAACAACACAAGAAACAACAGGTGTTAGTGAGGATGTGGAGGAAAAGGAACCCTCATGAACTGTGGTAGGAATGCAAACTGGTACAACCACTCTGGAAAACAGTAGGGAGGTGACTCAAAGAGTTAAAAATAGAACTACCTTATGCTCCAGCAATTGCACTACTAGGTACTTACCCAAAGGATACAAATATGTAGATTTGAAGGGATACATGTACCTTGATTATCAACAATAGCTAACTATGGAAAGAGCCTAAGGATCCAACAACTGATGAATGGATAAAGAAGATGTGTTTAGCTAGCTAGCTATAATGGAATATTACTTGGCCACAAAAAAGAATGAAATCCTGCCATTTGCAATGATGTGGATGGACCTGAGTGTATTATGCTAAGTGAAATAAATCAGTCAGAGATGTGATTGGGAGATGGGCTGACAGGTATTAAGGAAGGCACTTGTTATGATAAGCACTGGGTATTATATATAAGCGATGAATCATTAGATGCTAATCCTGAAACCAATATTACACTATAAGTTAACAAGCTAGAATTTAAATACAAATTTGGAAGAAAAAAGAAACAGACTATTAATGATAGAGAACAAACTGATGGTTACCAGAGGGGAGGGGCATAGGGGCATGTGAAGATGATGTTTTTCCACTGCAGTGCTGTTAATTATAAATTTAAATCATAATATAAATGATGATTGATCACTTTTTAGCAGATGATGATGAATGTATTTGCAAATACATGTAAAAAATATCTTTGGGATACTTGTCAGAAGTGTACCTCATCTTTTCAAATGATCATTTGACTTTTAGATGCATTAATAGCAGTAACTGACATTTATTTATGGTAGTATACTAAGTAGTAATTAATTTCACACAACAACCACAGGGGTAGGCCCTACAAATCTCAAAACTTTATGGATGAAGAACCTAAGGCAAGGTTGAGTAAAGTATTGTAGGGAAACTCAACCAATCTGTGTTACTTCTCAAAAGTACTAAACATAGTCCATTCTATTATCTAGATCTTTTAATAACATATGAACTAAATCTTACTTTAATAAGGACTGGGATAAACTTTTAATAGGTCAACTCAAAACTTCCAAAATTCATAGGTTTTCCTATGTACTTAACGTAACTATATTTGCAATCCAGGATTTCATCATTTATATTTACCATTGAATAGAAGTTAATTTTCAGAAGCACCTCCAGAGAGAATGGTCATTTAAAAACCTACCTTTAAAAAAACACTTTTTAAAAATAAAGTGAAACATAAGTCATGGATATTTTCTGTTCTAAACAGTACTAGCCTTGGGCAGTAATCATACACTCTTAACTTAAAAGGTTAAGGCTTTAAGGGAAAAATAAAATGACCATTGTTCATGACTGTTAATTTGATTAAAACCTTTAAAAAAAATTGGTTTCATCATGAGCCAGACAACAAATTAGCTTATAGAAATATATTGGCTCCATTTAATATATAAAAAATAAAACCATGTGTATAGCGTTTTGTTTTTCCTAAACCACAGTCTTTTAGAGGGCTCAAATTTACAGAGGAACCCTGATGAGTAGCATGTGTTGAATTTAGAAAGCTGGGCTTGAAAAATTACACTGTATACACAAACTCTTTCATATGCAGCAGGATCTGTGTGTACTTATCTTCGATATCATTTTCACGAATAGACACAGAAGCATGCTTGTCTTAATCGTTAGTCCCTACGGTATTATGAAGTCTTTTTACTGGGTGAAAGTCATTAGGGGCAAATTGGGCCTACCATGTCTGATCTATTTTCTTTGTCCTTTGTCCCTCATTGTCTTGCTTCTCCACCACACAAAACCCGGTGGAGAAGCATCAGCGGACGACACAACAGCTGCAATGGCAACTGGGTGCTTAGTCAGCATGGCCTCTAAACTCTTACAGTAGCCAATTTTCTTCAAAATCCTCCAATTCTCTGGCCACATTTGGGGCAGCTTTTGAGGGACAATATGTTAATAAGAACTTTTAAACCAGCGGCTCGCAAATCAAATTCAAATACTAACATGTTTTGATTTGTTTGTTGTTTGGGTCCTCACTGTGTGCTTTATTTTAATCATATTTGTTCATTTACTTTGAGATCTTATATACAGAAAATTGGATGACAATACTTCTGATCCATAGTATGCTATTATCATACATCCATGAAGGATTCCTCTTGATTTTTTAAAATTGGTATTCCCCACTCATTTATCATAGTTAGTTCTGTCTCCCATAACCAAGGCAGGACTCTAATGTGTTTGAGTTATGTTATTTAATATACATGAAATCTTATAGAAAAATTTGTGTTTTTCTATGTGACTATGCTTTTAATTTGTATCAATGATTCTAGGCTATAAATCTCATTCCTTTTCTTTTTTATCAGTGCTATGTTTTATAAATCATGTTTATGTGCCATAAACTATTTTTTATAAATGTTGAATCAGTTCCTAACATTTAAAAATTAGAATATTTTAGATGCAAGTGCAGATTGTTGGCTTCTCTTTGAGTCTACATTTCTAAATGGCAAACAATCATAGGAGCTATAATGACTGCTGCTTTTAGAAGAAGCATATGCTTTCTATTTTCCCACTAGACCCCAGTCACTCATTACCTGTCCCCTGTAAGCACTTCAATTTTCAGTAGCTAGAAAATATGAAACTTGAGCATGATTCATGGGATATTGTAACCTGTTAAGCTCTTATACTTTCCTTCCCTTCTCTCCTCTCTTGTACCTATCATAAGTCTCTAGTTTACTTCTAACTACCAGTATCTTTTTCTCAGCTATTAACTTTTTCTGCAAGGCAAAGAGTGTTTCTGTGATTGCTTTCTATTTTCACTTTTTGTATAACTTAGCCCTCTCTTTCCATGAGCTTCTTCTACTATTGTTCTTTTTCTTTAAAGATTTATTTATTTTAGAGTGAGAGAGAGAGAGAGAGAGCATGAGAGGGAGAGGGAGAGAGAACCTCAAGCAGACTGAAGGGGCCCAATCTCTAACCTGAGATCATGACTTGAGCTGAGAAACCAGGAGTTGGATGCTTAACCAACTGTGCCACCCAGTCACCCCTCTTCTACTACATTCTATGAGAACATGTGTTTCTTTACCTTTACTTTAACTCTCATATGTCCTTTGTCCTTATTTACGAGATATGACTTGGTACATATCATTTGCAGAGGACTTCCTGTTCTATCACTGCTTCTAAAACCACAGTCCTCTATACACTCAGACATATCTCCTCTCTGAAGTACTGTATGTTCCACCTTTTCTCTTCTTTCATTCCTTTGGTCAGTCTCAAATGTTTATTGAGCTACTAGGTGCTAGAAACATTGTTCCAGTTTCTGGGAATACAGAAATGACCAATGAAAATACCCTCAAACAAAAGTGTCTTTCTATTTCCATCCTCATGATTCAGAGAATATATCACTAGTTACGAATAAGTGTTGGCCCAAATGCCATTACTCTCCCATACTCTTAAAAGGTAATAACAACTGGTTCAAAAATGTTTAAAAGCTCTTTTTAACTTTTGTAATTTTTATCTATTATTTAAAAGTGGGTAGAGGACTTGAATAGACATTTTTCCAAAGAAGACATACAGATAATCAATAGGCACAAGAAAAGATGCTCAACATCACAAGCTATAAGGGAAATGTAAACAAAGACCACAATGAGATTATCACCTCATACCTGTCCGACTGGCTATGGTGAAGATGTAAATTGGTGCAGCCATTGTGGAAAATAGTATGGAGTTTCCTCAAAACATTGAAAATCAAACTACATACTCTCTAGTGATTCCACATCTAAGTATATATCTGAAGAAAACAAACACACCAGTTTGAAAAAATATATGCATCCTTATGCTCATTACAACACTATTTTCACTAGCGAAGATATGGAAGCAACCTAAATGTCCATCAACAGATAAATAAAAAAATGATGGTGCAAATATATACATAATGGAATATTACTCAGCCATAAAACAATGAAATTTTGCCACTTGCAAAATCAATGGACCTATAGGATATCATGCTAAGTGAAATAAGTCAGATAGAGAAAGACAAACACTGTATGATTTCAATTAAATGTGTAATCTAAAAAACAAAATAAGCAAACAAAAGTATAAAAACAGAAACAGATTCATAGATACAGATACATAGATACCAATAGCATGTTGGTTACAGATGTGGGAGTAGTAAAGGGGCAGGCTAAATAAATGAAGAATATTAACAAGTACAAACTTCTCATTATAAAGTAAATAAGACATGTAGATGTAATGTACAACATAGGAAATATGGTCAATAATATTGTAATCACTATGTATGGTGATGGACAGTAACCAGATTCATTGTAGGGATCATTTCATAATACATGAACATACTGAATCACTATTATGCACACTTGAAACTAATAGGAGATTGTATGTCAATTATACTTCAATAAAAAGATGTGTTGAAAAGCTACGTACATCTCGACATTTATTAGAATCCTTAATTAGTTTGGAGAATGGTAGGTTTAAACTTAGTTTCAGGTTATTTCACTTTAGTTTATTACTAAGCTAGCAAAAAGCAGTGAAAACAACAAACGCAGACTAAGGACAAGTGTGAAAACTTCTAATGTCTCCTATTTCTTCATGGATCCACACCTGAATTTGCAGGCCATTGCAGCCAATATGGATTGAAAAATCCACCAGGTTAGAGGATCCAAGGAGCTGGTTTTGCCATATTTTCAAACACCAGGGTAGGTGAGAAGGTTCTTTGCTGTTCCCCAGTTACCTACCTTTCTGTTCTATTTCCAGTGTGTCACTAGACTCACAGCAGGCCTGGCCATGTGGAGCACAGGAAACAAGACATTTCTCATCATCAGAATCTTCCATTTTCTCTAGGTGACAGGAAATTTGACTTGGAAGTGTTTGAAACTGAACAGAGAAGGTCGCTGATAAGGAGGCTGTAAAAGAGTGCATGAACTAGTGTGGCTCTTTCCTGAAGTGGATTGGAAAGAAAACAGATGAGAGGGTTATCTGAGCATTTGCTTTATTCGTGTGGCAATGCAATCCCTAGGCTTTGTCACGCATAATTGGAAGCAGAGTGTTTCCTTTTAAAGCCTTTTGTCGCAAAATAATCTCTTCTCTTTATCTGACTCCATATCTGGTTTGTAAAAGTCCAAGGGGGCTTTCAAGGTAAGATTAGGATATATAAAATATAGAATAAATATATTCTATGTATAGAATATAGAAACATGTTATATAACTATGGAAAATTTTTATATACCCATATTAGGTCGGTTTTTGATGATTTATTTGGCTACCATTACAGCTTTAATTGGCATGTTTGGTATACGTACTTCTAATATTTTGAAGTTAATTTCTTTTTTTGTATTGTTAGAATTGTTTAAAGCAAGAAAATAAAAAATCATTTCAGCAATACCATGCATGTCTACCAAATGTGCTTGTAATTAAATTATACTTACTTATTTTATTTATAAATATAAAGTTTTGTTCATGCTAGTTCCAAAGAGACAGGGTACATAAATGGAGTTGCTTTTTATTCAGGGAAGACACGTTTATTGACTACCTGCTATTGTCAGGCACTGGCCATGTTACTTCACATATTCTGTTTAAATTAACTCGAGTAAAATTGAAGATGAGATTATTATTCTTATTTCAGATATGAGAAAAATAAATCTCACAAAGAATAAATAACCTGAAAGAGATTGTATAGACCATACATGGCAGTACCATAATTAAGTAATGATATTATATAAAGGCCACCCTCCAACATACACACTCACTTTGAAGACTAAGCCAGCTCTTTAGAACTTGGCAATGAATATATCTAATTCCAGATCTCATACTTTCCTCACTTTAATAATGATAGTGGTACAAGAAAGAGACAACTTTCTTTGATTCTTTTCCCTGGGCTGAAATGGCACGGTAGGCTTAGCTAGTTTGGTTTGAGAGGCACTAGGAAGAAATCTTGCTCAGACCCAGAGAAGTTCCAGTCCAAATCCTCATCTGAGAGGCCACAATTTAAGATATATTCCTTCAGGTCTTTCTTAAGGACTTCTAGGTCTTTTCAAGTCTCTTCACAACATCAATACTCCTAGAGTATCATACTTTAAGTCAATATCAACATAACAGTAGGGCATTTGCTCACCCAGACCATTTCTATTGTGACAGACACCGGAAAGTATAGTCCGATAAGGATCAGGACAAAGGGTGCAGTATAGATTTTCCGATGGGTAGCACTGAAAGAGCCATACCAATGGCTGCAAATAATAAATTGCACTTTTCAGGGGTTTCTCAAGTTTCATCTGCTCAGAACATAGACAGGCATCAATTCTTTAGGAAAGCACTAGGTTTTAATTCGATATTGTCAATTTGCCATAGACATCATTTCAAGAAGTAAATATAGTGCCCTACAATGTCTTGCTTTAAATTGTTTTTAAAAAGAGCATATCTGCTTTGGATGTGTCAATTGTGTTCTCTTCCACTGATCTGTGTTATCTCAAGGTCAAATGAACCCCAGCAGACAGATGACAAATACATAACATTATAAATGACCTCAGGAGAACAGAAAAGAGAATATTAATCAATTTTAAGCACTCTGAGACAGCAGGAGACTATTTTGGCTAGATTGCATGACACTTTTAATGGGATGACTATTTGACAGCTCATTCCAGGGGAAAAAAAAAGTTGGACAAAGAGTCAGGGAGGTCATAAGTCAAAGCAAAGTCTCAAAGGAGAAATTAAACCCCAGAAGTACTCTGTAAAAAGATGTTCAATATATAGGCATGTTCCAGTGTCTCGTGTTTGATTTTAAAGTGTTATGCAACCAGCTACTGGGTATCAGTAATTTCACTGAATGAGGACCATGATGATTGGGTAAAAGGAAAGATAAAACTAGAAACATGGCTCAAACTACCTAGTTTATCAGAGACAGCAAAACAAAGTAACAATTAAATTATAGTTCTTTTTATTTCCTTATCACTAGTAATAAATACAATGATTAGTAGTCTCTGCCAATAGCAAATCCAAGCTGCTGTTTATGATATCTATTCATTCATTTATTCCCTCAACAAGCAAACAAAAAAATTAGCTCTAGGATAAGCTAAGGACTCGCAAAGTCACAAGGGTAATCAAAGCGTTAGAAGATGAGAGAGATGAGATTGAAAGCCAGATGAGAAATGGAAAATTTAGTCCCTGGAGAAGGACACAATGTGTAGATCAAGAGAAGAGAGATAACTGAGTGTCAGGTGCGTAAGGGTGAATCCCCAAGAGCAAACGGGTGGAAAGGTGAGTTTGGAGCTTCCTCTGAAAACTCAGCATCTTTCTGGTTGCACTTTTGAGTCTTGCCTGATGTGGTTACTGGGCTTCCCATATTAGTGGAAGTTATACAACATTCTGCACCAAGGCAGTATACATTAAAGTTTTTTTGAAGTGATTTTAGCCATCTCGTATCTATTCCGTGTGTTAATCCTAGTAATTATCATATGCTGATCTGAAATGCTGGTCCTTTTAACAATGTAAATTGGAATATATTCACATTCCTAATGGCAAATGCTTCAAAAGCCCCCCCCATTTTCCTTGAATAAAATTCAAACTCGTTAGCATAACCTTTTAGGCCTTACATGAACTGGTCCCTAATCACCTCTCCAACTTCATTGTCTATCACTCACCCCGACTTCCCTTCTCCACAGGCATTAACCCCGTTTAGCGTCTCCAACGTGCCAGGGCCTTAGCTCTACCAGGAATTGCCACTCCCATGTCCACCCCTCTCGAGTTGACAAAGATCTATTCATCTTTGCAATTTTGGCAAATTGAAATTGTATGGTAGTATACAATGAAATTACGTTGTACAATACTTAGGGTGTTTTAAGATGGGGACTGCATTATTTTCATTTACAATATAATTCATGACTATAAGGAATACTCAACAAATATTTGTTGAAAGAGTGAATGAAGGACAATGAAGAATGACCTTGAAGAATATGGCTAATTATTACATAATACATGCAAGATTTTGGAGCCAAGGTATTATTTTGAACTTAGGGTCTCTAGGGAGAAAAAGATACAGCCATCGGTGGTAAACACCTGAGTTAGTTGACCTCCAGTTGTCCTCAGCACACCTGGCATCCTAGGCATCCAAGAGAGTGTGTCTAGTCCTGGCTGTGTGAACCTGCCCGTTTACTTCTTTGGGGTTGTTTCCCAAAAGGTTAAATGAGTGGTTGAACTTGATAGCTTTTGCAATTTCCGTATTAAAAATTGAAGAAGATCCTATCTTTATGAAGGAATTTTTAGAAAATAATTCTATGAGGCACTAAGGATTTCAGTGCCCAACAGCCTCGAGCTGTATCAAGTTGCTGTCTGAAAGTTAAAGACCCAGCTAAAAGTTACTCACTTTTCACCCATTCCTTTCACCGAAAGTGCATATCTAATTTCTCTAACCAGAGACCAGAAACATGTGTGGGCAAGTACTCGATAAAAGCAAGCATTTAACTTTCTAAGCACCCTTATCACTCCAACATCTAGGTTTGTCATGGAATCACAGAAGTGAACACAACAGCTGCCTTCACTATCATGTGTGCAGACCGAATGGGAGATCTCTGCTTACAAGAGGCTATTTCAGAAAGTCAAACATACAGCTGTTCCATCTTCATATGTCATTCCTTCAAGGAAATCATTTTAGAGACTATTTTGGACATTTTTCTTTTTTTTTGGTCTGTACTCACATGCTGTAAGTGGATAAAATCCCACATATATGCTCCCATACTTTCCAAACGTGTTTGTTACTGTTAGTGTTAAGTCTTTTGACTCATTCTGCAAAAGGACAGCACTACCGTTTTTCAAAGAACCAGTCCATAGAGTATCTGCCAAATTGTTTGGCATAGATATACAGCTACTGTTGATAAAGTTCAATCCATAGCCAAGAAATAAGCGCCTTCAACTAAGGTGCACAAATGTGAGTCTGATAGTCAATCTATTACTGAGCTTACCTATAATTTAACATAAACTTTCTAAGTTGAAACATGACTTGCGCTGCATACCACAGGATGTCACATTTTCTAATCTGGGAGGAGGGAATTTTGTTTCTAGTTTTTCCTCTCTTGAAAAAGACTAACAATAATATCAGACACATGTCTTGGGCTCAGAAATATTAATTATATGTGTGAATTGTTGGGAAAAGCCCTGATCTGGCAGATAGATACTTTATGAATACAAGAGCTGAAAAAGCACCATGGATATGCTAATGGATGTCGAATAATTATATTTGGAGTGAGTTTCACAAATTACATTAGTTATAAATTAAATTTGAATAAAATAGAACTGGAGGTACAATTGGACTTCAGTAAGACCCATGACTGGCCTACGGCTCCTTTTGTCTGAAATACCCCTTGCTCTCGCTCTTCCCCATATGAATATCAAACATCAACAGGAACATCACCTGCTTGACTTTACTTCCCTCAGGAAAATTGGCCCCTATCACTACTCCTTTTTCTGTTTCCTCTATGCCCGGAACATATGCCTGTGACAAATTTTAGCTGCTTTGTTTCATTGATTCCTTTTTGGCATTAAGTTTCATGAATGAAGCTGTCATCTTATTCAATGTTATCTACCTTTGACTTATTGCTATATGTTGGGACTAAAAAAGATGAATGAAGTATAGGCCTCACTTGCTAAGAGTGTTCAGTGTGATCAGACCCCTAACAAATGTGGATACTTGACACCTGGGATTCATAGATTGCCAAAGATTAAAAATTATTTTCAGTGGAAACTGGCCTTGCATCTAGGAAAAAATTTAAAAGTGAAATGTGTTTCATTTTCCTTCTGCTTCTCATTCTACATCTTTCTTCCACTCCTCAGCTTCTCAGTCCTTCTGTGGCCTTTAGGGATTCAAAATCCTCACAGGTATACTTACACTTTAGCTGCCTTTCCCAGCAAAGTCTCATATCTCTCCAACTTCTTTCTCATTTTCTTCTCACTTCAATCCCTTCTCAGTGAAGACTCCATTTTATAAACGTTTATGTTGGGTATTGCTCTGAATATCTGAACAGAGTAATGAATATTATACAATGAGGTCTAAATTATGGATGACTTTGGGGGTATCAATAAGAAGATGTTCTAATTAAGAGATGGTGGACTTATAGGGCGACATTATTGATCACTTTGACCTTGACTTACCAGACAGAAATGTATCTTCTTAACTCTCCTTATTTTAGTTCCATGATAGGATAACGAATCCCTTAGATGAGACTCTCATCCCTCTTACATCCAGTTTTTTTTGAATGGTAAGAAAATACTACCTGGGATTTGGCTAGATAAGGTAACCAGAGATGACTAATTTAAAATTTAGTGTTGTCTGTATTTGGCACTAACATTTATGTTCTTTCTTATATCCTTAATATTTTTATATACCCTAATGAACTCTATTTTTGAACAAGCACATTTAATATGTAATTTATAAGTTTTATTAGAGTAGCCTGTCTGGGTTGCAAAGAATCTTTTGTATTATACTGAGAATTTTAAGGATTAATTTACCTCCTGAGCCTACTTGTTTATTTTGGTCAATTCATGAATTATACTTTCTACCAGGAAGGTAGCAAAGAAAAAAAGAGAATGATTTATTGAGATGTTATTGAAAGACAAGTAAAGAGAAAGAAAAGCCATGTATCATTCCTATTTGAAGTTAGGTCTTAGGTTCCAATGTACGGATGTAGCCACGAACTGGTTATCCCCTACCCTGCAAAGGTCAGTGACTGGCATTGGGGCAATTACCCTTATAATTTACTGCTGCTGAATGCCCAAATATTTGATTACTTGTTCCATGAAGTCAGGAAGTCTTAGCTGATTGTAATATTATTTAACTAAACCAGTTATGGCTCACAGCCCTATAATAACAACCCTTCTCCTCAGTGAGGGCCTTTATATGTAACCTATGCTTCAGCCACCCTCAAAAACTTGCCCATCAAAATGAGGTTTTTATCCCCTTAATCCATTGCCCCCATTTTGTTATTCCTTTCCCTCCTAAGATACATTTTAAGAGACAGTTACCCAAAATCATTGTCAGAATCTACTACTTGTTCTTAAGTCAGGAAGACAGGCAAATATCAAAACAGTTTATAGTGAGTTGAGTTGGGTTTCTTCTACTTAATATTATGTCATACCTATTTTCCTATCTTATTTAATGTTCCTACAAAATGACTCCCTTGGCTCCCATGAATGAAATAGTATGATTTATTTTAGTAGTCCCATAGTGCTGGACATTCAGTTTCTTTCTAAATACTCACTGTTACAACTAATGTTCACCAAAATTTAAATATTTAAAAACTACTATAATCTGACTTTTGTTCTTATTTTTTGATGCCTTAAGTATAATTTACTCACAAGGCACTAATTGCAATATAATTGAAAATAACCTTGGTTCGAAGCTGGGGATAACCTTGACCAATTATCAATTTGCCACCAACTTGGCAACTGAGAAGGTTCTTTGAAGCCAAGAGAAAATTACCTTGATTTACTTCATTATTTCAATTCACTTTACCAGCATTCTTATTGTTCTAACATATTCTTTCAAAGTTTTTCTTAGCAGATTGAAGTAGTGATAAATCTATGAGCAGAAGTATCATTTCATCATCTGTGTAACCATAAGAGATCAGTAATGGGGCGCCTGGGTGGCTCAGTTGGTTAAGCGACTGCCTTCGGCTCAGGTCATGATCCCAGAGACCTGGGATCGAGCCCCACATCGGGCTCCCTGCTCGGCAGGAGGCCTGCTTCTCCCTCTCTCACTCCCCTTGCTTGTGTTCCTTCTCTGGCTGTATTTCTCTCCGTCAAATAAATAAATAAAATCTTAAAAAAAAAAAAAAAAAAAAAAAAAAAAAGAGATCAGTAAGCAGGATGTCTATTACATACTAGTAAGAAACAAAGGAGGGGTGCCTGGTGGCTCAGTCCATTAAGTGTCTGCCTTCAGTTTCAAGTCATGATTCCAGGGTCCTGGGATCAAGCCCCATATCTGGCTCCTTGCTGGGGAGGGAGCCTGCTTCTTCTTTTCCCTCTGCTTGCTGCTCTTCCTGCTTGAGCTCTCTCTGTCTCTGTCAAATAAAGAAATAAAAGCTAAAAAGAAAAGGAAATATTAATTATAAAAAAAGGAAGAAAATGATAACCACAGATAAGAGAGCCATTTGTCTCTGGATACCCACTCATCTACATCATGTATTGCCTTGACAGTTATTTAGAGAGGACTCTTCTTTCCTTGAAAAAGACCATATGGTTTAACATACAAACTTCCAAAAGGTCAGAAAACACAGCATTTTTGTGGAATACTGCTTTGCACAGGGCTACTTGTGTTGGAGCCAGGAAGCCTGCTTTTAAGGACCCAAGGGGACTATGGGCCTTTTCTGCTGGATTAAGCTCCTGGTATCACTTTCACTGTGTTTCTGGCTTTAGTAGAATCTGGAACAGACTGCAGGCTAGAGTGTGTTGGCATGTGTATACAGCTCTACCATCTGTTTTGCTTCTTCAGTTCATCAATTTCTTCTACTTATGATCTTGCCCATCACATAGTCCAGTTATGAAAAATATGTACTCTGAGTATTTTGTCTTTAATTACTTTTATAGATCTTTTCAAAGGAAATTGTGCATTATGTAATGATAAAGCAAAATGTAGTTTCAAAAAAGACCCCAGTAAATCATTAAAATCAAATATTTAAGCCTCAACTAATTAAAAAGTCAATGGAAGTGGTGGTCTTGGCAGTCTAATGAATAGTTAAGAAAAGCCGGGCATCACTCTTTGACAAAGGCAGGGTCTGCTACTGTTCTCTAGTGAGTTTATTTTTTGTTAATTACTTTAGATTTATGTAAAAACTTATGAATCTCTTTCATCCATACCTATTATTTGAAATATTTAAATGCTAATATAGACCATATCTATCTCTTATGGAAGATGGAAAATAATAGCTCCCTTGAGAGAAGAACTACTACAATCGCTTTTTGGCCTTTTGGTCAAGATTGAGTGAGAAAAGAACCACTATCATTTATAATATCTAATTGGTGAAGCCTGAAAACATTTTGACATTTCAGAAAGGGATGTCTTTGTGTTAACATAGTAATTATATTTCTGTCATAGATAACACAAATGTAAATGCCACTCCGCCAGGGAATTACCCCAGACCTCTTCAGTCCATTCATTCATAGGAAAAAAAAAAAAAACTGAGACAGAGTCAGCTAGAAGAATCAGAAGGAGTGAAAGAGAGCAACTACAAATAGAAAAGAAAGGATACATGAACATATTCGGGATCCTGCAAGTGTCCACAGAAATTCCCCTCTCATAGCAAAACGTATTTTGGAATATTAGTACATCACCCACAGAATTGCCTGACAAAGAAATCATAACTTGCCAAAGGTAATGTAATCTAATTAGTCCACAGCAGAATTAGAAATACAACCTAAAAATTCCTGACAAAAAATTATCAATTACCGGAAGCTGCTCCCCTCATATCATTTAAGTTTTATTATAAAGAATGCCTGTGGCCACAAAAAGTTAAACTAAATTACAAGGTGATGAAAATTCTGAAGGCAGTTGAATTTGTATTTTTCCATTCCTCATAGAAGGAAGAAAGAAAATGAGAAAAATTGCATTTAAATCCCTTAAATATTCTGACTATTCACTAACGGTTTTAAATAAGAGTGCAAAATCTGGCTTTAAACCTGAAGGCAACTCATGATACAAGTGTGGATTTTGCCTTCTCCTTCTGACAAACATTTTCTCTGCCTACAGGCATTTGTTGCCACAATGTAAATAATAAACTGTTCTTTTGTTTTATAAGGTGAAGTTTATTAGATTCAAAACCAACTTACCCTACTTCTCCCCCGTCAGTCAGCCTACCATTCCCTCCCCCCCCCCCGCCCATTTATTTGTCACCAATCCACAGAAGATGAAAGAGCATGGAGGACTGTGCATGAGATGTTTTTATCAGACCATGTCTGGAATGGGGCACCATTTCCATTCATGTTCCACTGATCAAAACTCAGTAAGTTGACCACACATGGCTGCAAAAATAGTTTAGATGTATGCATAAGACAGAGAGAAAAAGATTAATCTCTATCTTAGGTGGCATTGGTATGTTCCTCTAAAACCTGGAGAACCCTTAGATTGAGGGAGAGAGAAAATATCAGCAACCAGATCTGGTTTGGAAACAGGCAGTGATAAATCAATATAACAAACTGGAGAAGAAAGACAAGAGGAGACTAAAATGAGGAAGAATAGACAGTAGACTTAAGTGGGGAGGTCAAGAGCATGATTTTAGGATCCATATAATAAAATGATTGTGATCTGCTAAGGTATTACCCCTTTTGGAGCTCAAGCATAATGCAGTGTCCTGCCGAACAGATGTCTAAGAGTCTGGAATAGTCACCGAAGGAGGCCCATTGGATTGGGATCACATCCTGCCTTGACTCGTTTTATCAAACAAAATATGTGTACAGAGACTGCGAATACTCTCTGTATTGACTTTAGATATTTACAGATCTGTCTCCTCCACTGGACTGAAAATTCCAGAAAAACCAGGAGTGTATTTTATTAATTTCTGTATTTTGTGAACCTTATATCTCAAGAAATAAAATTCACTTTTGTAGGTCTTTATAAACTAAATTGAACTATTTCTGTAGGTGCAACTTACATACGTCATGTGCCCTCTGACAGGCATGAAACAAGTTATTGTTCATAAGATTTCTTCATTTTTAATAACGTATTACATAATTTTTAGCTTGAAGAATTATTAGCAGAATTGTTTCTAGAATTTGGATCCTCAATATCAAAGCTCGTTCAGATTTTTGAATTTAGGAAGCCCAGTTCTAATTTTATTATAGAAGATATTTAACAGAAATTCCCTTCAAAACTAACTTTACTGTAAACTCTAGTCTGGATATGACTGATAATCTATGAATTCCTGTTGAGGTGTCTTGATTTTGTAAGTGAGTACACAGTGGAGGTTGATAGAGCACTTCAGAGTGTATTCTCATAACAATCACATAAGTTATGGATCTGTATCCCATTTTTAGATGGAGTCACTCTGTAGTGGCACAATCTATACTTGGTCCAGAGTCATGTTTCATTTTGATCTAGGGAACTTTCCACTGAGTTCCAGTGAGTCGATAATACACCTTTGAATTTGCAGATTGAGGGTTTCACCCTTTTCAAAGTATCTCAGTCGGTTTACAATTATTCCTTCAGTTTTTCTTTTTCGCTTTCTTTCTCTTTCTTTCTTTCTTTCTTTCTTTCTTTCTTTCTTTCTTTCTTTCTTTCTTTCTTTCTTTCTTTCTTTCTTTCTTTCTTTCTTTCTTTTTCTTCCTTCCTTCCTTCCTTCCTTCCTTCCTTCCTTCCTTCCTTCCTTCCTTCCTTTCTTTCTTCTTTTATTCCTTCAGTTTCTTTTCTCTTCACTCAAAAATACAAAAAAAATGTGGTCTTCTGACTAAGGTACTAAAAAAGGATTAGGAGTCCTTACAAATCCCAACTTTATTTCTCCTCTTTTCTCCAAATTTGACTTCCTATCTTTGCTTTTGTTTTAAATCCATAAAAGCCTGGGTTATTTGTAAATACATTCTAAGAATTCTCAAGAAACTTGTGATAGCTTTTCAAAGTTCTTGGATAACTTTGTGAAGTGAAGATCACTTAGTACTTAAGCAAAAGGTATACAACACAACATTTCTTTCCTCTTCCCCTTCCCTTCTCCTTTTTTTTTTTGCTTTTTATTTAGCTTACTATTATTTGGTTTAAACTTTAACAAGCTGTATTTGTTCATTTATTTATCTCATCAAGAAAATACATTTTTAATGACTTAGATAAATTTTAAAAGAGAGAAAGCAATGTGGTGAAAAGTCTTCCTTATACTCTGTTCCCCACTCAATAGTTCTCAACCCTTACTGCCATTCTGTACTTTTTATTATTTTCTATTTCATTTATTAATATAAACCTGACCTACAGACTTTGACATATAAAAAGACAACCACTATGCCCGTCAAACTTTATTCTTCATAAAGTGGCAGTGGATTTACTTGGATATACTGTAATATTTTCATAAAGAAAAGGAAATTGGAGAGATTTATTGTGTGTGTGACAGCAGATACATTATTAATAAATGTAAGATATAGTGAATCCTTGACAAAAAATTTTAATTTAATATAAAAAGTTATTCTTTATATAACTTGTTTCAACATTGGGTCATCATGGAAGTGACTGTCTAAGAGTAAAAATGGAGATAATATCAAATACATTCAAACTACGATTGATATCTAATCCATTCTTTTCCCTGAAGCAGAGCCATAATTGTAACATATATGCAAATCAAATGATGGGAAGACCATTATTGTGGTATCTGAATACCTTCCGGGTACATGGAAAAGCATAAAAATCCTCAGTGAGCAATATAATATAGAAGGACAGAATTTTGTTCCTAAAGAGCTTTTAAGAAATGTCTTATTATTATAAAAATATCTCTACCAGAGAAAGATTTGCAAATTCAGCAGCAGAAGAAAAAGAGAGTGGAAGAAAAGGAGGAAGGGGAAGAAAGAGAAGATGAATTTCTATTTTTATAGCACTTGTTTAGAATCAGGAGGATCTGGTTGGAAAACCCAAACACACCATTTATTAATTGGTGAAATTTAAACTTGGTCCTCAGCATCCTCATCTATAAAATATGAATAATTATAGTACTTATTTTTAAAATATTATTTATTTATTTGTTTGTTTATTTATTTATTTATTTTAGAGAGGGGGAAGGGAACAGGGAAAGGAAGAAACAGACACCCCACTGAACATGGAGATCATGACCTGAGCCGAAATGAATTGGTTGCTTAATTGACTGAGCCACCCAGGTGCCCCATATTACCTGTTTTATTTATTATTTTATTTATTTATACTACCTCTTTTATTGCCCCTATTTTAAAGTGGAAAAGTGCTTTGCAAACTATAAAGTGTTAAAATCATTGTTCTTAGTTTGAAACTGCAATTCTATTCTTTCCTACTTATTTTAGTAAGTTAATAAATTCACAGAAAAACCTAGTGTTGGGGGGTGCCTGGGTGATTCAGTCATTAAGTGTCTGAGTTTGGCTCAGGCCATGATCCCAAGGGCTTCCTGCTCATTTGGAGGCCTGGTTCTCCCTCTCCCACTTGCCTGGCTTGTGTTCCCTCTCTCACTGTGTCTCTCTCTGTTAAATAAATAAATAAAGTCTTTTAAAAAAATTTAAAAAAAAAGAAAAAGAAAAGAAAGAAACCTAGCATTGAAATCATGGTCATGTTAACAGTACACATGGCATCTTCGTGAAAGTTCTAGAAAGGTGTCTCTGCCAGTAGATGTTAACATTATGGAGGAATAGCTTGGCAAAGATGGCATCTTAGTCTGATCTAGGAGCCTCATTCCCAGAGAGTTGAGGTGGCCCAAACTTCATTCCCTACACATCTTATTGCCTGTGCTTTTGTGCAGGACAAAAACTGCAGGATTGTGGTTTGGGGCTTGAATGAATGACTTTATGGAAGCAATCTAGTCTAGTTCTTTTTTTCTAGAGGACACATGTAGTGTGTGGAACTCATTCATTATGCAGAAAATTCCATTTGTTTCTGGCTTGCTGTATATCCACTTTAACTTCCAAACATTAATCCCAGATTCCTTTCTCTTAATCCATAGGATATATTTCTATATGGCAACTCCTAAATAACTGGAAACTTCCATCAAATTGTCCCTAGGATATTGTGTAGTGGACCCGGTTGGAGGTTGGTGTCCTCCTTATTTCTAACAGAACTTTTGATTTGTTCATATATCTTAGAGGAACATGACCTCTCCCTAGTTCTGGGGAGTCCTGAAAGATTAGGACTAATCCTGCTTTTTGCCAATGATGTGTCAAAGAATGGGAATGAGACACAATTCTGACCAATGCAGTCATAAGAGAACTCTTCCGGAAACAGTTTTCATTCTTTCTTTCTCTCAGTAGTGAGCCATAGGAAGAGAAATTCTCTGAGTTTGATGCCTTGATCTGGCATTACCCTGTGAAGGTTACTTTAATTCTGAACTTTTTATTATGCAAGAAAATGCTACTGCTTACTTTTCCCACCAATCTCAGTTGGAGTTGCTATGACTAACACCAAAGGGCATTGTAACTGATGAGCTCATACTTTGCAGGTGAAGCAAACTCAGTGTTTTTTCTCTTAAAACCTTATTCATAGGCTTTTTCCTAAGCCTAGATTGTCCAGGTTTCTTTCTTCTGGATACTTTTAACTTGTGGAAGCCTAGGAATGAATGCTGTAGCTCCTTACGAGATGTCCAGTTCAGACTGCTGACTCATGTTGACTTATGTCAGTTCAAAGTCCCAAGATGTTTTTGTACTTGCTCTTGGGATATCACATCTCTTTTACCCTGTAACAGGGAAGGTGTTTATTTGTGTAATAAAGTGCATAAAATTTAAATATTTATCTTTATTAAATTACATCTGGTTGGAGTCAATCCATCATCTTATTCTGTTAAGATACTGTGGAAATACTTCCTGGAAAACTATGCACTTACTGTCTCTTACCTCTTCAGCCATTCTTAAATATGTTAAATATGTCCTCCATATCTTTGCTGATAAAACCATTGATTCAGAAAGGCTTGGGAGGAAATCTCTGCTTTGCATGGTTTAAAAAATTTTCTTCTGATTGACATAGTGCTACTAGTAAGCTTTTTTCCCCCCACAAACTTGCACCACCACTCAAAACTCTGCTGCAGTATATGCTTTATCATTATCTTTTCTGTATTCCATAAATACTGCCTATTGCTTTCCTCTGATCAAAAAGGATTTTAAAGCAGTCATATTTTAGTTTAGTTTTTAGTTTTTAATATGCTTTAAATTTTGAAATATTAATTTTCTCATCAGTCCCTGTTCATTCTTTTTTTTTTTTTTTTAAGATTTTATTTATTTGACAGAGAGAAATACAGCCAGAGAGGGAACACAAGCAAGGGGAGTAAGAGAGGGAGAAGCAGGCTTCCCGCCCAGCAGGGAGCCCGATGTGGGACTCGATCCCGGCTCTCCAGAATCATGACCTGAGCCGAAGGCAGTTGTTTAACCAACTGAGGCCCGGGGGCCCCAGTCCCTGTTCATTCTTAATGAATACAGGCTAATCTTCACTGACCACCTAATTATTTTCTTGACCTCTTTTGTTAAACAATCTACAGTTTTTTTTCTAGAATGATCATAACATAAATAGCAACATCAAATTTCCCATTGTTCTGGAAGCTTGAAAAATCATTTATCTGACCCCAGTCTTTCGATACCAGAAAACAATTTCTTGTGGTTGTTCTGAATTAAGTCTAGAGTGCCTTTGTAACTCAAAACGTCCATCTTGTGACAAGCAAAATGGCCTACCAGACACTTTAAGAATTTATCAGATGCGAACTTTAGGCAAATTAAAACTGCATTTTTCCAGAAATACTCTATCTGTTGTAACTCCCTTTCTGTTGGGCAAAGAAAATTCTTGTATCACTGTGTTCTTGGCATTAGTGTCACCTCTTTGAGTTCTAGAGAGATCTAGTGTTTGGATACTTACTGTAATAGAATTAGAAGCTGGACTTCTATTTGTTTATTTTTCCCTTCTTTTGCTCCATTATTTAGCTGTGTGGGACCATACTATGTGATTGTAATTACTTTTTTTCTCTTTCTGTTTTCTTCTATCAAGTAAGTCCTCATTTATCTTCTATGACATAAAAAGTCTTCTATTTCTCTTTAAATATTGTATCCATTCTCCATCCAGGGTTTTACCAGGGCTACATTAAACTAATGTAGGGAAAAGAGTCAAATAGTCTTAACGTTCTGCATTTCTGTTTAACAGGGAGCTCTTAGCTGTCCTCCTGACTTTGTACAAAGGCTTGATGTTAAATCTTGAACAGTTCCATAAAAATACAATTGCCTCAGAACTTTCATTTCAGTTATTATTTTTAAAAAAGATATACTTTTTTGATATATAAATTTCTACTCCTAACGTACTTCTTTGAAGCTATATCTCCTGATGACTTTTTCCCCCTCTTTTAAGTGAGCTCATCTATTCTGCCATAGGAGGGGTTGGAGTATAGAGGAATTCCCTTCCCCTAGCCAGCTAGATTTTCAGAATTGTGGTCTGCTGTTCTAGCATGATTTTCCCTGAAGATAGGCCTTTCTTATGGAAAAGGCTCTGGCTGTGTTTCATAGTGGTTACTCTTTCCTTCCCCAACCAGTGCCAAGAGGGATCTTTCCTGTATCTTCACCATGAGAAGCTGATAGGATTCTGGGGGAAAATTCCATGAAAGAGTTGAGGTCGTCTTAAGACTGAGGTCTCTACAGGTACCTCACTTTCATTCTAGTCCATCACACTTAGCCTCCAGTGAGTCCTCAAAATGGCAATTTACATGTTCTTGCCAGTTTATGACGTTAGCAGCTTCTCTGAAGTAAGCAAGTGACCCCTTTTTATATTCAATGGGCTTAGACAAATGCATAATGACCTGTATACAGCATTATAGTATCATACAGAATATCTTCTATGCCATAAATATCCTCTGTGCTCAACCTATTCATCCCTCCCTCTGCCAACCCTTGGAAACCAGTGATCTTTTGATGCTCCCATGATTTT
This sequence comes from Spilogale gracilis, assembly GCA_004023965.1. Lineage (NCBI taxonomy): Eukaryota > Metazoa > Chordata > Mammalia > Carnivora > Mephitidae > Spilogale > Spilogale gracilis. The sequence goes on from PITA01000115.1 coordinate 233,225, forward strand.
ATCTTTTCTGAATTTTGTGTAGCTGCAATCATATACTACATAGCCTTCTGAGATTGGCTGCTTTCACTTAGTAATTATATTTAAGGTTTTACCACATCTTTTCATAGTTTGATAGTTCATTTCTTTTTAGCACTATATAATATTCCATTGTCTGGATATATTACAGCTTATTTGTTTATTCACCTACTGAAAGGACATCTTGGTTGTTTCTAAGTTTTGGCAATTATGAATAAATCTGTTATAAATATCTAAGTACAGATTTTTCTGGGACATAAAATTTTAACTCCTTTGGATAAATACCTAGGAACATGATTGCTGTATTGTAAGAGTATGTTTATTTTGTAAGAGACTGTCAAACTGTCTTCCAAAGGGGCTGTACCATTTTACATTCCCACCAGCAACAAGGTTCTATATCCTCGTCAACATCTGGTGTTGTCAGTGCTATGGATTTTAGCCATTCTAATAGATATATGGGGGGAGGGGGCGCATCATTTTAATTTGCATTTCCCTGATGAAACATGGTGTGGAGCATCCTTCATATGCTTATTTGCCATCTGTATGTCTTATTTGTTCAGGTATCTGTTAAAGTCTTTGGCCTATTGGTGTTTATTTGGGTTGCTTTCTTATTGTTGAGTTTTAGGAGTTCTTTGTATATTTTTGATAACAATTATTTATTCGATGTGCTTTATGCAAATATTTTCCCCCAGTCTGTGGCTTGTCTTCTCATTCTCTTGACATTATCTTTGAAGAGTAGACATTTCAAGTTTAAAGTTTAAGTTTGAAGTCTCACTTATCAATTATTTCCTTCTTGGACCTTGCCTTTCACGTTGTATCTAAAAAATCATTGCTGGGGCACCTGGGTGGTTTAGTTGGGTAAGCATCTGACTCTTAATTTCGGTTTAGGTCATGATTTCAGGGCTGTGGGATTGAGCTCGGTGGCAGAATCCTTGCTCTGCTGGGAATCCACTGGAGATTCTCTTTCCCATCCTCTGCCTCTCCCCTCCATTCTCTCTCTAAAATAAATAAATCAACCTTAAAAAAATCATTGCCGTACCCAAGATCATCCAGGTTTTCTCCTATATTTTCTTTAAGGAAAAAACATTTTTATGTTTTATATTTGGATCTATGATCCATTTTGAATTAATTTTTGAAGGGTATAAGGTCTGTACCTCTATTCTCCCTCTCTCCCCCTCCTTTTATTTTTTGCGTGTAGATGACCAGTTGTTTCAGCACCATTTGTTGAAAAGATTGTCTTTGCTCCATTGTATTGCTTGTGTTCTTTTGTCAAAAATCAGCTGACAGTTGACTATTATTAATATGAATCTGTTTCTGGATTCTATTCTGTTTCCTTGATCTATTTGTGTATTCTTTCACCAGTACTACACTGTCTTGCTTACTACAATTTTATAGTAAGTCTTGAAATAGGTAATCTCAGTCCTCCAACTTTGTTCTTTTTTGATATCGTGTTGACTATTCTGGGTCTTTTGCCTCTCTATACAAATTTTAGAATCTTTTGTTGATATCCACAAAATAACTTGCTGGACTTTTTATTGGGATTTCATTGAATCTATAGGTTAAATTGGGATGAACTGATGTATGGATAATATGTGTGATGATGTGTGGATTGATTTTTAACTGTTAAATTGACCTTTCATGTTTGATATAAACCAACCTTTCATGATCTATTATTTTTATATACTGTTTAATTTGATAAGTTAAAATTTGTTAATTTTTTAAACCTATGTTCATTGATGGTAGTAATTTGCAGTTTTCTTTCCTATTAATGTCTTTGTCTGGGTTTGTTTTTATAGAAATGTTGAGCTTAATACATAATTTGGTAAATATCATCTCCTTTTCAAGTATCTGAAGATAGTTATGCAGAATTGGTATTATTTCTTCCTTAAGTGATAGGTAGAATTTCTCTGTGAAACAGGATGGGAGTGTTCTTGGTGGGGAATGTTTTGAACTACAAATTTCTTCAATATATATAAGGCTATTCAGTTTTTATTTCTTTCTTCTTGATGAGTTTGGTAACATATCTTTCAAAGCATTTGTCCACTTAATCTAAATTTTTAAATGTATTGGTCTAAAGTAGTTTATAATTTTTTCAACCTCTCTTTTAATGTCTATAGAATCTATTGTGAGATCACATTTCTGATTTCTGATAATGATAATGTCTTCTTCCTTTTCTTCTGTATAGATCTGGCTAGTGATTTATTGATCTCATTTTGTTTTATTGATTTCCATTTTCATCTTGATTATTTTCTTTTTTCTGCTCTCTTTAGGCTTAATTTTTTTCTTCTTTTTCTAGTTCTTAAGATAAAAGTTAAAAGTCTATTGTGTTTTGACCTCTTTTTTTTCTAATATGGCAAGTTCTATATACATATTTCTCTTTAATCACTCTCTCAACTGCATCTTACAAATTTTCATTTGTCATATTTCATTATTTCATTAAAATATGTTCTAACTTCCCTTTTCATTTATAGACACTTGACAGTTTGTTTATTTAGAAGTGTGTTACTTCATTTTCAAATATTTGGGTATTTTCCAGATATTTTTCTGTTGTCAGTTTCTAAATTACTTCTATTGTGATCAGCAAACATGGTTTAAATGTCTTGAGTCCTTTTAAATTTATTAAAATTTGTGTTATGGCCAGCATATTTAACAACATCTTGATAAATTAATTTTAAAGGACTATTATGAATTACTACAATTAGTGTTTTGTGGCTGCTTCCCTCTTTTTTCTGTTCTCCCCCAAAAGATAAAGAAGACATTTAGCTTTCTTTTTATTTTTTAATTTATTTGCATTCTAAAAATTTACTTTGTTGTGATATAATTTTTCCCTAAAAGATTATTTTAGATTATACTATCCTCATGATACTTGCTGATTTTTTTGAGTTAATATATCTTATCTCTCTTAAAATTTGGATATATGCTTTCTTTTTGAAGCTTGATGCCACACCCATTTTTTATGCTATTTAACGGTGGGCCCCAGCGCTATGTAATTTTTTTAGAAGTGTAATTCAGGTATGGCATTGGCTTAATTAACAATCCCTTCAGCTCTGCAGCAAACATTTTTACTTGGAAATTTTAACCTGATGTTATTCTCCTATCATTATTTTAAAATCTTTCCTTTATGTATTCCTTGCTTCACTGATACATAACCTTCGCAGGATTAATATATTTTTATTTCTTCAAGAAAAATATATTAAAATGGACTTTTAGATTAGGACTATTTTAAGGAATATATTTTTATAGCTAACTATTTTTTTGACCTGAATTATTTTTTAATACTAATAGTATAACTTACTAGGAAATTCTTAAAACAAAGAAGATCCTTCCATTTAAGAGAATTTCCTTTGCTGGTGAAACTATAGACATAAAAATTTGAAAAAAAAATGTCTGCAAATATTGCATGGTATTCACACTAAATTTTTTATTTGAATCTAAGATAAGGCTATTATTATTTTTCATTGTCTATTAAGAGTCCCATATATTTGATGTTTGATATTCATGTCTTCTACATCAATGCTAGTAAAACCACTACAAACCAAGTACGCATGAATACAAGTGCTATAGATGTGTGTGAATATATATTACTTTCAAAAACACAAAGACTAAATTCAAAGTTTAAAGGGTGCTGCATCCATTTTTTAAAGTGAGGGTGAGTCATCCTTTTGATTTTATCTCTAGGATCCAGAGAATACCCAGAGGCAATGCTGTTTCTGAAAAGAAGAAAAGCAAAAAAAAAAAAAAAAAAAAAAAAAAAAAAAAAAAAAAAAAAAAAAAAAAAAAAAAAAAAAAAAAAAAAAAAAAAAAAAAAAAAAAAAAAAAAAAAAAAAAAAAAAAAAAAAAAAAAAAAAAAAAAAAAAAAAAAAAAAAAAAAAAAGGCAAGAAAAAAAAAAAGAAGAAAAGTATCTTCAAAAAGATTCCCAGACTCTATTCCTATTTTTTTTTTCTCATGGCTTTATTTCATTTCCCAGCCAAAACTTTCTATGGCATTTGAAAACTAATATCACTAAAACATTTGATCATATAGTACTGTTTTAGTGTCTTTTATCTCCAAATTAGAGAAATAAAGGGATAGAATCAATTACTTTAGTTTGCTCTGTTTAATCCTGTCAGTCAGAAATGCAATAGAAATGTTGTCTTGAACCCCATAAAATTCAAAGGACCACTGAAATTTTGTTCATGTATCTGCAACTTTTAGAAATTATGCAAGTGATATATATTTTCATTAGAAATAAGAAAATATAGCACATTTTTTCTATAATTACATCATCAGAGATGATTATGTTAATGTTTTTGATTTGTAAACTGTCACAGACAACAGATAAATGCATCCCTTTATTTAAGTAGCTAATTCTACTTAATTCACCAAAGTTCCAATATATATTTCCTCCTCTTTCCCTTGACAGAATACATCTAACCATTAACAAAGCTTGTTGCCTCTACCTTTTAAAGATATCTAGTACCAGACTAATTCCCTATACTGCCCCACACTCTACTCTAAATCACTGTCATCTATCAATAATACAGTAACCTTCTAAATGCTTTACTCTTCCATTCTTGACCCTTGCAGACTATTCTTCACATGACAAGAAGTTGATCACTTAAAGACATAAATCAAGTCACGTAGCTCTTTCACTTTCCTCCCTCCAGTGGCTTTTCATTTGACTCAGAGTAAAGACAACATTACAATGGCCTGGAAGAGCTTGAATGATTAACTGTTTGCCATTTCCATGACTTCAGATCTATCCAACTCTGCCTTACTCCCCTCCAGCTTCATAGGTTTCCTTGTTATTAAAAAAATACCATGCATCGTCCTGCTGAAGAAGCTTTTTTTCCGGCTGCTCCCTCTGTGTGAAGTGATCTTTGCTCGGAGGCACACATGGCTGAATACCTCACTCTGTCCTGTCTCTGCTGCAATGTTTTGTACTTCATATCAGAGAGATTTTCTCAGACCACCCCGTATAAATGAGGACCCTTCCCCCATTCTCCTTCCCACATTTTCTCTTTGTAACATTTATCACTCCTGATTGACACATATCTCCTTCTTTCTGTTTGTCTTTTCACTTTGTCTTGCTCATTTTTGTTGTTTTGTATCTGGAAACTTGCCTGGCACATTATGGGCACTTAGTGAGTATTTGTTAAGCAAATTGAACAATTACAGATAAAACAACTGTTAAGTTCTGGTTTTGGTAAATGAAAAGAAGCCATGGATTGTTTTCATCAAAACTCTTTCAGAATTCCCAGGAATTCCTGGGAACTCTCCTGGCAACTCCAGGAAAATAACCAATCCAAGACTTAGAAAAGTTAGCTGAAACTCAGTTATCTGGATTATGGAATCTATTTTCTTATAGAAACAGTGTAATAAAGGCAACGAGATTTGAAGCCAGGACACCAAATTCCTGTTACAACTCATGTAATAGCTGAAAGGGTATGGTAGCTCTGAGCACCCTCTTATCCCGAGCCCCTGTCTTCATAGCACTCTAGAATGATATCCCACAGCTTTTCAGGGGACCTGCATTCACTTATTGAGCAGTGAAGTAGGATTAAGATTTTAGCAGCTGGAAGCAGGGTCTCTGGACTGAAGAAAACCTAAGTAAACTTTGAAGAGAGATGTATTAGTCTACTTGAGCTGCCAACAAAATACCATGGACGAGGTGGCATGGTCAATGGAAATTTCTTACAGTTCTGGAGTCAGAAATCCAAGGTGAAGGTGCCAGCGGGGTTGGTGTCCGGTCATGCCTCTCTCCTTGGGTTGGAACTTTTCCACTGTGTCCTCCTTTCTACTGTGTCCTCATGTGGCCTTTCCTTTGTGCTTTTTCTTATAAAGACACCACTCATATCAGAAGGAAGTACCACTCTTACAACTTCACTTAACATTTATTATCTGTTTCTAGGCCCTATCTTCAAATGTGTTGTAACACATTAGGGGTTAGTGCTTCAATATCTGAATTTTGGGAGGGGACATCATTCCATATATAACAAAAAGTTTTTGCACAAGAAAGTGGGGAGTGGTCTGAGAAAGCAGCCTAACAGCTGAGCACAGGGAAGTGGCCTGCCTGGGTAAGGGTACCTGCAGCAGATGGCCATCTTGGTGCCTGGAGCCCTTAGGAGAAGTGTGGTAAATCTCCTACCACCTGTGCTTATTTCCCTAGACATTTCAAACTGAAGCAGCTGCTGTTTATCATCCCTCCCTCCTTTCAGCTGGCAAATCTTGACAAGGACAGGCTGTTTACCCCGACAGTGTTTATTAGGAACAATCTAAGCTTGCAAAATTTTTCAAGTATAGTTCCTCTAGGCTGTCAATACCAGAAACGCTTGGGGAGAATGTTAGAAATGTAGTCCCTAGAGACTTAGTCCAGACCTACCGCATCAGAGTTTCTAGGACTGGGGCCCTACAATTAGCTGCCATAACAATTATCCTCTAGCATCATTTATGCACACCAAAGTTCAAGAACCACTGAAGATCTTTTGTCAAATTACTGTTTTGCTATATTGCAGTTTTAATTGTCTTCCTCCCGTCTTTCCTCCCTTTCTTCCTGCCCTCCTGTCCTCATTATACCAGTTATTCCTTCATTTCTCCCCTACTAGAAGTTCTAAGCCAAGACTTTAAATTATATATGTATTTTACTAGAAAAATAAGTTTCTTAACATATCCACAATAATTGTCAGAGCATAAGAAAGTGAATATATTGGGGCGTCTGGGTGGCTCAGTTGGTTGGGCGACTGCCTTCGGCTCAGGTCACGATCCCGGAGAGCCAGGATCGAGTCCCACATCGGACTCCCTGCTCGGCGGTAATCCTGCTTCTCCCTCTCTCACTCCCCCTGCTTGTGTTCCCTCTCTCGCTGTGTTTCTCTGTCAAATAAATAAAATCTTTAAAAAAAAAAAGAAAAAGAAAGAAAGTGAATATATTGCAGCAAGGTGGGGAGATGCTGAACAGCCAGCTAAGGAAGGAAAAACACACTTTAAAATAGGGGTTATAGGGGCGCCTGGGTGGCTCAGTTGGTTAATCGACTGCCTTCAGCTCAGGTCATGATCCTGGAGACCCGGGATCGAGTCCCACATCGAGCCCCACATCGGGCTCCCTGCTCCGCGGGAAGCCTGCTTCTCCCTCTCTCACTCCCCCTGCTTGTGTTCGCTCTCTGGCTGTGTTTCTCTCTGTCAAATAAATAAAATCTTAAAAAAAAATAGGGGTTATAGATCATAAGATCTCTTAAAGGGAGAAAGGTGATCAAGACTGGGGCAGGATTTCTGTTCAGAAGATGCTAGTCTCAACATTAATTAAGAGGGAGCAGTTCCTGTATTGGAAAGGGGGTGAAAAGCTTGGAAGGGAAAGATGCAAGAGGTATGTTTGATGTACGTTTCATTTGTCTGATTTTTATTTTATTATTATTATTTTTTTTGGTTCTCGTTTGTGTTTAGAAGCCATTATGCAGGAGAGAGGTTCAGGAGAAGCAAGAGCCTCCAGCTGGCTTGAATGAAAAACCTGTTTGTTGATAAGAGCTCTGAAGCCTCAGGAGGGTCTAATCAGTTGCTTAAAAGAAATACTTTCTTTTTCCTTTCTTCCAGCAAGAACGTACCAACCACATTAGATAAAGCAAGTAATGCTTTCCAGCCAGAAAGAGAAAACTGGTTTGGAAAAACATTCAGATCAGTTCAAACTGAGACCCTTCTGATTGCTAGAATTCCAAGATATTCCGTGTGATTCCTGAACAGATCGTCTGTTTGACAGGCTATTCAAATCCTGCGTTATTACACAAAGTCTCTTTGATACATGGATTTTACCCAAGCCCCTTAAGCATCATTTGGGAAATGGGATGAGGTGGGATCAGAGGCAATATTTTCTGCTTTTTTTTTTTTTTTTCTGACCCAGGAAGAAATACACTTTTAAGTGATTTGGTTATCTGAGGGAGACTCTCCTTGCCCCGTTACTTAGCTTTGTGACCTCAATTCCACTTATTAAGTGCAGTCCAGGGAGCTTGTTTGAACGCTGTCAGCTTATGGTTTATCCCAGGAGATTCATTACAAAGAACCATAACTGGCTAACTAAACTCCAGGCAAACCATAATTACACAGCTGAGGTCAAGAGAGAATTATATAGAGAGGCACATCGCCTCAGGTCTTCCAAGCTTCCCAAGTCACTGATGCAGGGGATTCAAGTGGGTCAGTGACTCTTGGCATGACCTTCAATTGGTTTGTTTCTCTTTACTGATTTTTCTCCCTAGCCCAACATGTCCTGTATGTTGCTATTTGGGTCACATTCCTAAAGAACTGTTTGACTAATGACCCCCTTCTTGCCTAGAAGCTGAATTTTCAGTTATTTTTTTTTTTAAGATTTTATTTATTTGACAGAGAGAAATACAGCCAGAGAGGGAACACAAGCAGGGGGAGTGAGAGAGGGAGAAGCAGGCTTCTCCCAGAGCAGGGAGCCTGATGTGGGGCTCGACCCTGGGTCTCCGGGATCATGACCTGAGCTGAAGGCAGTTGCTTAACCAACTGAGCCACCCAGGCGCCACCTTCAGTTATTTTTTCGGCATATCCAACTTTCTACAAACTGGGCCTAAAAATCTGATTCACAGACCAATAGCATCAGCATCACTTCGGTATTTGTCAGAAATGCAAATTCTCAGGCCCTGTTTCAATTGTACAAGATCAGAACTTCCAGAAAATGGAGTTCAGTGATGGCAGTAAAGTTCCAAGTGATTTTAATGTGTTAAAATTTCAGAAGTCCTGCTCTAAACCCTAACAACCCACTTTTCTGGACATACTGTATGCCACTTCTTCTCCACTTACAAATTTGACTATGGTTCTCTAAATGACCACTATATTTGTTATCCCCTATTTATTTATGGAATTTCTTTAGACTGGAATACAGTTTTTCCATCTATGCCACTTGGAAAAAGAGGTCCAGCTCACATGACAGTCTTTCCCCAATGCACTATTTACATTTGGGACTGGAGATAATTTACTGTTGTAGGGAGCTACCTTGAGTATTCTAGGAAGTTTCACAGCCCCCCCAGTCTCAATCCACCTCCAGTTTTGACAACCATAATTGTATCCAGCATTGTCAAATCTTGAGCAGGGGAGAAAATCTCCCTTCGTTGAGAATCAGTGGTAGACCCTGTCATTCTATCATTTATTTCATATCTCAAAGCCACATTCAATTTCTTGATTCTCTGTGTTTCTGGAGCAATTGGGCTCTTGTTATTTTGTGAAAAGAGAACTGGAAAGTTATATTGTCTTTCAAGAATAAAAAATGAGTTTTTATATGGAAATACATAGAAGTCTTTAAAATATGTAAAAGTTTTCAAACTGTAAAATGATATGAATATGTAAAACATGGACTTCATCTTCTGTGATACTTTTTTATGCCATTCATTCATTCATTCAAAAAACTGATCCCTCTACCACATTTTTTGCTACATAGTTTGGCAGAATTATGCACCCTAGATCAGAATGGATACACTAGGAATAGTAAAGAGCTGTTACCCAACCTTCTTTTGGTAAGAACAGATAACAGTAGTGGGAATAAACATAACACAGCTTTGGGGGATGAAATTCAGTCAAGTAGGCAGACCATAGTGGCTGGGGTATGGGGCACTGTGATGGTTAATTTTATTATTAGTTGGAAGGATGTTTTTGGAAGGGATTACATTTAAATTGGTGAGCTTTGATTAAGCAGATTGCCCTCCATAAAATCTGAAGGTCCAAAGAGAATGAAAAGACCAGCCTTCCATGGGGCACCCGGGTGGCTCAGTTGGTTAAGCAACTGCCTTTAGCTCAGGTCATGATCCCAGAGACCAGGGATCGAGTCCCACAATGGGCTCCCTGCTCAGCGGAAAGCCTGCTTCTCCCTCTCTCACTCCCCCTGCTTGTGTTCCCTCTCTGGCTGTGTTTCTCTCTGTCAAATATATAAAATCTTTTTTTTAACAAAAAGACTGGCTTTCCTGAGTAAGTGCAAATTTTCTAGCAAACTAAGTTCAGAGGGAAACTACACCATGTACTCTCCTGGGTCTCCAGCCTACTGGCCCACACTGCAGAGTTTGGACTCACTAGCCTTCATGATCATGTGAGTCAATTCTCTATAATACATCTAATAAAATCTATCATCTATCTATCTATCTATCTATCTATCTATCTATCATCTATGTATCTATCCATCATCTATCTGTCTATCTCTATTGTATCTATTTCTCTGAAAAACCCAGGTTAACACAAGCATCCAAGAAAAGTTGGTAAATGAGGCTGGCAGAAAGCATCAAAGGGTCAAATATTGATTGAGGAATGAGGTTCTATTGAGAGGCTAGTGGGATAGGTCATGGGGACTTCCAAAACAGGAGGCTTTTAGAAATCCAGGCAGTTAATTAACATTAGAGTGGTCTTTCAGTATGTAGGAAACCCAACAACCCTCTTTCATGGGTAAAGAAACTGACAAATAAGGTATGGACCTAAAGATCTGTCAGGCTAGTAACTTAGGTCAGGCAACACATGATAGATTAAGGCTTGGATCCCTGAAGATCAGCTAGGTAAAAGAAACTTTTAAAAATTATATGAGACTGGGTATATCACAATTGTTATAAGAATCGCTAAGCAATAAGGCTAATAGTGTTTGTCTTTTTTACAGAGTGGACACAGGAGTCAGAGAATCATAAAAGTTGAATGAACTGTCTAGTGTATGATGATTTATCAGTGGTAGCCCTCACATTCTTTTTCAGAGGAGACAATTATTAGCGGCTAACTACCTGTTGCTCCTTGCTGAAAACGTGTTTGCAATTTCTAAAGTCCACACTGACAAAGCTCTCTTTTTGGAGGGAAAACACTGGAAACCCACACTTCTATTTGTTTAAAGTATTATATGCAATTATTGTATTCTAGTTCTTGATTTAAAAGGAAAAGATCAGCTTCCACATAGTAGCCTAATGTATTTTCAAGGATCATTATAAATATCATAAAACTCAATTTTAAGTAGGCATATTGAACTCAGTTCATAAAGATATTGATCTTTTGAGAACTTTGAACTAGTAACAATATGTTCTGAAATAGTGTTCTTATTTGTAACAAGAAATTGTTTTCAACCTTGCAAGACTGTCTGTGTTCAGAATAATATCAACAGAACTCCAACGGATGTGCCCATTCTATTTGCTGCCACTTTCCCTGGGCCCTATCTATCTTGTTGCCTTTCTTTTTAATAGAGAATGCTAGAATCATCACCTTTTTCCTGCAGTCACAGAACTTAAGAGTGGTTTCCAGACCCAAAACACAGATTCCTGAGCCATATCCTCTTCAAGATTTTGATTCAGTGGGTCTGAAATGGGCATAGGGATCTATATTTTTGCATTTTACTAGTCACACTAAGTAATTGTAATGTTAAATGAGAATTGTGAATGTAAGCAATAGTACCAGCTCCTCAAATACTAATAAAGTGCAGCGGACAAAAACATTAAAAGCTTTGGTATAAACATATTGTAGGTAGAGGAAAGGACTGCAATGGGGAAAATAATTTTTACTATTAAATTCAGTCTTTTTGCTTCTTTCCTTCTCCTGTAAGAATATCCCTTCTCTTTTTTTCTTTCAGAGACTTCTCAATGTTACCACTGTTTGGGAAGCTTTTGGTTAGTAGTCAAAGAAGATGCCATCACTTCAACTTATTCTCAATTGTCACTTCAAATATTCAGTTTTGGTGTCAATACATATTTGACCAAAATTGATGCCAAAATATACTTTGAATTATTTAGTTTACTTAAGGGAAAGATAAAAGTCCCAGTTTAAAAAAAAAAAAAGACATTTTGTGTATGTCATCTTTCAACTTGCTTGATGCTCTCAAGAATAATTTGTATATCACTACTGCACAAATTTAACATCCTTAGGTTTAATGAGTCAGAGGAAAATATTTTAGTGTGTAAACCAGAATGATTACTTATTGGAAAAAGAGGAAGATTCCTGAAAACTCTGTGCTCCTAATAGGAGTGTGCTATAAGGCCAAAGAAGAGATAACACTTTCAAGAAAAATAATTAGCAGCAGGCAAAATCAGAAAGGCATTAACAAAGGAAAAATGACAAATACAGAGACACACAGTAGACTGAGGAATTTTAAGACAATTTGTACACCTACATAAAAACATGTAGAGATGCAATGAGTACTCCCAAGCAAGATAATTACTTCACTAGGCTTGAGAGAAGATGGTGGGGACTAATAGAAAGAAGGGAGAAAATGCAGGCTTTTTTCAAGAGCAATAGAAATGGCCTGTGTATTAGTTTGCTGAAACTGTTGGAATGACAATTACAGGCTTTAATATAGTTCTCAAGGCTAGAAGTCCATGATCAAGGTGTTGGCCGGGTTAATTTTGTCTGAGCCCTCTCTCATTGGCTTATAAATGACCATCACCTCGTGTGTCTTCACATCATCTTCCCTCTATGTGTGCCTATGCCCTAATCTCCTCTTTTAAAAAGACACCAGTCATAAGGGATTAGAGCTCACCTTAGTGACCTCATTTTAATATAATTACCTCTTTAAAAACTCTATATTCAAACATGGTTACATTCTGAAGTATAGCGGTGAGAATTTCAACATATGAATTTGGGGGGGACAATTAGGCCTATGATAGTCTGTTATAATGGCACATCTTTTAGTATCATCAAAATATGCTCTACCTATGTAAAAATAGCGATGAATATGGGGTCTTAGATGAATTTTGACTCTTCAGTTTGGAAGTATCAAAATAACTATCAAAATTACTCCGGTTTTGGCTTTCACCCACCCCATCTGGCTCTTGTCACTTTGTCCAACAGAAGTTTGGTTCCCACAGATAGATTTCAGGGCAGGGATAGCATACAAGAGTTAATTTACTTCAGTCAAGCATTAGACAGCCCAGCAATGCTAGAAGATTAATTTCTTGCCAACAAACTCACAAAAGTGCTATCACGATGACTTGTCTTATGGGGCATGGTAAAAGTTCATGGTCATGGACACTTGTGATATTCACTGTCAGAGAGGGGTAGAAGGAAATAGAATATAAACCATCTGGTACTCTGCAAAGGACTCTGGAGACTCTCACTGAGGTTTTCTCATGCACCAGGTAATGTGTAAAGCTTTTGACACACGAGAATCCCATTTAACCCATGCAGTAACCTTTTAAAGTTGACCCTTTATGGATGAGTAAGCTCAAGTTTTAACAACTTGTCTAAAGTCATATAGATTTTTTTTTCTTTTTTAGATTTTATTTACTTATTCGACAGAGAGAGATCACAAGGAGGCAGAGAGGCAGGCAGAGAGAGAGGAGGAAGCAGGCTCCCTGCAGAGCAGAGAGCCGGATGTGGGCCTCGATCCCAGGACCCTGAGATCATGACCTGAGCCGAAGGCAGAGGCTTTAACCCACTGAGCCACCCAGGTGCCCAAGGCATATAGATTTTTAAAACAGCTTTATTAAGGTAAAAAGACATATAATAAGCTGTGTGTATCCAAAGTATATAATCTGTTTGTATCCAAAGTACATACTCTAATATATTTTGACATGTATATATGTCTCTGAAACCACTAGCATAATCAAGGTACTGAACATATCACCCCAAAAGTTCCCTTATGCTCCTCTGTAATCCCTCTCTCCTTTATTCCCCTGCAACCACTAATCCTTCGCATATCCACAGGCAACCATTTATCTGTGCTCTGTCACTACATTAGTATGCATATCCTAGAATTTCTTTCAAATGGAATCATACAGTATGTATTATTTTTTATACTGTTTGGCTTCTTTCACTCAAGACAACTATCCTGAAATTAATTCTTGTTATAACATATATCAATAGTTCCTTCCTTTTTTTTTTTTTTTCCATAGTGTAACTTTCCACTATATAGATACACCATAATTTCTGTATTCACTCATTTGTTGGTGAACATTTGTGTTGTTTCCAGTTTGGGGTTGTTATAAATACAGTTGGTATAAACATTTTTTTATACAAGTCTTTGCATGAATATATGGTTTTACTTCCTTTGAGAAAATACTTTAAAGTAGAATGGCTGGATCGTGTGGAAGATATTAGTTGGGTCTTGCTTTTTTGACTAATCTGATAATTTCTGTGGTTAATTGGAGTGTTTAAACCATTTACACTTAATGTGGCTTATTGATATGGTTAGGTTTAACCCTAGGTGTAAGTCTATTATCTTGCTATTTGTTTTTTCTTTGTCTCTTCTGAACTTTGTTCCCTTTCCTTCTTATTCTGTCTTCTTTTGGAATAATTGAGTATTCTTTATGATTTAATGTTGTCTCCTTTGTTGTCTTATTACCTATACCAGGGCAAGAGTAAGGCTTACTTCATTTCTTCCCTATGTGTCTTGTTTTGCCTGATGCCCTATGTCATGAAAACTGTTTTTTTCATATGCTTTGTTTGGTTTTAATGGTTGTATCAGATAGGACAGGAAACCCAGACCCTCTTATTCTAGCTTGGCTAGAAGATTCTTATGTCTATCTGTTAAATAAATTTTAAGTGACAGATTACAACTGGAAGCTGTCTCTCTTATCCATTACATTATACTGACAACCGTAGCTCATGAAACCAGAGTTCAACTTCAGTGTCTCTCAGGTCACCTTTCTGTAGCTTTTAGTCCCCCAAGATTGGCTCTTGGAGTTTATTACTGTCCTCTGTGTGTGTGTGTGTGTGTGTGTGTGTGTGTGTGTGTGTGTATTTACATATAGTATGTTTTTGCCCTATCTTCTGTAAGAACAGCCTTGGTTAAATGTTGAATATGATTAATAAATAAGTGATAGGTATATTAAAATGCAAACCAAACAGAGACCAGGCTTTAAAATCCCCTGAGCCGACAAAAACAGTTTAGTCATACAAAGATTAATTTAGCTTATTTTTCAAGACTAATTTGACCTGGGTCACTTCTTGCTTATGCCTCTGAAAATTATAAACAAAACTTAAACTGTTTCCCAAGACTGATATGAAATAACCATAGACCAATTCCCTATGAGTTAAGAAAATTCTAATACTATAACCAAAGACCATGAAGAATAAACAGGGACAATGTTTACAATAAATATGTTCTCCGTATATAAATTGCTTTATAAAATAGATCTCTGAGCCTCATTCCATGTTTTGGTTTGAGTGCTCCTAGTCTGCAAACTTTTTGATGTGTGCACAGTAAACATTTACTGATTACTACTTTGGTGAGTCACTGACTTTAATTCTGTGATTTCTGAACTTTTGACAGGTGTTTGTTAGGAATTCATGTCATTTTATGACTCTCCTAAGTGTCTAATAAATGCTAAGAAAATAAGAATAAAAGTTCTTATAAAATGGAGTTAACAGATCATCCAAAAAAATTCCTAAAGAAGAATGTATGTGAGAAATTGATTAAAAGTTAGGAGTTTTCAAACACACTCTGCAAAATTACCTGTAACAAATCAGAACATATTATATAAACATTAGGAATAATTCTTAAACTGAGATATAATTCTTTTCAGGATATTTATTTTTTCACTGGGTTTTATTTTAATTAATAAATTAATTTTTATTAAAATGTAATGTATTATTTGTATCAGGGGTACAGTTCTGTGATTCATCAGTCTTACACAATACACAGCACTTACCACAACACATATTCTCCCCAGTGTCCATCTCCCAGCCACCCTATACCCCTCCCCACTCCAGTAATCCTGTTTGTTTCCTGAGATTAAGAGTCTCTTATGGTTTGTCTTCCTCTCTGGCTTCATCTTGTTGCATTTTTATCTCTTTTCCCCTATAATCCTCTGCCTTGTTTCTCAAATTCCATATATCGATGAGATTATATGATAATTGTCTTTCTCTTACTGACTTATTTCACTTAGCATAATATCCTTTAGTTCCATCCACATCATTGCAAATGGCAAGATTTCATTTTTTAAAAAAGATTTTATTTATATATTTAACAGAGAGAAACATAGCTAGAGAGGGAACACAAGCTGGGGGAGTGATAGAGGGAGAGGCAGGCTTCCTGCTGAGCAGGGAACCTGATGCAGGGCTGGATCCCAGGACTCTGGGACCATGACCTGAGCCGAAGGTAGATGCTTAATGACTGAGCCACCCAGGTACTCCCAGATTTCATTTTTTGATGGCTGCATAATATTCCATTATTTTATAAGTATACCACATCTTCTTTATCCATTCATCTGTTGATGAACATCTGGGCTCCTTCTATAGTTTGGCGATTGTGGATATTATTGCTATAAACTTATGGGTGCATGTGACCCTTAGGATCACTACTTTTGCATCATTGGGGTAAAGACCCAGTAGTGTAATTGTTAGGTCGTATGGTAGCTCTAATTTCAACTTTTTGAAGAATATCCATACTGTCTTCCAGAGTGGCTGCATCAGCTTGCATTCCCACCAACAACACAGGAGGGTTCTCCTATCTGCATCCTTCCCAACATCTGTCATTTCCTGACTTTTCAATTTTAGCCATTCTGACTGTGTGAGGTGATATCTGTTTGTGGTTTTGATTTGTATTTCCCTGATGCTGAGGGATGTTGAGCACTTTTTCATGTGCCTGTTGGCCATTTGAATGTCTTCTTTGGAGAAATGTCTGTTTATGTCTTCTGCCCATTTCTTGATTGGATTATTTGTTCTTTGGGTGTTGAGTTTGATAAATTATAGATTTTGGATACTAGCCCTTTATGTCATATGTCATTTGCAAATTTCTTCTCCCATTCTGTTAGTTGTCTTTTGGTTTTGTTGCCTGTTTCCTTTATTGTGCAAACACTTTTTATCTTGATGAAGTTCCAAGTTCATTTTTGCCCATTCCCCTTGCATTTGGTGATATGTCTAGGAAGAAGTTGCTGTGGTCAAAGTCGAAGATGTTGTTGCCTCATATTCTTCTCAAGGATTTTGATGGATTCCTGTATGCATTTAGATATTTCATCCATTTTGAGTCTATTCTAGTGTGTGGTGTGAGGAAATGGTCTAGTTTCATTCTTCGGCATGTGGCTGTCCAATTTTCCCAAAATCATTTGTTGAAGAGACTGTCCTTTTTCCATTGGATATTCTTTCCTTCCCTCTTCATTGAAGATTAGTTGAGTTGAGAGTCCATTTCTGAGTTCTCTATTCTTTTGTGATTGTACTTAAAACCATAAAATACCTAGGAATAAGTCTTACCAAAGAAGCAAAGGATCTCTACTCAGAAAACTGAAGAATACTCATGAAAGAAATTGAGAAAGACAGAAGAAATGGAAAAACTTTCCATGTTCGTGGATTAGAAGAACAGATATTGTTAAAATATCTATGCTACCTAGATCTGTCTACACATTCAATGCAATCCCTTTCAAGATACCATCAACTTTTTCCACAAAACTGGAACAAATAATCCCAAAATTTGTATGGAACCAGAAAAGATCCTGAATAGCCAGAGGAATGTTGAAAAAGAAAACCAAAGCTGGTGGGATCACAATTCCAGACTTCAAGCTCTATTACAAAGCTGTAATCATCAGGACAATATGGTGCTGGCACAAAAAACAGACACATAGATCAAGAGATTTAATTTTTACCTGACAGATTTGAGCATTTATTTTTAGTCTTCACTGAAGGGTTAACAGAGCTCCTTTTTCCAAGGGGAAAAATGCAGCTATATTAAGAATTCTTTCATTATTTTATTTCCACATTATCTCTGTAAGTGCATTAAAAAAAAGTGTTAAGTTGCTCTATTTCCATAGAAACCCAACTACAGGTATATCTGAGCACAGGCTATCATCTGTAGTCACTCAGATTTTTACATGTCCATAGAGCTGGGAAGCATTTACAAATACCATTACCTCTTCAAGGAGATCACTCTTATTTAAGGTAATAAAAAGATGGCAGATAAGCTTGATAGTACAGCTGTCACTGATTCCTTCACACGAGTTGCTGAGGACTTATCTTTGAAAAACATGTACCTTTATCTCCATCAGAATAATTGAAACATTTAGTTTTAGAAAAACAAAGGACAAAAAAAGTACCCAACTAAATGAGCAAATATTCATTCGATAAACTACATGTTTACACTCTTTGAAAGACCTATATGGCCACTATACAGTCATATGGTGAACAGGGTTTGTAATGAAAGAACTTAGCTATTGGTCACTCACTAGATTTTAACCTTATGCAATCACTAAGCATCTTTAAACCTCAATGTTGAGAAGAGGATGAAATGAAGTAACAGATATGAAGGCATTTTCAAAGTTGTTAATCATGACAGAGGAGAAAGGAATTTTATTAGAAATCACCTTTTTTTCACTTCAGTTATAGCAATTACATAGTAAAAATACTATTCATTACCCAGATGTCTCATTCATCTCCTTCAATAAATTTTCCATTTTTTAACCATAATTAAGTGTGTATATGTGACTCTCTGTTTTTATATATCAAAAGATGTATTTATTGGTGGAGGGATATTGGACTTCAACTCAAATTAATTCTGTAAAAAGTCATTTTGACCTGACCTCCTTTCTTTCCTATTGGCCATGCATACTTCTTCCTCCATGCCCTTATGCTTGTTGTTATGACTTTTTGTAACAGTCTCTACTCTTCTCACTTTTTAACTCCCTTTATAAAGATTTTTACCTACCCTAAAAAACTGATTTAAATCTCATTTCTTTAGTGAAAATTGTTTTTTTCATTTCTCATTAATGGTAAGTTTTTCCTTCTTTGAATTCCTTACAGGCTTAACCTCCATACAACACAATTTTGCACGCAGTATTTATCTGCTACTTCTTTTTTTCTCCCCATCTATATTACCCAGACAATTCTCTTGAGAAGCATGTAAGTATATCAGCTACTGCACATCACTCAGAAATCCCATAGACACTTTAAACTCAGTGAGAACACATAAAGTTTCCAAATCTATTTTTCATCTTTATTCCCTTTTCCGGTGACACATGTCCAGCTAGCTTTGCAAGCCAAGAAACCTCAGAGACATGCTTAATGTGTCCATAACTTTAACCTCTCCATCTCAAGATAAAAGTTGATAATTCTTAGCATGTCATATAAAGTGCTTTATGACCTGACCTCTGCTTCTCTCCACAAATCTTTCTTGATTCCATAGTCCCTCTACTTACTACTGTACCATTGTTCTACCCTTTTAGATCAAACTCCTCAAAATATTTTTCTTTCCCTTCATCTTTACTTTCTCATGTCTCACTCAAACATCTTTTTTCTGAATTGATTGCCATATCTAAGATACAACTGAAACAGCCTTTGACAAGATATAATTGCCATGTTAGCAAAACTAGCAGATAGTTTTCAGTTTTGATTTTATTTGCATTCTCATCAGATTCAATGGATCACTGTATGTTTCTGAAGTATTATCTGACTCTGACCTCCATAACAACACTTCACCCCGAGTTTCCTTATACTTCAGTTGTTCCTTGTCTATTCCTTCTCTCAACTCATCTTCTCTTACTTGAGGTCTGGAAGATTCTCAAGGCTCTTTTCAAGCCCCTCTTCTATTTTTATCCAATATTCACTACCCTCCTTCCCAGGTGATTTAACCCATTCCCACACCCTTTTATTTAAATATTTTATTTATTTATTTGAGAAAGAGAGAGAGCACAGGTGAGCAGGGGTGTGGGGCAAGGGGCAGAGGAAGAGGGAGAAGCAGACTTTCCACTGAGCAGGAAGCCCAATGTATGGCTGGATTGCAGGATCCTGAGATCATGACCTGAGCCAAAGGCATACACTTAACTGACAGAGCCATCCAGATGCTCCTAATCTATTCCATTTTATAATCTTACTGTCATTAATGATTAATGACCCTGAGTTACAATATTCTTTGAGTTCTCTGCCCGCCCATCCAAATAATTTACTCAACATTCCTACCTGAATATCTTAAATACAATTCAACTTGATACATCAAACACCAAATCACTGGTTTTCCTCTGGATCTTCTCTATTTCTAGAGAAATATTGTTAAAAGTTTCCATATTTCAGCAAAGGATGAATGACTTGTTTACTAAAGTCAAATCTGAAAATAAACACAAAATTCTTCTCTCTTTCTTACTATTCAGATTCAATCAACCATTGAACATTGTTGATGCAACTTCCAAAATATTTTAAAATCTTTCTACTTATTTCCAACTCTATGACCACCTTCCTAGCAAAATAATTTACTTATGGACATAGCCTTCTAAATAGTGCCCATATCCACCTTGGCTAATTACAATATATTCACTACATTGTGACCAAGTTATCTGACAATATTGCAAATTATATCATATCATTTCTCTAATTAAAAGTCCTCCATGTGGGATGCCTGGGTGGCTCAGTTAGTTAGCCTTCAGCTCAGGGTCTTGGGATTGAGCCTTGCATTGGACTCCTTGCTCAACAGGGAGTCTGCTTCTCCCTCTGCCCAAAGCTCCCCCTGCTTGTTCTCTCTCTCTATGAAAAATAAATAAAATTTTCAGAAAAAATAAAAAATAAAAATAAAAATCCTCTGTGACTTCCAATGTGCTCTTAGAATTATGCTAAAGCCTTAATATAATCTATAAGACCTTACATGGAATGCTCAATCCTCCAATTTTTTCTCTACTCTTAGCTAACTCCTGTTCCTTCTAAATTAATTACCTTCTTTCAATAATTTCACACTGCCTTAGCCACCCCTCTTAATTAGATGCCTTTAAAATACTTTGTAGTTTTTCCTTTGTTGCTTTTATCATCATTATAAATAATTATTGATTTTTATAATTACTTATCTAAATTTTATTTGACCTGATGTGTTTTAAATTTCATAAAATCCGGGAGTCTCTGATTCACCACTGTATCTCTAGCATTAGCAAAATGTTGGCTCACAGTCACTTCTCAGTATACATTTCTTGAATGAATGACTAAATACATGGATGTGTAAATCTCATCTGTTGTCATTTCTACCTCTCACTCTCAGCCCAGTCACACATATAAATTTTCTAGTTCTGGACTATAGCACATTTCCTCTAACCTTGGCACCTTTGCCCCAAATATTCCTATGTACAACTTATAATGATACTTTATGGATAAATAAGTCCTTGGCAGCTGGGACAATGTGTTTGACATCTTTAACATCTACTACTGGGTTTCGTGCCATTCTAAATAAGAGATGGCAATTAATATTAGATAGCTAATTATCCATTTTTCCATTTCATCAGCAAAATAATAAGGCAACCTACTGAACGGGGTAAGACATTTGCAAGTGATATATCTGATAAGGGGTTAATATTCAAAATATAGAAAGAGCTTATATAACTCAACAACAAAAAGCCAAATATGTCAGTTAAAATGGGCAGAGGACCTGAATAGATATTTATCCAAAGAAGAAAATAAATGGCTAACAGATACATGAAAAGTTGCTTAACACCATTAATGGCTAGGGAAATGCAAATCAAAACCATAATGAGATATTACCTTATGCCTGTGAGAATGGCTAAAAACAAAAAGGTAAGAAATAACAAATTTTGGTGGGGATGTGGAGAAAAACCCTCATGCATTGTTGGTAGGAATGCAAACTGATGCAGCCACTGTGGAAAACAAGATGGAGTTTCCTAAAAAAATTAAAAATAGTATTACCATATGATTCAGCCATTGAACTACTGGGTATTCATACAAAGAAAAAAATACACTAATTCAAAAATATCTAGGTACCCCTATGTCTTTTGCAGCATTAATTATGATAGCCAAATTGTGGAAGAAGTCCAAGTGTCCAGATGAATGGATAAAGAAGAGGTGATATATGTTATACAATGGAATACTACTCACCCACAAAATGAGTGAGATCTTGCTACTTACAATAATATGAAAAGACCTAGAAGGTATAATGATAAGTGAAATAAATCAGATGGAGAAAGACATACACTATATGATTTCACTCATAAGTGGAACTTAAGAAACAAAACAAAGGAACAAGCAAAAAGAGACAAACAAAAAACCACCCTTAAATACAGAGAACAAACAGGTGGTTACCAGAGGGGAGATGGGTGGGAGTTTGAGGAAAATAGATGAAGGGGCTTAATGCCACAGTGATCATGATGAGGACTGAGTAATGTATAGAATTGTTGAATCATTATATTGTACACTTGAAATTAACATAACACTGTATGTTAATTATACTTCAATAAAAAATAAAAATTATAGAACCAATGAAATCGATAGATTTCAGTAATGCCATCATTTAAAAAACTTATGATCTGATCATAAATCATTTAGTTATGATCACTATAACTACTGATATCTTATTAATCTTTAAAGAAAGACAATTTATTTAAAATATAAATATAGACTTACTTGTTTTTTATTTATTTTTTTATTTTTTAAAAGATTTTATTTATTTGACAGAGAGAAACACAGCCAGAGAGGGAACACAAGCCGGGGGAGTGAGAGAGGGAGAAGCAGGCTTCCCGCCAAGCAGGGAGCCCTATGTGGGACTTGATCCTGGGTCTCCAGGATCATGACCTGAGCTGAAGGCAGTCGCTTAACCAACTGAGCCACCCAGGTGCCCCTACTTGTTTTTTAAAGGTCAACTTTTAGTCTATTGGGACAATTTATATATAAAAGTAGCTTACAATAATTTCAACATTAAAAAACTGAAACATTAAAAACACTAAACATTAAAAAACTCTGTCAACTCTCCATAACTAACTAATGAATTTGATTCCATTTGGTGCCAACATAAATTGGTTGGAAATTTTCTATGTATTATCAGGGATTTTCCATTGAGTGTCCTGATCTTTATCCAACTGAAAAACATAATTCCCCAAATGCAGAGGTTTTTGCTGTCTTGTTTCCTACTTCATACAAAAATCCAAATGGAATGCTTGTCCCAGATGGTCCGTGCGGATATTTCATATAAGTTTAGCCCTGAAGGTTTAGAATAGCTCCTGAATGAACATAATTGTCTTGATTTTGTGTGAAATATACTTTATTAAAATATATGCTCATCTGAGGCATTTTCTTTGCTAGGTGAACTAATAATGCAGAGGTTCTATCTATTTGATATTAGCATGACATTTAATGTACTCAACATCACTGCTAGGTGTCAGGTGATCCTTCACAAATGCCGTCACAAACTAAAAATGTAGGGACACCTGGGTCATGATCCCAGGGTCTTGGGATCAAGCCCCACATTGAGCTTCACATGGAGCCCTACATTGGGCTCCCTGCTCAGTGGGAAGACTCTTTTCTCCCTCTCCAAATCCCTCTGCTTGTGTTCTCTCTCTTGCTGTGTCTCTCTTTGTCAAATCTTTTTATTTTTAAAGATTTTATTTATTTATTTGACAGAGAGAGATCACAAGTAGGCAGAGAGGCAGGCAGAGAGAGAGGAGGAAGCAGGGTCCCCGCTGAGCAGAGAGCCCAATGTGGACCTTGATCCCAGGACACTGAGACCATGACTTGAGCTGAAGGAAGAGGCTTTAACCCACTGAGCCACCCAGGAGCCCTCTGTGTCAAAATCTTGTGTAAACTGATTGGTAAGACTCCTTTATTCTTTCCTATTAGTGGATCTCACATCTTTGGTAGGTTTTTTTTTTTTTTTTTTTTAATCCTTTCGTTTTTCAACCCACTAGACCGTGAGACGTAGTACTCTACAGAAATCCACCTACAATATACAAAGTATAACGGTTTTAATCAGAACAGCAAGAGATATTTATATAGACTAGAGCTATTCATTTGGGCTGAAAATATGCACATCAACATCAGATATTTTATCTCTTCTTGGTACCAATTTTAAAACCACCTAAAACATCTTCAGAATGATCACTTTTTAAAGAGTCCAACAAGTGAAATAACCCTTTATTTTCAAGAACTGAGATTTTACTGTGGGATAACAAATCTATCAAATTAGCACATGGAATTATATGACTAAATAAGATTAAACTAATGTATTGAGTAAGTTATATACTAAATATAAATGTATAAATGTAACTTGGAATGAGTATACACTGAGTTGCCCAGTGAGACCAAATGAAGGCTTCCATACCGGAAGTACTGCATAATAAAAGTGAAGAGCCATACTGGAGCTCAAGGCCTCAGTGTACAGAATGATCTTTCACCTTCATTTCTTAGGCAAGGGAGAGAACTTTGGGCAAGGGTGGTAACAAGATCAAAGTCAAGTCATTCTACAGCCCTCAGCAATCTTCAAGTTCAACAGTGACTTTCTGTTATGCTGTGAATCAAGATGCTTTTAATTCAAAGGGCTCTGAAAACCTCACAAAGCACTTGATAAGCCTGATCATTTCACACTGATTTCAAAATTGAGAAGTGCCACCCTGGGATTAATAGCTCTCCTTCAGTTTTAATCTCTAATAAGATCCCAGCAGCCTCTGTTTTTTTTGAAATAGATATACACTCGAAGTGAAAATGAATGACAGGGCAAAGAGTTCACATGTTACACAGCTGAGGAGGTGAAGAAATGAGGGCAAGGAGTCAAGGTTAAGGGATGTGAGCACTGTCAACCTACTCACAATGAGAAGAGGAAAGATAAAACACGGTATATAATGACATAAAGGGATATTAAGTAGAGGCCAGGGAGACATTATTTCTTCCAGACAAGGGGAAAGGAATAAGATATAATGGTCATGTGCTGCATTAGGGAATATTTAGGTCAAGCACAGAGAAAATTTCAACTTAAAGAGCATTTAAACAAGTATTCACTGGAGGATTGAGAAGCCATCATTCTACTACAATTCCAAGACAGAAACTTGGCATTTTTTCCTTAAGAAAGATTAAATAATAATCCACCACATGCTGAACTGACTCTGAGTGTCTTTAAAGAAAAAAAAAACACACTTCTTTGACTATATTTTATTATCAGTGGGATGGCCAAAGAAAGGAAGACACACACTAGAAGAAAACAGTCTTAGGAACTTTCTCACAATATGATTTAGATTGTGTCATCACAAATTAAAACAGAATTCAGAAGCAGAGTGTGACATTGTTGAGCTTCAGTCAGCAAGAACAAAAAATAGCATAAATGCCCAGTGAAAACATTAAAAACTGAATGAATATAAGCCGTATAATTTTCAGTAACTGCTGATCTAATTTGATAGATTCTTTTCATTCACTAGTGGTTGCATCAAATCTCAGTATGAACTTGGTTATAGAAGACAGATCCTTTTATTTTCTATAACCACTTAATTTCTGACTAAATTTCAATGGGCTGTTGGAAAATGTTAACCTTATTTTCTCTTGGGGGTCCTTTGCTTCCCCAGGGTTGGGCCACAAGCCTGTTTTTGAGACTTTATGCTTTGCCCCTAGTACTAAGTCACCAGATCACACTGCGTTTTACTCAATGTCCATTCTTCTGGTCTGCATGTGTTTTGTTCCTGTTTGCCTGACAGGATGAGATTCTTGGCTACTTCCACTTACAAAGAAGGGAGGAAGGAAGGAGAGACACTGAGGAAACCAGTCAAAGTGAGTGGTCTTTGTGAAGTACTTGACAGAGAATTATAGCTCTACTGAGAAACTTAAAGAAGGTCAAGATGCCTAGAGCACAGAGAGGAAGAGGAAGAGGAAGAGAAGCACAGACCCATCTATCACTAGGCCTGTCTACTTACCTCTCTTGCTGATTCTGCTTGTTAATTATATTGTGAGGACACTGAACTTAGTCCTGCATTTCAAAGAATCACAGCCCTAAATAATTTATTTCTAGGAATGGTGGGAGAGATTAAGCTTCCATCCATCCTTGCATCTCCAAGACACATTTTCTATACTCAAGAATCCCCCATTTTTTTCCTTTATTTTTTCATTATCATTAAAATGTTTCTCTAAGGGTTTAGGTGTACCATATACCTTCTCAGAGTCAATATGATGGCGATTTATTCTAGCTGAATGATAGAAGGGAAGAGATAAATATATTAAGAAAAAAATTATATGTAAGTATCTCCAAATATTGTCCAATACTCATTTAACAACAATGATTTAGTGCTAACAATGTGTTAGGCACTGTGCTGTGAATTCAGAGATAAGCAAGGCATTTACTTGTGCTCTTGTGGGAGAATATAAAGAAGAAAAAGGAACATTACAAGGGAATGAATTTACATTCAGAGTATATTTTTTTGTAGTCTCATTTAGATTTATGAATTTTAGGACTAGATAGAATCAAACAAATAGAAACCCCTCAGACCTTAATTTCACAGAATCATAAATGCCAAATGGAATTAGATCTCAGTGGACACTTGGTCTATTCCTTATGTAATTTCCAAATGCCCTCAGTATCACCTATAAGTGATCATATAACTATTGCTTGAAGATTTTCATTTTTGGGTAAGATTTTATTCTTTAGAAGTGTCTTTCTAATAAAATAAAAACTGTACTTTTTATAATTCTACTCAGTGGCCCTTACTTTGCCCTCTGGAGCCAAACAAAATAAGTTCAATCACTTTGACACTGTAAAAGTCTTATAATTAATTATGGAGCTATGTTTGATACTAACGTATTTCTCAAGAATTGGGTGCTTAACTAGATGGCCCCCAGATGCAGAAATTTATCATGATAATTTGCCTAGTAATGCCTCATAATTAATGTTTAGGAAATTGGATGTAATTTATTATTTTTTGCATATTACTACATCAATATAAAATGCATTTTAATGGATGCTCTGAATTAATATAATTAACATATTCACATGTGAAAGAGCAGCTTTATTTGTAGCCAGAGATTCATCAGAATCTGAATATTTGTAATATTCATGCTTTTCAAAACCCAAGTATATTTTGTTTATCATACTGGGAGGTATAAAGACTCTAATATATTTTTTTTTAAATTTTAAGAGAAAATGTAGTAAACTGTTTCATCTTCAAAAAATGTTAAAGAGGGGCGCCTGGGTGGCTCAAAGGGTTAAGCCTCTGCCTTCGGGGGTCCTGGGATCCAGTCCCACATCTCTCTGCTCAGCAGGGAGCCTGCTTCCCCCTCTCTCTCTGCCTCCCTCTGATCTCTCTCTCTGTCAAATAAATGAATAAAATCTTAAAAAAAAAATGTTAAAGAAAGAAGTCAACCAACCTCTAAGTCAGGGGCTCTTAAGATGGTGATAAATCTGATATAATCATCAGGGCACAGGACACAGTGAGTGGTCCTAAACTTTGCTGTGCTAGAAACACAGATTTATTAATTAATTCAAAATTGAATAACACCTGGAAATGGATTTTCATTAACCACACTCAATATGTGCAATGATAAATGTATGGTTCAGAGACCATAGTCCAGGAAAATTTGTTTTTTGAAATGATGGGATTGATTAATTCATTTTATATTGATTTTCTTAGGTTATATTTCAAAGAGTGAGCTTTCTGACCTGACCTTGTCACTAAATCAAATATATGATTGCACACACTCTCTGGAAATTCTAGTAAAAATCAACAATCATGGTTAAAAGCCTAGACGATCAGTGAAAAATTTCCAAAGTCGGTTAAGTTTATATTTAGACTAATCAGACTTATTCCCATTCTTTCTTTACACTTTTCTTCTTGAAATCTCATCGAAGATTAATGTATTTATCTTGAGATTCATGTAACAAATGTAGTAACAATTATTTTAAAAGTGGCATGATTAAGATCATCAAATGCTGTAATATGCATATTTCCTTTGATCATCACAGCACTAGTAGATGATGACATTCAGTGCCTTTTACTTTTAATTAGAGTAGTGGTTCTTAGGAAGTGGTGCTCATACCATCAGGATCAATATCGCCCAGGAGGTAAATAGAAATGGAAGACTTTGGTGCCATGCAGATGTGCTGAATCAGAGACTCTATTTTTGTTTGTTTGTTTGTTTGTTTTGATATCAAAATACTTTTCCTCAACATGACGTATCAAATCTTTGAGGCAGGGCACTTGGTTGGCTCAGTCGGTGAAGCATTTGCCTTCTGCTCAGGTCAGGATCCCAGGACTGTGGGATTGAGTCCCACATCGGGCTCCTGGCTTAGCAGGGCATCTGATTTTTCTTCTGCCAATCCCCCTGGCTTGTACTTTCTCTTGCTCACTCTCCCTCAAATAAATAAATAAAATCTTAAAACAAACAAACAAACAAACACTTTGAGGCATAGGGGTGTGAGTTTCCCCCTCACGTTATCCTCCCATATATAGGATATTTATTGTATTTGCTACTCAGCGTTTGTTTACCATTTACTTTCCCCAATTTCCTTCTATGAGATATCCCTATCTTCATTTGCCAACATTCTAAAACAGCCCTACCCACTGGCTTAGGGGTAAGAAGTTATCTAACTTGAGTTAGCCCATTATATTACCCCAACAGAGTGATTAGTATAGGCATGGGGCATATGGCCAAATGAAATCCAATGCATAAGGAATTATGCTGGATTGTGTTCCTAAATATATGTGATAGGAAAATTTTCTTACATATCTGTAAGATGCCATGTATAAGGATATTTATTGCAGCAATGTGCTTTATTCATGGATGTGTCTCATATGCCTAAAATAGTGACTGGTGCATTGTAAGCGCCCATAATATTTGTGAATAAATAAGTTGTTTGTGGCATAAATTATTTGGGGGCAGCCTGAATGTCTGTCACTGAGAGAGATAAGGAAAATATGGTGGACCTTCCTTTGGGATATTATATAGAAGATAGACTAAATGGATACATGCACAATAGTCACAGAATGGGAACTTAAAAACATAGTGGTTAGTAAAAAGTAGGATACATAAAATCCATTCAGTTCAGTTAGAATGCAGTTACACAGAATAATACATATTTTGCAAGAACACAATAAAATAAAAAAGTATACATTAAACAAACCAACAGAAATGGCCTTACTGAGTAGCATTAGCAAGATATCAGATTGGGAGTTATTTTTTATTATTACTAGTAGTATTATTTTCCAAGTTACTCAGTTAGCTCTCTGTGATTCACATTTTATTCCTCAAGTAAATTATTGAAAGAAATAAACGATTTTTAAAAAAGATTTTATTTATTTATTTGACAGGGAGAAACACAGCTAGAGAGGGAACACAAGCAGAGGGACCGAGAGAGGGAAGCAGACTCCCCACCGAGCAGGAAGCCCGATGTGGGGTTGATCCTGGGTCTCCAGGATCATGACCCGAGCCAAAAACAGTCGCTCAACCAACTGAGCCACCCAGGCACCCCGAAATAAACGATTTTAACATCACTTCGAAGCTAAGGACTTCCAAATCTGTATTTGACTCCTCCTGAGAGCCAAACCTTAATTTCCTGTTAGCACAAAGGCTGAACACTTTAACTCTTGGCATCCACTGAAAATCTCTCCATGCTGAGTCTCTTCTCCGGCAATGGCATTACCAAGGATCCAGTTTCAACAGTTATATATACTAATCATTTTTCAGTCTTCCAACTTTGTCAACCTTCTATACCTCCTGTCACCTGAGCAAATGTATCAGTAGCCTGATACAAAAGATTCTATTCTATTTCTTTATGAGACTGTCCTTTCGTCCACTCCTCACTACCATTATACTAATTAAAACTTCAATATTTTTGTCTAGATTACTGTTAGTCATCTAACGATCTCTTAATAATCTTTAAGTTTTCTAATTCATCCTTTGCATGGTTATTGGGATTTTTTTTTCCTAAATCACAGATTGGATCGTGTCATATGTCACTTATAGTCTCAAGTATATTCAGTGGTTTCGCTGTCTACAAAAGTCTGTATACTCTCATGCAGTATTCCAAATTTCCTGAAATGGCCCCAAAAGAAACTCATCTTCTACCTCATCCTTTCATGAACTGTAGAATTCAATCATATTAAGTTTATTGTCATCCAGGAAAATGTAATGAAAGTCCAAGACTATGACAATGACTTCTTAAATATTATTTCTTGGGCCTGAATTGTTGTTCTTCCTTCTATTTATAGAAACCCTCTCACACTCTTTTATTTTAATGGTTTCTTTTCTTTTTTAAGATTATTTATTTATTTATTTATTTATTTGACAGAGAGAAAGAGATCACAAGTAGGCAGAGAGGCAGGCAGAGAGAGCAGTGGAGGAAACAGGCTCCCCACCGACCAGAGAGCCCGACATGGACCTCGATCCCAGGACCCTGAGATCATGACCTGAGTGGAAGGCAGAAGCTTTAATCCATTGAACCACCCAGGCACCTGAAACCCCCTCACTCTTTAAGGTCCAAATCAAGTGTACAGTTTCCTTTATGGCTTCTCCAAATCATCCAGTCACAAAGAATAACTTCTTCACTTACAATCCTATAGCCCTTCTGCTTCCTTTAGCACTTACTCAAGCTAACCTTATAATATGAATTCCTTTCTTCACATATATCCTTACCCTAGTCTCATGAGAACTGGATTCTATGATGTTTTATGATAAAGATTCTGTCTTATATATCTTTAGTTTCCAATTCCAAGAACAATACTTGGCAATAGTTGTCCTATAAATATTTAATTAAGTTTAACATTTATAAATGTTGGTTAGACTTTCTTGGAACGTGGGCCCATTAAGATTATGGAAAAAAGCTATAAACCTATATTCTCAAAAAAATGTATAGACACAGAATCTTGCATATAATTTCATGAGATTAGTGGTAAATATTTGGACTAGCATTCTCAACATTTATCTTAAACTCAGCCCAGTGTCCACAGGCTAGGAAGCTTAAAATTACTTTCTCAAGGTTCCTTTGAAGTTTTCATCTCTGGTTTTAGAATTCCATTTTCCAAAATATACTACCTACTATGCCTCCTTCTTATAGCCAGCCTCAGGATGATACTGGCATGGCTTCAAGATTTTAGCTTTTGGATATCTTGTCATTCCTTCTAACACAGCACATTTTATAACTCACAGTGATTTCAATATCTGTGTAGATATTTCTTTCATATGTTTGGTTTTTCTGTTTCTTGGCCTTCTATTCTCCAAAGTTCTTGCCTCAGTCTCCTATTATTACGGTCACACCCCAGATTGTCTCACTAGCAAACAATGTACTGACTCTATTTTCTTAAATTCAAACACCTCACTGTGTCCACTTCCTCCTATATTTGTAGCTCACTGCTTCTATTATCCCAATTGCAAGAACATTAAATGACTGAGATATAAAATTCAATGAACCTGTCAACTTACTATTATTAATGCATGGTTCCTCTTTCTGAACATACCCCTGCTTATGACTTCAGCTATCTTGCTTCCCTATTTCTCTTTCCCACTCACTTGGAAAAGTACTAGTGCTGCTCAAGCGCAATTCTCATACTCTGCCACCACTTGAGAAGTAAAAGTGGTTGCAGAAAATCAAGCAATCATGCTGATTTGTCTTACTTAAATTCATGACCATTAGCCTCAACGGTACTCTTTGTGTTGCCTTGCAGTTCTACATTTCACCATCTATTGACTCCCTTCCTAACCTAGGTGGGGTATTGTACACCTTCTTTCTTCAAACTTCAAAAACATCACCTCTACCCCCTCCTGTTCTTACTCATAATTCACTAAGAAATATAGGCAATCGATAAAGATTTTCCAAACATCACCACCATATACCCTTGTTGTTTCCTGTTAGTTTGGATAACTTTTACTTGCATTCTATGACCATGACTTCTTTTCTTTTTTTTACATTATTTTTTCAGTGTTCCAAGATTCATTGTTTATGCTCCACACCCAGTGCTCCATGCAATACATGCCTTCAATACCTACCACCAGGCTAACTGTTTGACTTCTTAATGATATCCTTTTACTTTCACCCCCCTTATCTTTAGCATTATCAATGTTTTACTCTACTGAATCATTGCATCAGAATATAAACATGCTATAGTGTACCCTATTTTAAAACTCATAGTAGTTTTTAAAAGCCCACATTCCTTTCAGCTATAACTGCTTGAAAGAGTTCTCTGTATTTGTTGTCTCCTAGCTCCTTTCCTTCCATTCTCCCTTGAACCTGCTCTAATCAAACTTTCATTCTGGTAGTTCTCCTGACTCAGTTGTCTAGACCACCAGTGAATTCAATGTAACTTTATCTAATGGTTGTTAGTTCTGTGTTCTTTTTTTATGTGACTTGTCAACAGCATATCATGTCTTCTTGAAACATATTCTTTATTTAGTATTTAGAAAATTACTCACTCTTAGTGTCATTCATTGTTCCATTTGCTAAATTCTTCTCCATTCCCTTAGCATGAAACTTTCCAGTATCTTGGAGTTCAACCCTGTAACTCTTGTCTACCTACATGTACTCCTGGAAAATATTATCTAGTTCATGTCTTTCAAAACTTCTACATATTGCTAAATTCCAAATTTCTAGAATTTACTTGACTTAGAGTTCTAGTTTGAGCAGCTGAGAGTGCTTCTAAATATTTTCTCACTGAATTAATTAAAATATGGACTCAGTATTGGCCTATGATGAAATATATTGGGATGTCAGAATTTCCGTAGTATAACATAGAAAAACAAATCTAAACTCCTAGGGAAATAGGATTGCTGAAATGGATTATTTTTATAGGGTACCAGCTCTGTCTCTCTTAATGTCTTCTGAGAGAGTCTAGTTTATATTTCCCTCACCACAGAATTGAGAAATATATCAGTATAGATAAATACATTACCCCAAACCTTGTAGTGTCTGTTATCTGTAAGACACACATGAAGGTAGTGGTGGCATTGAAATAGACTTGATGATTATGGAATCCCTGGGTGACAGAGGCAAAGTAGCAGCACTTAATAAAAAGGGACAAGATTGTAATAGTTGCTTTAATAGGAGCAGAGCCAAGGTGATAATAAAAGTGCTATGATCTTCAGTTATTTTGGTGGTAACTAATTGTACATGGCATTTCTAGAACTGAAATAGATGAGCAGTCCATTAATTCCTTACTTCATCTATATTAACAGAGGGGAGCAAAAGTTATCTAAGTTAGGAAGGTCAGAGTGCAAGGCTTTGCAACTGGATAGATGGTCAGAAATAGAGATGTATGGTGATTCATGAACAGGGAAGAGTTTCTTGGACGAGATGGATAAGGATTTGGAGAGAAGGTTTTAAGATTGGTGACAAGAAGCTTCAGGGAGGAGATCATAGATGGAAGCTGAAACAGGACCAGAAGGAAGATTATTTGTTTTCCATGTAAATCACCATCAATGAACCCCTATTCTGGTTATTCCCGTTCAAGTAAGTCATAATTCACACTCTGGATTCCACTATCTTTCTTCAACCATTCCAGTCCATGTTTATTGGGCTCATGAACAAAGTGAGCATAATGGCAGGGGCTAAACATTTCCTCTTACTGATGTTTTTTATTTAACTGCTTATACTGCAGTGTGCTAGATATGCCATTAATAGAGAACAGTGGTGAGCCCCCTAGTATAGCAGTGTATTTTAGGCTGACTAACCAGCTACCTGGAGGTAGGTGAACCTATCTCACTATATAAGGGGTAGATATTTTTCATCCTCGAATTGCCTCTTATTCAACAAATGGGTAGAACTACTGAATGTATCTGTCAAATACCATGAAACACTCAATAAATTACCATATGAGTATAATTTATATCATCCCTACAAATCTAATGGGCATTATTGTATGGGTCTAAGTTATCACTTTATTTAATATTAAATCAAAGTCTAAGAACTAGAGTGAATAGAGGTTGAACATTGCTTAAAGAATTGGAACATGCTTACTGAGGACTATTCTTTAGTTTTTTGTAATGAAGTTTGGGATCTGTAATAGAATACTGTGGGTTATGCTGCCATAAAATACAATGCAAATCTCAGTGCCCTAAAATAATCACAGTTTATTTCTTGCTCATGCTACCTGACAATTGTACATCGCTAGATACTCATCATGGGTACATAGGTGCACAGGCTAAATTGAGCTGTCTGCATTTTGAATATTGCCTATTTTTCCAGAGGACAAAGACCACTCTGGAGAATCTCACTGCAGTCCAGAAGTGACATACTTCACTT
The DNA here is from genome assembly GCA_004023965.1 of Spilogale gracilis. Taxonomy (NCBI): domain Eukaryota; kingdom Metazoa; phylum Chordata; class Mammalia; order Carnivora; family Mephitidae; genus Spilogale; species Spilogale gracilis. The sequence goes on from PITA01000115.1 coordinate 267,064, forward strand.
TTGTTCATGCATTATTTGCCAGACTAGTTACATGGCTGTAGATAATTATAAATGGGAAGTACAATCTTATAATGAACTTGGGGCAAGGAGGGCCAGAATAGTGCCACTGACAACCAAAGTTATCTATTCAGGAATTCTGTCAAACTTTTCTCAAGACATTAATATTATTCTGGAAAGATATGTAATAGATAGCTTTCAAATTTTGAGGACTGACATATTCATTTCTTCTATATCCTAATGTTTTCTTGGAGCTTACTTGATTTTCCTCCCCCTCCTTTCCTCTGTTTTCCTTTTCCCTTTTGTCTTAGGCAGGCATTCCCAAGACTAACAAATTCAGTGCAAATCATAGGCTGACTCACAATAGGCAAGGGAATATTTCTGTTGGGAAAGTTCAACAGCTTAAAGAAGCTGATTCTTCAATGTACTTTATTGGAGAATGAAGAGTATTGCTTAAAATTTAATTCTATTCCAGCTCTCTCAAAGTACTTCAAGAGTAATGAATTAGAAGATGTAGTAGTAGAATGACTGCAGAAGAAAATGTGGCCTCCATTATCTACTCAGCAATAGTTGAAACAGAGATATGGATATTAGAACCTGGTTTTGCATATTGCATTACAAAATGCTAGCCAGGCCACCTCAGTTATTTCAAAATGCCATGAATCTCTTTGCTTCCATCTGACATCCAGATGGACAGGAAGAGCTGTGCAGATGGAGTGGTAAATGAGGAACATTTTATAGTCTGTTTCTTTGGGGGTAAGGGAGAGGACAGATTTCTAAGGAATACAATCTTTCCATAGATGCTAGAATGCCTAGATACTATAAAGCAAACTGGATTAAGGACATTTTACCTACAAATAACTTCATTAGTATTTACTTTCCTATTAAAATAATTGTTTGAAAAGCCTTCAACTTAATATTATATCTAATTGATGACTTAACTGGTATTTATTATTTATAACACACATAGTACACCATGATGGTCAGAATGTGTTCCAGCTTAAGGTAGAAGTTCTCCACGAACTTCATCAAATCTAAGAACTTCACAGAAGTGCTGTAAAGGTGATCATGTACTGGGGAATTGTGTTTACTGAGTTGTAACAGGGAAAAAGCTTAGATGTGTTTCACTATTAAGAAAAGAACAAAGGGAATTAAAAGAAGAATGCAAAGCTATACATGAAGCAGGTTGGAAGTGAATGACATGATTTTCCCCAAGATATTTTAAAAGAAATAGATTTCAAACTGTTAAAATGGGTAATTTTTCCCTGAATATGTATACTAGATGGAATCTTGAAACCCTGAACCCTGTCATGACACAATCACACACTTCTAGACTTACACAGCATCTCTCATCTAATGAACACAAGGACATCTTTCCTTTTAATAACATTTTTCACAGTATTCTCAGGAACCATGAAGGGGGACATATGACTTTCAAGTTAAATGCAGAGAAACTGAGACAACATAAGAGCTAGTGACATGGCAAGATCATGAGAGCATGACCTGAATGTGAAAGAAAATTAATATCTTCTTCCCTACCAGCAATCTTCCCTTAGATCAAATCGTCTGTTCAGGTTCCAAGTGACTCACTCTGTTGATAAACTGAAATAATGCTGAATTCCATATAATTATGCTAACCAAGCAAGATTTAATGACTATGTGATATCTGTCCCTCCAGAGATGTGACAGACATGTCATTAACATTCTTTAGCAAATTACTAAGCAGCAATTCAAAGAGTGTAACCCGAAATGGCATACTTTAGAGTTGATACTAAGAATTCTATAGTACGATTTTCACTTTCTCCTTCCCCAAAGGTAACTGACATGAAAAGGTATAGAGTTGCCAAAACGGTCTGCAAACTGATTGAAACAACAGTTCTAGTGAAAAGAGTCTGAAAAGAAAATTGACCGTTAAAGTCAAAAGAACGCTTTTTGCTAATAAGTAAAAACAATTTGTAATTAGTGCTTTTTGTAGTGTACACTGAATATTGTACTTTTTTTTTTTTTTTTGAGAAAGAAAGAGAGCACATGTGCTGGAGTGAAGGGAGGACAGAGGAAGAGAGAATCCTCAAGCAGACTCCCTGCCAAGGGAGGAGCCCAATGTGGGACTTGATCTCACAACCCTGAGATCATGACCTTAGCAGAAACCAAGAGTCCAATGCTTAACTGGCTGAGCCACCCATGTACCCCTTCATATTGTGCTCTTAATGAAGGTAGAGAATTGATTTTCCTTGCTAGACTCTGAATTACTTCTACAAAGACTACCCATTTGATAATGAGAAGTAGAAGTATTTGAATCTTTACCCACATTAAATCACAGAAGTAAGTTTAGTAATGGCCTGACAGTTCTTGGAGAGTGTCTGATCATCAGACAAAATGTGTGGACACATTTGGATAGAGCTTAAGTTATTAGTAGTTATTTATGCAGTAGGGTGAATTATAGGTAGATCTATGGAATTCCACCATTCACTTGAGATCTTAATTCAATGACAAAAGTCATTAAACACGGAATGGTTTGTAAGGAATCTACACAGAAAAGAGGTTTTTGTTAACACAAATGTAAAATCCGAGCTTTGGCTAATTTCAGATGTAATATAGTGTACAATAAGTATTTTATGATTATTACAATATTAAAAACAGTTGGTAAGTGCTTTGGAATGTGGGTGGCATCTCTAAGCCTGTAAAAGTAAACTGAAATTAGTACACTTTAAGCTTAAATTAATGAACTTTGAGCTGAAATTAGTAATTTTACATATTCATAGAAATGAAAAATAATCTATGCTCTTTTAATGGCAGCAAAATGGCTGAAAGGTGACTTAGCAAAACAGAAAGAATACAGAAACGGAAGACAGGAAACTGGAATTCTACTTGGCTGGACATGTGACCTCTTCTGTGTAGAATATTGACAACAAGTATAACAATTGTAAGCGACAATAGTAAATGTATAAAATATTATGCAAACTTAAAACATGATTATATCAGGAAAATTTAGTTTCCCATTAGCACATGTAGTTTTATCATGATTATTTAGATTGATGTTGTTTTGGTAATTTTCTCTGAATTATAATTACAATTGTTTTATCTGTTTTCAAAAATATTCTCCAAAAGAAACATACTGTTTTCTAACAGTTGAAGGATTTATATTGATTTATCTCAAAAGACACTGTTTGAGGGGCACCTGGGTGGCTCAGTTGGTTAAGTGACTGCCTTTGGCTCAGGTCATGATCCTGGAGATCCAGGATCGAGTCCCACAATGGGCTCTCTGCTCGGCGGGAAGCCTGCTTCTCCCTCTCTCACTCCCCGCTGCTTGTGTTCCCTCTTAGGCTGTGTTTCTCTCTGTCAAATAAATAAATAAAACATTTTTTTAAAAAAGAGACACTGTTTGAAAGATATAGACCATTAGATGAGTTAGTTGTAGTCACCCACATCTTCTGTATAGCACAATGAAGTGTTACTACGCACACAAGTCCTAGTAAGCATATCAGTTTGCTGTTTGATGAAAAACACCATTTGATACGGTAAACATTTGTTATGCATATCATCTTACAGTACTATGGGAATTTGGACTGGCATTTAGTAAATTATTCCCAATAAGTGTTTTTAAATTTTCAATTATATATAAAAGTTTCTGATTGATGAATCAAGAGTATGTATACTCATGTGATTTATGGGTCATGTCACTTACTCATATATCTGGAAGTGACTGATTTATTCATCCAAGGAGTTGTTTCCAAGTCATGCAACTCTTTGAGAACATGACTGATTTATAATCTCAGGAAATGGCGAATGGTTTATGCACTTGATTTATAAGATGCATTATTGACTTATAATTCCTCTGGCTGAGGCAGAAGTCAGTGCCTTATACTTGGGATATAAATATCTGATTTTTAAAAATAAAACAAGACTGATTTATTTTACTTATTTGTGTATACAGTCTTTAAATTTTAGCTATAGTCATGCTTTAAATCCATTTGATTCTCCAACAGGTTTCTTCTATAAGGTACAGATTGTGCAATTACAAATTAGTTTATGGAAACATCTATTACATGCAGCACTACATGCTCTCAGAACAAGCTCTGAGCAAGATGAAGCCTTTGCTTATTTCTTTTTCTTTTTAGGGCCCAGTACATAAGTGTTTGACTGTTTTGCCTGTCACCTTATTTTGTGTTCTCATCATTTTTTTTTTTTTTCTAGCAAATTCAATACAGCTGGCACTCTGGGGTCATAGATGTCACTTCAGGAGTCAAAGCCTGGCTTTATGGTGACCTTGTAAGTGTTATTGCTACACGTTGGGTTGTCTCCTACAGGAAGTGGTCCCAGTCCCCCAGTCCCAGATGCATGGCTAGCAAGCAGTACAGAGTTAGCTAGAAACGGATGAATCAGCGACAGAGTAAAGTGACCTGGCTGAAGACATTTACCCTGAAGAGAGCAATAGGAATCTGGGCCAAGAATTTAAAAGGGCTCAACTCTGAATTTTGTTTCCTAGAATTCTTGGAACAGACAGTATCTAAACTCATGCCTAAAGCATGGCATATGTAACAGCTTAGAAATTATATTGTCATCAGATCATTGGGAGCTGGGTGTTGACAGTTCTGAGAAATAAGAGAGGTTAATACTTATTGAGTGCTTACTGTATGCAGACGCTGTTCTAGGTGCTATACATAAATAAACTCAATTCTCACAAGAGTCTTTTGAGGTACATACCAATAAGACCATTTTTAAAGGACAGAGACCTAGAAATGTGACATATACTACTCAAGTTCCCACAATGAGAAAGTGACAGAGATGGAAACCAAAAACAACCTGTTCTCTGCTGTCCTTCCTAAGGACAGAGAAGATGGGAAACCAGCCTCAGAGCTAGGAAAGAGAGGGTGAAAGAAATAACAAGAGTGTGAATTTCAGAATTTCCACAAAATTTGTTGCTGTTGAAGGTGGAGGTTAATTCTTTGGTGAGGGTGGAGGAGAGCTTGAATTGTGCTCCAGAAAACCAATTAGAACTAAGAAAAAGAACTGCAGACTGTTACCAAGATGTGGGAAATTGGCAGCAGGCTAGGAGCCAGAGGGCTAGAGAAGAATTTCAGTATCCAAGTTCATTTGGAAGATGACTCACTACTGTGCTGAAGAACACTAAGGACTTTGACTGGAATAGAGTTGACTCAGTAAGCTTTATTGAATAAACACTGTTGAAAGAAAAAGATAGGGAGAGAAACTACAAAATACTCCAGGTATTTTGAAGCTCCATGAAATTTGTGAATGTAGGATCTTTGTAGACCCGTGAATTATTTGAAGAGCTAGGAAGAGTAGAGGAAATGAGTTAGGCAAATATTTACCATAAATAATTTGAAAAACACACCTAATGGTCTTGTCATAAACCTTGTGGGTAAATGTTAGCTTTTTAAATTGATCATTTAAATTGTGAAATCAATTTATTATTATGCTAAAAATAAATGTCAAAGTTTAAATACAGAACTTTTCTCTTCCCATCATAGAATAGTTGGGCTTGGACTTAACCTATAATCATAAACAGTTAGAAAATGACCAAATATATCAAACATCTGTATTCAGACATTGGACATCAGGGAGAAAAGATTTCTGGTCACTGTGAGAAGGGAAACACACGTGAGTTAAACTTTCTGCCTGAAGTCTTTGTCTAGATATCAAGTCAAGCACAGTGTCCCTGTGGAATTGCAGAGACAGAGACTAGAGACCGAGATGACTTGAAGTTGGAAGACAAATTACAAGATAGATGGGAGCTAGGCAGAGAAAGAACCATTTTGAATCTTTGCCCCAATTCTGAGCATAGGTAGGATGTTGCTTAACATCTACTAACTAAAATCAATATAAAACAAAATAAATCAAAATCAAGAACAGTGGAGCATGATGCTGAGGGTGGTCTCCTCAATAAATAGTCATGATTCTTCACTTGGTTCCCATACCTAAGTGGATTTTCTAATCTGGAAGCCACTGACTGAAGAGATGGTTGGGTCTCTGGGAAGGAAGACCCTGAAGATTATAGCCAATGTATACCACCACAATTCCTCCAATTACTCCCTAGAGAGATCTATGGCCATGTACTTGGATGCTTGTCTACTTTGAAGAGGATTACTGGGCACAGAGTCTGAACTGACACTAATATCCAGAGATTAAAAGCATCATCATAGTATCCCTGCAGACTGAGGGTCTATGGGATGCAGGTGATAGAATTATGTCTCAAGTACAGCTCAAAGTGGACCCACTGCCATTCTTTCCCTAGTTTCTGAGTGTATATTGGAATTTCTATTATATGGCAGTTGGAGTAAAACCAATATTAAGTCCCTGGTCTCTAAAGTAAATTCCATCATACGCAGTGTGGAAGACATACCTGTGGTCATGGTCATTTTCAAGTAAGAGACAGTCTTCAGTCACTTCCCAGGATCTATCTGTTTTCTGCAAGGGCCAGGCTGACCAATTAAATAGAGATATGACTGGGACTACTAGTCCTGCCTTCTTTTGTATCTAATGGTGATACCAGTCTCTGCCACAACCTTACCCTCACTCTGGGATACAGTGCTGTTTTTGAGTACTACATTATATCAACATCATGCTGGACAGGAAAAGTAAGAGGTGGTGGTAGCCTTCATAAGACACTCCAGAGCGTAGGAGATAGATCCTACAAAGATTCAGGGAATGACAACTTCAGTGAAAGTTTTAAGGGCTATGCTGGAATATCTCTGCTAAACTAAAAGACAAACTGTTGCATCTTGTATCTCCTACTACAAAACAGCCTGATAGGCTTCTTTGGGTTCTGGAAACAACCTATTCCATACCTAGAAATGTTAACCTAACCCATAAACCAGGTGGCATGGGCAGCTATTAGCTTTGTAGGGGCTGTGAGGAGATCCAGGTTACTGCTTGGGCTATACAACCTATAGACCTTACACTGTTGAAAGTATCAGTGGTAGAAAAAGAAGCCACATAGAAATTATGGCAAACTCTAGTGGAAGAGGCACAAGGCTGGCCTCTAGAATCCTAGAGCTAGCCACAGTCTTTATGTTTATAGGACCCTAGTAGAGACTGATATTTGAATAGGGAAAAATCAAATGACATACTGTTAAGAGACAAGGCTCCATGGGTCTCTTGCATTTCTGCATATTAAAAGCAGAGGCACCAACTGTCTTTGTTCTGGACTATCTTTTGAAGGATGTTTTTATAGTAAAGAGCCTTTGGAAAGTAGAGAGCTCTCTCTCTCATACAAAAGACAGATTTGTTTATTATCTAGTAAAATGAAGATAATATTTCTTTTGAAAGCAAATGGCAAGCAGAATCTCCACTCATTACAAAATATTCAGATGATTTAAGCTCAGAATCCCTCTCTGGTAATGCAATCCACTGCCATATGTTGGTGAGACCTGGCCTTCTTCATGTTTTCCTGTGAAAACTGGGGTTCAGGATACCAGCAGAAATGTTGATACTTTGGCTAATGATATTGTTGTGAGTAACAACGCCCTTGGCGTCTTACCCAGGAATCTCATGTATTCTGCCAGAACCCGTGAGGTTGTAGCAGGATAACCTGTTATTACACATATAGAGTAAAATCTCATTTTCTACCCATTTTTTGACAGCCTCAACATCTAAGTACTCATTTAATGTTTATTCTTGAGTAATTATTTAATATTGACTCATAATGTATGCTTCAAGTTTTAGGGATCTTTGTGGTTTTATGAACCACTCATGTTTAATTAGGCCATCTTTTAGGGCATGAGCCCTTTAAGCTCATGTCATCTTGATAGTAGAGACTTTATGTTATATTTTCACACATCTCTTGGTTACATTCATTCCTCTCCCTGCCAAGAGTTGTAAAAAGTAAGGTTTCACACCACATAGGTCATGAAAATGTGTCACCAAGAGTCTAGAAAGTGGGAGAGTTTTATTTCTTTCACTCTGGTGAAGACCTTTTCTGTTCAGGGTTTCCATGACCCTGAGTCTCATTTTCTTCCTGTGATTCCTGCCAAATAAAGAAGAATTCATGAAAAAGATAAATTAATGTGATCAGTGTCTATTAGGCTTGAATTCTACTGAGGATTTTAGCAAATATATTTTGTTGAGTATTTACTAGAAACTAACACATAATTTGTAAATACTGTCTCACATTTTATGAATTTTAATCATAAATTGCTATGTGCATTATATTTAATTCTATTTTATCTTAATAAGTATTGATGCAAATTGAAACATAGATAAGGCATCGTGAGAACAAAGAACAGAGTTTTCTGGCAAAAAAAAATAGAATAAGCACTAAAAACTTTAGAGGAATGCTTAAAACTAAAATTCTTTTATAATTTACCAAAGAGAAATGAAATATATGGTCTCAGAAAGACTTCACATGAATGTTTGGCACTGCATTATTCATAATAGCCCCATATTAGAAATAATCAAGTATCTGTCTATAGGTGAACAGATAAATTGTGGTATGACCATACAATGGAATAGCATCAGCTATAAAACAAAATAAAATACTGACACATGCCACAACATAGAAAAATCTCCAAAATATTACACTGCATGAAAGAAGGCAGACAAAAAATTTGTACATGATTATTTCATTCATGTGAATCTCTAGAACAGGCAGAACTAAACTGTGATAACTTAAAACAGACCCACTAATGGTCTGCAGATTTGGAGAGGTAATTGCAAAGGGACAAGAGTGACCTTTCTCAAATGATGCAAATGTTCCATAACTTGATTGTAACTGTTGTCTCAAGTTTATAGGTGCTTGTCAAGTCATCAAACCATATACTTAAAATAGATACAGCTCATTGTATGGAAATTATACTTCAATAAAACTCTTCCAAAAGAAAACTGCTATGATTGTGAAAAAATTAATGATGTTAACAGCCTTTATTCAAAATGTTATATACTTGGAATTAGAAATATATTTTGAATTATGCAAGAAAAGATTCTGAGATGAGTTCTGGACAGTACTGTGGTAACTGTGATAGAAATGAGGAGCTAGGTCGACAGCAACTGAATTCCAATGAATTGAAGCACATGTTTAAGGACCCAGACTATTTAGTGATGCAAACCTCTATGTAATTACTTCTACTTTGTAAATTTACATTTTTCCTATTAAAAATCTTATTTTTACATTAAAAGTGTTAGTGCCAGTACTTCAGAAACAGAACGTGTGCACAGGTTGTGCACTGCGCAACTCCAGGCAGCACAAAAGTCAGACACAATACAATGTAATTTTATCACAATTTTACTTGGTCTTAGAAGTCCTTTTCAAGTATCCTTAAGATAAAGACTGTCCCTGTTATTTCCTACCTTAGGGCACCTTGGAGTCAAAAGCTTTTATAGGCTTTCTTAAAGTATGGCCCTAGACTTTTTGCAAGAAAGCTCTCCGATTACTCATTACCTGAGGGGCATTCCACTTGTTCTTCTAATGTCTGGTGTTTCTTTTTTTCATTACTAAACTGAAGAAAAGGAGAAGCAGTACAAGAAGCATTCCATTCTGACTTATTTCACAACTTCTCTTGCAATTTTTACAATAGAGGGAGAGATGTTTCTTCATTGCATGTGACTCGTTTATTTTAAAGTCCTTGACTCCTTTCTGATCAATAACTCAATTCTGCATATAATGCTTAAATTCATTAGACCCTAAGTAGCTGTAGATTCCCTGAGCCTTTTATGTCTGGTCTCGGAGGGATACCATAGCACCACCCATTGAACATACTAATTCAATCTCATTTTAGTATAAAGGGATAAAGGCGATTTTCCCACATATATATTAATGTAAAGCAAACTAAAATGGATTTTTGGAATTTCAAGATTCTATATGATAATCAATTCCCCTGGTACTATCTCAAACGGTAATGGAAAATGTTACATTTTTTTTGCGTTTTGTTTTATATATATATATTAAGTCACATCTTAGCAAAACTCTTCTTAAAGGACCAAAGAGTGTTTTAAGCTTGTGGGCCATATGATCTCTGTTGCAACTAATCAATTTTGTCACCAAAGCCGGAAAGCAACCATATATACTGCTTAAAGAAATGGAAGTGCTCAGGTTCCAATAAAACTTTATTTACAAAAATAGGTGGTTGACCACTAGATTAAATAATATTTAAATTCCCCTAATAGTCTAACATATTTTGACTCACTTTTGTAAAAGAGTAAATACTCTAGAATATTGCTATCAGTTTGATAACAAAGTTCCTTATCAGAAAACTGGACCTAGAAATCTATTTTTTTATGACAGATCATTTAGCATTTCAGATGGTTTTAGAAACAAAAAAAATAATTTTTTATCTCTCTCACTATTGCATTTTCAGGAGATGTAATTAAACAAGTTTTTTGATAGGAATTAAGAATTGGTATACTCAGATTAAAAGAGCTTGAAGTGTAAGGTGTATTTTAAGAAGACTATGATCAGGGACGCCTGGGTGGCTCAGTTGGTTAAGCAACTGTCTTCAGCTCAGGTCATGATCCCGGAGACCTGGATCGAGTCCCACATCGGGCTCCCTGCTCGGCGGGAAGCCTGCTTCTCCCTCTCTCACTCCCCCTGCTTGTGTTCCCTCTCTGGCTGTGTTTCTCTCTGTCAAATAAATGAAATCTTTAAAAAAAAAAAAAAAGAAGGCTATGATCAAGAGCCACGTTATATTATAAAGGTAAGATGCTATCATGAGTAATTTATGAAATAAGAATTTAATACTTAAGCATGTCAAATTTAGGGCATAACCCACTTGACATTGTCACAGCGTATAAGTAACCTTTCCTGGGTGTTATTTCCTTGATAAAGTATTATGAAAGTATATTCTTTCTTTATAAAATGCAAGTTCATTTCAAAGTACATTAAACTTGAATAAATACATTTTTAATGAAACAGAGAGTTGTTTTTGAAATACGCTGTTCTCCACAGACTCTAAATGGCTTCATTTCTCTGAGCTTCTCCTTTTTCATAAGGTCTAGGACTACTAGACTTCAGTGATTGTTAAATTCTGGGCAGCTTCTTGTATCTCTCACATAGTTTGAAAAAGGAATTAATGAGCAGCAAGCCTGTAGGTTACTTGCTCAGCTTCTTCTTTTAAGACAACTCATCAGAGATCACTCACAAGCAGCTGTGCTCTACAAGTCGAAAGGAGAGGTCATGTGTGGTGACTAAAGTATGACTCTCAGTATTTGTGAAGAGTTACTCGTCAAGAGTGATATTTTCAGTGTATGAAAAGTTATTTTAAAGGACTCCATCACGGTTGAGTTAGCTGAACCCTATGAAGCCCCTGCCAATTTTAAAATGACACATGGACAGGAACTCCTTTACTCCTTCAAGTCATAGAAAGATCTGTAGGCCAATCCAAGGCTTCAGGATCTCCAGGGAGAGGATTCAACTGTCTCTTAGGCCTGTTCCCCCTCTTCCTAAAGGCATCGTCTTATAAATTTCACCCACAGTTCTGATGGTGTCAGCACCCTGGAGCAGAGAAGCGTTTGCCATCCCCCACCCCAATCTTCATGAATCTTTGATTTAATGTAAGTCGATTTATCCTGCCTGAAACCATATCTCAGGAGACTTGGAGTTAGAGCTTCAATGGCAGTGATGCTTGGCAAAATAATACTTACGGTAAAGCTGGTTTGGAAAGCTCAAGGGGGAACTCATTCACATTTAAGACTTCTGCTACTTCCTGGTTTTAGTCAGGGCTGAAACACCCACAAACATGAACACTTTTCCAAATTGTGTTTTGGCACATCTTTCCAGTTCCAGCTGGATTCAGGAAATGTGCCAGAAGAAAAAAAATAATAATGTATTATGAACCACATTGTCTTTCTTTGCTTTTTCTTTTCTCTTAAAGAACCTTCGGGACACCATCAATACTGTCAAGCAGAGAGGCATGATGACTTTTTCTTGGCACACATTACATTTTTACAATTACCCTCTTGGTGTCTTTGATAGAACCCACAGTCAGGATGTCAGAATGCTGCATGGTGGCAGGATGTGTGTATGGGTAGAAGTGCTGAGCCTTAGAGCCATGAGTGGGGGTTTGGGTGTTTACAAATGGTAGCTGACAGGAAGTGTTGTCAACCTATGTCTTCAAAGTACAAAATGTGAGTCCAGATCAGAAAATACCGGGTATATACACTTTCACATGTGATCTGTGGTTTTCCTTCCCATCAGATCCGTGCATCCCCTTTTCTCCTTAAACTGTTCAAACCATCTGCAAGACCTTTGCCTTGCCAAAGGTTATCCATGAAGATAGGACATTAGCAACTGGAGAAAAGTTAGGCAGAACTTCAGAAAATAGAATGGCAGAATCTTATAAAGGTAAACATACACTCACCCTATGACCCAGTAATCCCATTCCTAGGTGTTAACCCAAGACAAATGAAAACATGTGACCACTAAAAATCCCATGCAGATGTTTATAGTAGCTTTAACCATAATAGTCAAGAGCTGAAAATAACCCAAATGCACATCATTTGGTAAATAAGCTGTCATATTTCTAGACAATCAAATATACTCAGCAAAATAAAATACAATATAAAAGAAGACAAAATAAAAAAGACATAAATGTGGATACATGCAACAACATGGGCGAATCTCAAATGCATTGTACTAAATAGAGTAAAGTGGGCTCAGAAGGCTATATATTCTTTGATTCCATTTATATGACATTCTAGAAAAGTCAAAACAGCAGTGGCAAGAAATAGATCAGTGGGGATGGAGGGACAAGATGGAAAAGGGCAATGAGAAAAGTTTTGAAGGTGATGGAATGTTTTCTATCACAATTACAGTGGTTATACTCTTTGTTCATCAAAAATCCTAGCACCGTACATGATAAAAGATGAATTCTTTCAGTATATAAATTATATCTCAATAAAGATGACAAAAAAAATGTTGAGCTCCACTGCAGTACTGAGAAACTTAATGTACATTTCCTAGCCTCTTCTGGTCTCCTTTGTTTAAAATCCACCTCCTTCTCCCCTCCACACATAAACCAGCAATCCCACATCCTGATCTGTTATGACAGGCTAAGCAGACCACTAATTGGTATTGACAAGTGATTAATTTAATGCTTCCTGACATATTTTCTTCCCTTATTTGAGAGAGAGAGAGCACAAGCAGGTAGAGTAGCAGGCAGAGGGAGGAGAAGCAGACCCCCTTCTTAGCTGGGAGCCGGATGTGAGGGTCCCAGGATCCTGGGATCATGAACTCAGCTGACGGCAGAGACCTCACAAACTGAGGAACCCAGGTGCCCCACTTTCTGACATCTTTTAAGTCTCCACTTAATCTCCTATTACTTTGTTTTCTTTCTTCAACAACCCTGCTTTCTCTAAAACGCCCCACCCTCTGAGAATCAGCCAAGAACTTACTATTTTTTTTTTGGTCCTGCCCCTGAAAGGCTCCAGAAAAGTTGGATGGGACCCAAAATCATCCTCGTTTGGCCCTACAGCAGCTCTGAAACATAGATACAGCCTATTTATTGAGTCAGTCATTCCTATGTCCACGAAACACTGGGAGCCCAACTCTGCTAAGTGCAGGTGAACCCCATTGTGAAAAGGGGCCAGTCACTGCCTTGCTGCTGCTTTGTAGAGTTAGCACTCAGTCAACAAGTATTAAGTGGGGGCTGTCCTAAGGTAGATGAATTGTATTATAATAAAAAATGGTGGGGACATATTATATGAAAATTAATATGTAATTCTTTACAAATTGGAAAAGTTTGAATAGACCGGATTTTGTACCGACAATTTTTTATTTTTACTCTGAGTAAAAATATCAATTAGTGGTCTGCTTAACCTGTCATACATATATGACAACTTGCATGTTTTGTATAGACACTTCCTGCTGTGAAGACATTCATTTACTGGGAAAAATAGAGACACACACACAAAGGAATAAATTAGAAAATGGGATAAGGCAGAATTATTCACTGCCTAAAACAATTCATAAAGTATACAGGAAAGCATAAATGAGGTGAGAAGAGCCAAGAATAGCTCTGTGGCAGAAGACAGAGAGGATGGAAGCTGTGAGACTGAGTCTCTCTCTGATCAGGTGAGGTGGAGTGCAGGCCTTTCTAGTCATGGAGTTATCCTGGAGCAAACCCAGAGATACAAGGAAGAGACATTTATAAGGCAAAGAAGGAATATATTTGTTGACATCATTAAGACAAATTACTTGTCTGCTATTTCAAAGTGGATTTGTCCCAAAGACCATGCTACCATTCCCACTAGAGTCAATATGTTGCTTCTAGTCATTAGCTCTTGCTCCACTGGGGGAAAAGGCTTATTCTCCTGTCATGTGTGCCCTTTATCATCTCACCATAGAACGTGCTAGATGCTGTAATGAAATTTGCAAGATTCACATCTGTAGCATTAAAAGGTATATTAACATGTTTGCACTTTCCATCCAGACTGCCCGTGAGGAACACACCAGAGAGGCGTTTGGTCCTTGGCTGTTCAGTACTTCTTTCTCATTCTGCAAAAGAAAATTGGAAGCCTTTTTGGGGATGGTTCCATGTCTGAGCTGAACTCAGCGTTGATCTTTAGAACTTTCATTCTTCAGGCATGAGACCCAGGAAGTGCAGGGAAGGGTAAAGTTCAAACTTCAGTGAATTCAGAGTTTGTGGTCAAGATCAGAAATCATTTTCAAAGAGTTAACAAAATTAACAACAGAACCCAAAACACCAATAATGAGGGGAAAAAAAAAGCTCTCTGACTCAATGTCTCCCTGTTAAGTTCACTGAGTAATAAATTTTTGATTTTTTCCTTGTACATTAAGGATGTCTTCTCAAAAGACTATCACTCTGGGATCCTAGTCACACCATCCTCTTAGCAAAGCAGCCTTACCTGGTTGGTCACTATGCAGAACTACCACACTGTGTGAATATTAAAAATACAAAGAATATATAAATGCATAGTAACAAGGCCAGTCCAAATTTAGTCTGGTTGGCAAATGTTAACCTATAAATTAGATTCTTGGTATCTTATAACCTTTTTTTAAATTTTATTATTATTTTTCAAAGATTTCATTTATTTATTTGACAGAGAGAAACACAGCCAGAGAGGGAACACAAGCAGAGGGACTGAGAGAGGGAGAAGCAGGCTTCCTGCCGAGCAGGGAGCCCAATGTGGGACTCAATCCTAGGACTCCAGGATCATGACCTGAGCCAAAGGCAGATGCTTAACGACTGAGGCACCCAGGCACCCCTTATAGCCTTTTTAAATTCATGTTTATTTCAACCTAGCTCTTATGAAACTCTTATAGGTCTGGTATGAAGTCTTTTTCTAAAAATCATTGGCTTCGCTTCCTTCCTTTTCAAAAAAGATTTATTTATTTTAGAGAGAGAAGGAGAGAGAAAGCATGAGTGGGGGGGAGGAACAGAGGGAGAGGAAGAGAGAATCTTAAGCACACTCCGCACTGAGGGCAGAGCTTGATATGGGGCTCAATCTTACAACCATGAGATCAGGACCTAAGTCAAAATCAGGAGCCTGACACCTTACCAACTGAGCCACCCAGGCACCAGGGTTCAAATCTTTCTTTCTTTCTTTCTTTCTTTCTTTCTTTCTTTCTTTCTTTCTTTCTTTCTTTCTTTCTTTTTTTCTTTTTTAAGATTTTATTTATTTATTTGACAGAGAGAAACACAGCGAGAGAGGGAACACAAGCAAGGGTAGTGAGAGAGGGAGAAGCAGGCTTCCCGCCAAGCAGGCAGCCCGATGTGGGGCTTGATCTCGGGTCTCCGGGATCATGACCTGAGCCGAAGGCAGTTGCTTAACCAACTGAGCTACCCAAGCACCCTCAAATCTTTCTTAATTGCAGGCTTTTAATTTTCACAGGCTTCTAAATACTTAGTCACCAATTTAGTATATGTTTCAGTTCAGTTCACTTAATTTGATTTCATCTCAGCAAAACCATATTGGATAACTACTATGACGTTGGCATTTGTGGGCCACAGAGATGACTGATTCTCTCTGTCTTCTATGGAGTAGGAAAATATTTTCTTTTACCCTCTCATGTTTGTGTCTTGAGTACCTGAAAATTAAGCTGACAAAAGATAGATTAGCTAGAGAAAAGACAGATTTATATTCATTTAAGTACATAAGAGAGCTCACAGAAAAATGTGACTCAAAAAGATGTTCAGAATTTAGGACTTACAGACCATCCTAATAGCAGAAAAGTGGGGGAGAAAGTCTCTTATGGGAAAATGAATGACTTCTTAATAGGGGAAGGGAGGAAGAGGGAAAGAGCACTTATGGAAAAATAAATGACTTTTAGGAAAAAGAAATGGGCTCTTAGGAGAAGAATAGATGGAAGATGGTTTTGTGACAATGTTTATTTAGGTGTGGCCTGAGGACTTCTCATCTCTGGTAATACGAATCAATCATTCCTGGTTGCTCCTGGGGGGCAGGGGATTTAAGCCAATTGACTCCTTTTGGGAGGCTCTGCTTTTAGGTAGATAGATTTCAGAAACTCAAACGTCTTCTCAAAACAAGTTTTATGCCTTGGTTGTGTATCTGGACCTCTTTACTTCAATCTAGTGGTGGAGAAACATACAGAAACCACTATGCCACAAGAAAGCCACAAGTACAGTATGAGAACAGAGGAGATAAAGATGAATTATGACTGAAAGTGTTTTGGCATACGTTGTAAGAGTCATGGGATTTCTGAACAGCCCCTAAAATATTGGGTAGAATAGAGGAAGTTCAGGACATGAGTCAAAAGGAAGAACAAGAAGGGAGTCCGGTGGCTTCCTTGGGTTAAAGATTCTTTTGAAGTATACTATCTCTCTGATACTAATTTACATAATTATTTGTACTCCATTCTTTTGGTTTTATCTATTTTTTGTTGTTTTTATTGTTTTATCATTTGTAATTTACACTATCAAGTCCAGTTTTCTTCGCACTCCTCTTTTTTACTTTGTAGTAACAATGGACCTGGTACTTAAGCATTCTCTCAAAATTGTGGGTCAGTTAATAGTATAGTGCCTCCCACATGGAGTACACAGAGTACAATAAAGCTAAAAATTCACTGCCACTCACCTTTCCACATTTAAATGACTGATTCCCTTTGTAAACATCTAAATATCTAATATTCCAATTACATTATGGTTTTGTCTCCATTCCAATTGATTTCCATATAGTTTGTGTTATCAAGTATGAACTTTTGTAGTCAGTAGTTAGGATAAGAAACCAGAAAAATGATTAAGATGATTGAATCCAAATTATGCGGTGTTAAAGAGAATGGCAGACTGGCCAGAGATACGTCCAGCCCTGAGGCTACTTTTGAAAGTAGTTCTTCAGACTACCTCCTTTTCCAAAGGAAGTCAGTCAGCAGCCCCAGCACTTGGAGGAAACTGTTCTGAAATATAAACCACAGATTGTTCTAACCCAGGCCTCGAACGGCAATCACACACTCCACACACAGGGGTTTCCAGTGCGGAAAACCACGGCAGTCTCATGCTCTAATTTCCCAACTAATGTGCTATGTGAGTTTGACCCCAACTTAGAGCTGGAAAGTCTAAAGTCTTAAAATAAAACTGATCTGGGAAGAAGTTTTGCATATGGCTCAGAACAAAAATAATTCTTTAGAACCTGGACAATACTTAGTTATTTTTTATGTAGAGTGCTATAATTACCTTTATATATATAAAATTTTATTTATTTATTTTTAACCTAGGACTTCCCTTTCCTAGATGAGCGTTTTTTGTTCCAGAATTACCTTTCAATCCAGAAGCAGGATGCCCCTGCCTCTATGGGCATGAACAGAAAGAGGAAATGAGTACAATTAGCATTGTGCTGCATTTTGGTCACCTTAACACACCCTATGAAAATAGCATCCAGATACTTGCAGTGTTTGCTCAGGGATGACTTCCATGAGGTAAAACTGAGTTTACCAAATCAATTCAAATGTTTTAATGCATCACTCTCCCTTCAGCACATAGTTAAGGTACTCAACACGGTGTTGGGTACCTACCATGGGTAAGCTATATTCACCACTGTTCTGCTTAACTATGTCTAAACATTCATATGTTGAACCTTTGCAAAATGACAAGTGGTCAGCCTAATAACCTCTTCCCCCTCAGAGTTCACCGATATTACTAAGAACCTTTCACAAATGCTAACATCCTTTAAGTAAAACTGCGCATGTGAGTTAGAGCAACAAAAAGGTTGGTGGATAAAACTACAAATGGAGGCAAGTTGACTGGGCACTAGGTATCAAGGTTATCCATTGTGCTTCTTTTGGATGCTGCTGGGTAGGATCTTAGCACCACCCACTGCAAATAGTTAGTGCAAATTCAGGCCATTCATTGGTGACAGCTCTTCATCTAACATGCTTACTAATCTGCTCACTTCCGTTATCCTCTCTTTTCATTTGGCAAGTAATATGCAATCCTTTCCAAACATATTATTTTTAGCTACTAGAGGCTGCCTGGAGCTAATGGGATATGGATATCAGCAGAATTAAGACCTGATATGACCCCTTAGTCAAAATAATAAAACAAGTTTATTCTTTCATTGAAAAGAATTTATTTTTATTTATTAAGAAGGTTCTTTCCCCCAACAGGTCTTTCTCATATTTGCATTATTTCTGTATACTATAGTCCATAATTGAACTAAAGACATTTGTTAAACTAAGACTAAAAGAAAGAAAGCCTGAATGTTCTATGAAGAATCTGACAGTACAAGTTAGGGGAGGAGAGGCAAGATTGTGTGTTAATGGGTATGTGTGGGTGTGCAATGCACACACAAATGAGTGTGTATGTGTAGGAAGGAGGGTGGATTGAAAACAGGTTATAATTAGAGCTCCCTGTTCTTTCTTATGATATAAAACAGTGAAAGC
Organism: Spilogale gracilis; assembly: GCA_004023965.1. Lineage (NCBI taxonomy): Eukaryota > Metazoa > Chordata > Mammalia > Carnivora > Mephitidae > Spilogale > Spilogale gracilis. The sequence continues at coordinate 285,866 of PITA01000115.1, forward strand.
AGATTATCTTTCCTTTTCCCACTTTAGCAATGAATATTCAGAAAGGAACTTGTACATTACATTGCATGATTATAATTAATCATAAAAATGATATATTAAACACCAACTGGGGCATACATAGTGGTTAAGTCTCAACTACCAGTTTAGGTCCCGCCTCTACTATCTACTTTTTGTGGGACCCTGGACCAATCGGTTTCTTCTTTTGACTCCTAATTTCTGTGTTTGTATAATGGAAGTAATAATGATAATAATAATATCTGTTTATTGGAGCATTAATGAGATTAAATGTGATGATTCATATACCGGATGTAGCATAGTGCCTTACCACATTGTAAGGGCTCAATAAAAGACTATTTCTTTGTATGTGAAATCAGACAAATTAATTATCTTTAGTTTTTAATCACTTACATGAAATGCCTACTTCCTGGATACTGAAGAGGCTCCAAACACTTTTCAGATACTTGGATATCAGGAAGAGCATCATTATTAGTAGACTTTTCTAGGAAATCTTAATTAAGTTCTCTCTCTCTCTCTTTTTTCTTCCCTTTCTTCTTCTTATTTTTTTAATCTGAGCATTTCCTGAGAATTACCCAGCCTTTAAAGAGGAGCTGATTTTCCATTAGGTACAGCAGGCCCAGTGCCTGAGGCCCACTGTACCTTTAAAGGACTACAAGAATATTTCAGTCTCTTTTAAATCATAAGAAATATATAAAAATTTTAGGTAAAACATGTTTCAATATATAATATCCATATATTCATCTCTATATCAATGCACTCACAAAATAACATTTATAATATTTTTTTTAATGAGTAAAAGGGCCCTAGAAGGCAAAACTACTGAAGGCCTATGAAAATCATAATGCAACTTGCTTAAGAGGTGATACGAGACTGCAGGTAATAGAATTTTCCTTTGGCAATGTATTAGTCAGCTGAAAAGGGGAACAGCAGTTTCCTTTGCTGCTTTTCTGCTTGTTCGTTGGTGGAGAGAGGTGGGTGCAGTGTTGGCTAGGTGGAGCGGGGGACTTTTCTTGGTAGAGTGTACCAGACACGTTTTTCTCAAACTGATATGTGCACGTATCAACACAGTAATGTTGGCATATGAAAGGACAGAGTAGAAGGAAATGTAGGTGAATAAGGCCAGGGTAAGTAATTCAGGAAATAGGGAAAGAGTAATAGAGACAGAAATAGTTTTTACTGTTCTTCAGATAGGAGGAAAAGCACCTCATTTAAAATCATACAAATAATTTTTAAAACCCTCTAGAGAGCTGAAATCTAAAGTCATAGAAATATGTGCTGCTACAAGCATTATAATAGTCCCCGTGTTCAAGAGGAACTAAGATATATTTAAAACATGCTGACAGGCAAGTACAATGTCTGAGCAAAAACAATCTGAACTTGCTGTTAAGGCGAGCCCCACGCTTAATCTTTTGGCTAGTTATTTGAGTTCAGTATCTGATGTCTCATAAGATAATTTTGGACATATCAGAACATGTAGTCAACTAACAGTCAGGAGGAGCTTTTCCTTTCTTGTCACTTGGTTTTGTGGTATTGTACAAAATTATATTTACAGATCACTTTCAATACTAGTTTGGAGTTATTTTAACAAGTTGTGAAGTGCCAGAAGTCTCCAAAATAAAAAGTGTAAAGCATAATAATTTCCCCAAGAGACAGAGATTGAAAAATCAGCAGTATCGACTATAAGCCGAACAGAACAGTTTGACTGTAGTCTATAACCTGAAACTTTTAAGCAATCTTCAGAATACTGTTTTGAATACATTGTATAACCCATAGTTTAGAGAATCTTACTCAGAACTTGTAATAAAAAATTAAAGACCTCCAGTGTAGGTGACACTGTCAGGCTCTGGAAATCTTGATCGGCCCTGCCAATTACAGTCCAACTGAAAGAGCTCCAAGTTTCTTGAGGAAATAATTTCACTTCTCTTAACCTCAGTTTCCTTTTCTATGTACTAGAAGTAATAGCTCATGCTTTATAAATTTATTGTGAGGCTCTAGTCAGACAATGTCTATAAAAGTGCTTTGGAAACTGCATGGAACTGTGAAAATATAAGATATGGTCATGACTGTCCTTTGGGTTCAGTTTTGATACGATGGTATTTAATTATGATTATTTTATAAGAGTAGTACAGGATTTGTGGGATTAAAAATATATGTATGTGTAATTTCAGATTTATTTCAATGGCAAGGTCCTGAGCCATGGCATATCTCTTAGGACTTAACAAGAACAAATACCCTAACTAGCAACAAACTCAGTTGCTTTTTGTTGTCTCCTTAGCCAGGGAGTTGTTTTGCTCTTTTCAAACATGTTAGTTCTGGGTCTTCACTGGAAATTGGTGATGGAAATAAGGAATGTGCAATGACAACAAATTTATTCAGAATCTTTGACTTCTGTGACAAAGCAGCAGTAAACTGTCCCTATTTAATTTGAATGTGTTCCTTTGAAGCCATGATTACAAGATCATCACACCTAAAATATGTCCCTAAAATTAATAACTAGATGTGTAATTTTCCAGTCACAGGACCTAGATTATTTATGCACATTAGCTTTCTGACATTTGTGGATGAAAGGGTGAAACTAAGTAGACGGCTTTGGAAACTGCTTTGTAGCTCCAACTTTCACCTGTTTATTCCTTTCTACCTTTCAACTAACATTTATTATATAAAGTGCTACTACATTGATCATTTCATGTAAATTTCATAGAAATTCCATTTTGAAAACCAGGGAAGTCATTTAAAAATCTGTCCAGGACACCTGGGTGGCTTAGTGGGTTAGAGCCTCTGCCTTCTGCTCAGGTCATGATCTCAGGGTCCTGGGTTGGAAGCCTGCATTGGGCTCTCTGCTCGGCAGGGAGCCTGCTTCCTCCTCTCTCTCTGCCTGCCTCTCTGAGGACTTGTGATCTCTCTCCCCCTGTCAAATAAATAAATAAAATCTTAAAAAAAAAAATCTGTCCAAGACGACACAGTCCTAAGTGATGGCACCTCCTACTTACAAAGTGTAAGACCAGCATTCTTTCAAAAACAACATGATTTATCATCCAAATCTACACACTAGGCAGCATGTTCTCATATTCTCTCTGTCCTTCTAATCAGAACCTGATCTCAGAAAAGAATTTGACAAAAGGATTCATAAGAATATGGTAGTACATAAATGATTCATAAGGCTTAAATTTATGTCTAACACAAGAAGATGTATCTTTTACCCGGGGAAAAACTATTCATAATCTTAAGTCAAATGCTTGAAACTCTTTCTGAAATTTCAGACATCAGGGTAGGAGTAGGTTAAAGGAACTAATCCCTACTCTGAAATCATATCACATAAGTGGCTCTTCCCGATTAAATAAGTGGCACCCAGAACTAGAACTGTGACAGAGGACATTTCATTCTTTCCTTTAAGGCTTGTATCTGCTTCTGATGGCTTTGTTCATCAGAAAAGGTCACCTGTGATGGCACTGGAATTGACATAGAATATTTCTCCTGCTCTTCCTCCAAAAGTCACAACAAGGATGATATAGCACATATGATTTTTTAAAAAACATGGATACACTCATATATTGAATATAAGAAACAGGACAGAGGAACACAGGAGAAGGGAGGGGAAAATCAAATGGGACAAAATCAGAGAGGGAGAAAAACTATAAGAAACTCTTAACTCTAGGAAAGGGTTGCTGAGGGTTGCTGGATGGGAGGTCAGTGGGGGAAGGGATAATTGGTTATTATACACTACTGATAAATTATTGAACTCTACATCTGAAACTAATATGTTGGCTAATTGAATTAAAAAAACAAAACAGGGGGGCGCCTGGGTGGCTCAGTTGGTTAAGCGACTGCTTTCCGCTCAGGTCATGATCCTGGAGACCCAGGATCGAGTCCCACATCGGGATTCCTGCTCGGCGGGAAGCCTGCTTCTCCCTCTCTCATTCCCCCTGCTTGTGTTCCCTCTCTAACTGTGTTTCTCTCTGTCAAATGAATAAATAAAATCTTTTAAAAATAAAAAATAAATAAACAAAACGAAACAAAAAAAACATGGTTACTACCAAAAGCAACATAAACGTTTCTGAAGACCAGAAGCAGAATACAAACATGTAACAATAATTGTGATTTAAATTCACAGTTCTCCTGAATTCTTCAACAAGAGATAAGCAAGCTGCCATGGATTCAGCTCCGGAGGATCAAAATGGGTGGGAGAATAGAGCAACATTCAGGGTGTGAAACAGTGGGGCAGACCAGGGCACCCACCACCAGAAGCAAAGACTCACTGCCTCCAGGGCTGGGGGAAGCACAGAGAGCCCTCCCAGCATGGCTAGGCCACGGCTCTCCTCCCTCCCCCCAGTGTAGTAGGGATACATGTGTAATATCCTCACATTCTAAAACTCTGCCTGCCATTACAAAAGCAAGGCAGGTGGAGACCACTTAAAATGGTCACACATGAAGAGGTGAGATAAGAGAGATCAGAACAGCAATATCAGGAAAGGCACAGTGGAGAGAACACGCTAACATTTCAGAGCACACAAGGAGAAAAAAATTAATCATGAAGAATAATCATCAAACATATTGATCTGATCACATAATTATGTTTATTTGAACAAGACATTTGTGTTTTAAGATAATAAAATGCATGAATGAAGGAAAGAACAAATGATGATAGTACTAAAAAGATGGTTGAGAATCAAAACCTGTGGTTACAAAAAGTACTGGAGAGAAATCTTAGAAATGGAAAATGCATCCTTTGAAATTAAACAATAATAACCCCAACCCCTAAATAAACTGGGTGAACATCAGATTGGAAGAACCAGAGAGATAGTTGACCTAGAACATGTAAAAGAAAGATGAAGTGGAAACTGTGATATCAACATTATAAGAAATTTTGAGAATGGTTTGATTTAAATTACTTTTCCCCCATAAAATTTTCAAAAGAAGAGAAAACGTCAATATCTAAAGAGATAACAACTTTGAAATTGTCAGACTGAAGGACTAGATCTTTATTTTAAAAATGCAGATAAGCAAGATAAAAGTAAACAATTCTCTACTTTGACAAACATAGCAAAACCATCAAATGTCATCGTGGTTAAGAAGAAAATCTTAAAGTTTCCCTGGAAGAAAAGCAGACTAACTGCTAAGTCTAATGAGAACAGTTATTTGTTGAGAAGTAGTAGAGGCTGGAAGACAATGGAGAAATAGCTTCGAAGTGCTGGGGAAATAAAACACTAAACCATAATTATGTCTACCCTTCAACTGTCATTCAAGAGTAAGGATGCTAGGAAAACATTTTTAACACACAAAGGAATGAATAAATGGGATTTTTTCACCTATAGACCTTGGCTGAAGAAATTCTGAAACATTTACTTCAGCAAAAAGTATACCTGGTTAGAAGGGGTAGGATGCAGAAGCACTGTGTGGGGGAAAAGAGATAATAATTGTGTGTACATTTGATTAAAAATAAGTAATTTTGTGGAATTTTTTGTTTTTTTTCTTTTTAAAAAAGGTGAAGCTAATATTCCAGATGGAAATAATATAGATGAGTCTTGTTTGAGAGGAGGAAAAGAAATATGAAGTTTGTGTTGAATTTGTTAGAATAATTTAAAGTTTAGAATGTATAAGCTCAAGTTCATTTCAAGAAAGTTCATTTGCTGGAAATGTACTTGACTTGCTGCTCTTAGTGATGCAAGCCAATTTATTCCCTGGCTTTCCCTGTTTTCTACCAAAGCCAAGTAATAAAAAAATTGACATTGATAGTAAAGAAGAAGTAAGCTCAGAGAAATCTAAAAAACAATTGTTACATGGTAATTATGTATCTAAATATATATATCTAAAACATGTAACCATTAAAATAATAGAAATTCAATTAATTCCATATAAGTAAAACATACAAAATGAGTTTTAAAAACTTCATCATTCCAACAGAGAGGTAAGAAAACCAGGAAAAGAATCTAGGAAAATCAAAGAGTAAAGGATGCCAGATATGGATTGAAATCAGTAATCCATTCACCTTTTAAAATATAGAATCTATCAAAATGTATTATAAAATATTCAGATGACATACCATTTTAAGAGACACAAATAAAGCCAGCTAATATAAGAAGTTTGAAATAAAAGGACATAAAGTGAAATATGACTAGAAATGATATGCTTATATATTATGCTAATCAAAAGAAAGCTGATATATTATTATGAAACCGTGGAATTACTAAGTAGGAGTTAAAGCAAAATCCTCAACAAGGATTCAACTCTCCGTTATATTATTCACCAATGCACATAGATATTATAAATTGTTATATTCTCACAATATCCAATTAAAGTACATAAATTTATAATTGATAGGATTATAAGAAATGAATAAATCCACAATCGTAGTGGGAAACTTTAAGATATTCTTCAAGAGTCTTAGTAAGCAAAAAAAATCAAGTCTCAGAGACAAATCAAAAAAGAGACAACTGCAGAGAATAAACGGATGGTTAACAGAGTGGAGGTGGTTGGGGGGTGGGTGAAATAGGTGATGGGATTAAGGAAGGCACTTGTGATGAGCACCTGGTGATGTATGGAATTGTTGGATCACTGTATTGTATCTTGTATATTGAATACACTGTATTGTATATTGAAACTAATATAACACTGCATGTTAACTATAACAGAATTTTTAAAAAACGTGCTAAAAATATATATTAACAGGGCTTTATAAAATATAAGTAATGAAATCGACAGCATTACTATTTTTTTGGTCTATCTCCATATACCTACCTACTTATCAAACTGTACACTCAAGAAAGATATTGTACATTTTTTCCAGTACATATAAGACCAATAAAAAAATTGATCAACGTAAGCCATAGGGGAAGTCTCAACTAAAAAAGAAAATCAGTTTGTATTATCTGATCACAAAGCAACACAAAGCAAAGAATAACAAAAAGATTGTGAACAAACACACAAACAATCATATAAATGGAAATAAATACACACACACACACAAGCTATAAGTCACTCTTAGGTTAAAGAAGAAATCAAAATGAGAAACTCAAAGTATTTAAAAATGAATAGAAGCATAATAAAAAATAAACATAAAAAGGAGGAAAATTGCATATCAAAACACATGGAATATGGTTAGTTAGTAATTAGCAGAACATTTATTGGCATACATTCATACATTAGAAAAAAAGAAAATTTAAAATATAGGAACTATGTAGTTATTTTAAGAAGATTAGGTGAAAGTAAAACATAAAGGAAATATATTTAATAAATAGAAGGAAAGAAGTTATAAAGCTGATAACAAAAAAATATCAAAAAGATAGCAAACAAGGAAATGAAAGAGATCCCAAACCAGAAGCTGGTTCTTTGAAAAAAAATTTTCTGATCAAGTTTATCCAAGAGAAGACAGAGAAGCCCAAATAATCAAATTAGAAAATGAAAAAAAGGGACTACTTTTAGAGTTATAGTGATGATTTAAGAATAAAAAGGAAAAAATAGACAATGCCAAAAGGAGAATGCTTTGAAAATATTTACATTACAAACATGCATCAAAAAGAAACAGAAAATGTGACACAATTTTATTAAAAAGTTGATTCACCCTTTTTTTCCTTCTCACCCACAGAAAAGGAAGAGATGCCAAACCCAGATGATTAATTAGGTAAGTTTGTCAAATAATCACTACCTAATGAAAACTGTTTTAAGAATTAAAAAAATGAAAACATCTAAATCATTTTGTAAGAGTAATATGGTTCTAATAGAAAAATCCAACATGAAAGTAGGAGAAAACAAACTTCGTCACCAGTCTTATAAATGAACATTTATTGGATAAGATACCAATAAATGAACCCAAGCTATGCGTCAAATATTGATCTGTCCTGATAAATTAGGATCATGTCAGAACAATCTATCAATATAATCTATTAAAGACTTTTTAAAAAAGTGGATAAAATCTACCACAGGCTGAAAATTGTAAAATCTTAACAGATTTGTGTAGATTCTTATTTCATAGCGGATAATGACAAATAAACCATTGTAAACATACTTATTTTTTTTAAAGATTTTATTTATTTATTTGACACAGAGAGAGACCACAAGTAGGCAGAGAGGCAGATAGAGAGAGGAGGAAGCAGGCTCCCTGCTGAGCAGAGAGCCTGATGCTGCCTCCATCTCAGGACCCTGAGATCATGACCTGAGCCGAAGGCAGAGGCTTTAACCCATGAGTCACCCAGGTGCCCGCAAACATACTTATTTTTACATATTTAGAAATTTCTTTTTCTAAAGTCAATTTTAAGGGCACCTGGGTAGCTCTGTAGGTTAAGCCTCTGACTCTTGATTTCAGCTCTGGTCATGATCTCAGGGTCCAGGGATTAAGTCCTGTCAGGCTCAGTGCTGTGGGTGGAGTCTGCTGTCCCTCTCCCTCTGCTCTTCCCACTGCTTGTTCTCGCTCTTTTTCTCAAATGGATAATTGAAATCTTTTAAAAAATTAAAAACTAAATAAAGTCAAATTTGGCTTTTCAAATTGCACACAATATGATTGGGCTGATAGAAAATTTAAGGAAATCCACCAAAAAACTCTTAAAATGAATTAAGATATTTCCTTAAATGAATTGAAATCTAGAAATTAAAAATCAGTAGTATCTCTATAGATCAGCCATACCATTAGAAAATATGAAATATCCTACTAATAATAAAAATATAAGATTTAGAATAAATCTTATATATAATATTTTATTTTATAAAGAATTTAAATATAATAAAAATATAAAAAGTGACTAAAGGGGACTATATATCATGTTAATAAATATAAAAACTTCATATATCATTTCTTCAACCAATTTATCTATATAGTCATTGTAATTGGTCAAATCTTAGATTCTTACAAAAATTATTTTATGTGAATTTTTTAGAATGGGAAAACAAAGAGGAAGAACTTGACTCATCCCTTATCATATTTTAAAGCCATAATATCAAATATTTAATTGGGACAAGAGTCAGCAAAAAAGGCCTAGAAAGAAGAGACCCAAACCTACTTGGAAACACAATGTGTGGCAGAGGTGGCAATACAAATAATCGTGAAAAGATGAGCTCTGTAGTAATTGGTCCTAGGTCAACTGGTTTTGCACAAGGTAAGAATGTAACAAGATTCTCTATCACAAACTGTACCCACTGAAATAATCCTATTGGATCGAAACCTAAAGATGAAAGCATAAGCTAAAAACTTAATGTATGAGATTGTTTTTCATATAATGTGGAAGGGAAGAACTTAAGACAAAAAGTCATGAAAGAAGTATAGATAAATTCAACACATAAAGATAGGAGAAAAAAACTTTCTACTTATATAACTAAGATTAGATAACTGTAATGTTAAAAAGAATGCATAAACATGAATAGGGAAAAAGAATAACCAATCTAGTAAATTAGTAGACAATATACATGGAAAGCAATTCAGAGAAGAGCAAACCTGAATGTTTAAAAAAATTTTTAATGATAACGCTCAATTTCATAACTAATCAAGAAAATATAATTTAGGTTAAAATAAGGTATCTTTTATACCAATAGCAATAGAAAGATTTTAAAACTTGACCCTTCTAGGCACAAGTTAGAATGTGCATAAATCAAAACTCTTGTATATTGGTTATACTATGTAGTCTAAGGACCAATTTGCAGATAGGTAATGTGTTACAGAGTTGAAGATGCCCCTACCTGTGCCTTGCTGATTATCCTAAGATGTGTACATACTAACAACTTCCTGCGTGACATGAGGATAGAAATAAGGATGTTTACTCTAAAGTAATTTGCAACAGTGAAAGATCAGAAACTAAAAAATCAATATCAAAAGGGAGAGGAATAAGTAAAATGTACTTTTTACAAGTGATGTGCCAACATGAATTGGTCTCAAAAATATAATATTAAATGAAAAAGTAAAAAACAAGTTGCAAATGTTAGCACACAAAAAAAACATTTATGGGAATTTAAAATATACAATGTTTTGGTAGTAATCCATACAACAGCCCTCCATTATCTGCAGGGGATACATTTTAATACCCCCCAGTGGATGCCTGAGAATGTGGAGACACCGAACCCAGTGTATACTACATTTTTCCTTATACCATACATAGCTGTGATAAAGTTTAATTTGTAAATTAGGCACAGTAAGAGATTAACAACAAAAAGCATAAAATAGAACAATTATAACAATATATTATAATAAAAGTTATATGAATGTGGTCTCTCAGAGTATCTTACTGTACCATATTCAGTCTCTTTTTGTGATGATGTAAGATTACAAAATGTCTTTGTGAGGAGACGAAGTGAGGTGAATGACATCGGCATTGTGATGTGCTGTTGAGCATCTGATGGTATTTCAGAAGGAGGAAACTTTGCTTTCAGACTGTGGTTGACGGGGGGTGGGGGGGTAACTGAAACACAGATAGTAAAACCACAGATAAAGGGATCTATGGTCTAGGAGATGGAAGTGGAAAAGCACCAAGTGCCTGAATCACAAGGTCATGATGGCCGTGACCTCTGAGTAGTTACAGGATAAGTAGAAAGATGGAGGACAGCAAAGGAGACCCACTATTCATAATAATTTCATTTATTTTATGAAAACTTGTCTGAAGCTAATATGACAAAGAGTGAATGTTTGTCATCTTGGGTAGTGGATACGTGTGTGTTATTTTCTTAACTTTTTTGACTTTGGAGATTTTTTCAAAAGATGACATAATAAACCAAACCTACCAGTGTGTTTGTAAGATGGTATGTTTGTAGTCAGTGAGAGCACTCTTTAGTTGGATCTCATGGCTTCCTTGAGTGATCTCTTTTATTTATTGGAGGAAAATATTTTTCTTACTCCTTTGGTTTTAAAAAATAGGAAGCTTTCCTAAAGGTTCCTGAGCTTTTTTTAATCTTTTTTTTTTGTCCCCCAAAATTCTATATCTCACTTGATTATAACTTAACTCCTCTTTCTTTGGAGTCAATGGCTTGCCTGAGAAAATGCATTATATGCTCTCCCTACATTCATTCTCTGTTTTTGAGATTGTTAAAGCTGCCTTTAAATTTTTATCCTACATAAGAATATTTCCTTTCAGGCCTATTATCAGTGATTTTGTATTAACACGGTGGAATGGTAGCACAATGGCTATTTGATTTTATGTTTCCTTTAACTCTCAGACAATAGGTGTTTGGTCCGCCTGCACAGAACCTGAGTGTTGCACATAAAATGAGGAAAATAGCCATGCATTCAGGAAGGGGTGTAAGGATGCCTGTGCTAAACATAATTTGTATTCAGTTCCAAAAAGGGTCTTACCATAACTAGAGGGATAAGAGGTTACCTGGGCTTAAAATATATTTTTAATAATATATATCATTAATATTATGTATAGATCATTAATATATATATCATCAATATAATATATAACATTAATATAATATATTAAAATATATATTTATTCCAAATTTATGAAGAATGTTTTCATATATATATATGTTGCAGTTTTTAGCAGTTTTTTGAAGATTGTAGTAACTCATGTTTCTAGGCATTTTGGTTAGCACAAATGGAGATTTCAAGACTTATGTAATAATAACAGCCTATGCATTGTAGAATGAGTTTTTTCTAAAAAAAATGCATTTGGCTTTGTAACATTCTTTCAAAAAGTCAAAAAAGTGGTGAATATTGGAAAGAATATTTTCTAGCAACTAGATTTGATCTAAATATTTTGATACGCCAGATTCTGATATGATATTTAGAGATATCTAATGATGAATGCACAAGATCTTTGTCATTTTTCGCCTGTTTATGGTAATGTAAGAAATGACTAAAGCAATGGAATTTTTTTTAAAAATAGAGTTCATTCCAGAAAATTAAAGATATCTTTCTATTTAAAAACACTATTCCTGGGATAATATCATTTGGGGATTTCCATATTAGTTTTTCCCCCATTAACAAAGTCAAAGCCTATAGCTTTCATACTCTCATTCATGCAGAAGTGATTAGGTAAGCTACTAGAATCCTTTGCCACATAATATGGATGATCAGCCTGAAGGTAAACACCTTAAGTAGAACTTATAGTTCTTTCTTTTTCCTCAACTATTGCTCTTTTCTGCAAGAGAGCAGCATATAAACCAGTGGTTATTTTTCAGTGGTGACATACACAAATATTAACATTGATGAAAGGAAACATGAACATATGGTGTGTTCTCAACCATCCCACTGGCCCCCTTCCCAGAGTCTTCTGGCAAGACTGCCCTCCAGAGCTTCAATACTATCAGAAGAGCACTGCATTGGGGATAGAGTGCCCTTGGAGAACCTGGTGGTCCTCGAGCCAGTTTTCTTCTGCTTATCCGTGGGCCAAGTTCTGGACATGACTGAGGAGCAGGCATGCAGGCATTACAAGCCCCAATCCATTCCTTACTCTCAAATTCCCGTGAAGCTCTATATATTTCCTACTCTAACCCGGTCTTACACCCCTCCCAATCTGTCAAACCTTCTATTTTGTTCCCTGAAATGTGAATCAGTTACCATCAACTTACTTTTTATGTTCAACCTTTTGTAAATTCTCCATTACTTTATTTAACACAAAAATGCCCTACCCTTGAGGACACTGCTTTCCCTACAACTCTTTCAAGTGATGATGGTTGGCTCTATTTTTCTTTTTCACCTTCTTCATGACCTTCCAGAATAGTCACTCTTCATATTTCCTAGAAATTCCCAGCATCTCTGAAGGTTATGATTTCAAACAATGCCCTCCACCCTATTTCATTCTCAATCTTTAAAGATTTAACTACCTGTATTGCAACTTTAATTCCTTTTATAACATTACTCCTGGACCACACTCCTGCCTCCTTCACCTGGTACCCTTTGTCAAGCTCCCAATCTGGCCGGAGCCCAAGTTGAACATCAGGCCTGCGTACTCTGTTGCCTGTATATATTATGCCCTATCTATACCTTACTGCCTCCCCTTCCAGGCTTGAATGGATTGCTGCTCTGTTTAATAATACATATTAGAGCTGTGGGGTCAGCTCCCTATGATATGAACCTTGACCAGTGGGATAAAGGAGTGGAAAGAGATCAGGGCACATTAATATCCCTGTATCTCTCCCTTTTGTGGACTGCTCCAATTTACGTTTTCTCCTTGTAAACGTTCCAGAGAAGCCCCATGTACCGAGGGAAAACACCTGCTGAGTGACCTACATTGTTTCTTTATAAGGTACACTTCTTAGCACTGCTTCTCATTATATTATTTGCATTTCCCCTTGCTTCATCTCTCTCAATTTCTTCATTTTCACTATGCTAGACTTTTAGCTACTAATAAAATATAAGTACCTTAATCTTTGTCTCATGTTCTATTTTCTGGAAGGCTAGAGCACAGATAAATAATTAACATCTGTGAATATATTCTGTAGAGACCAGAAGGAAACCAATAAGAAATTTCCAAGGTGAAAGAAGAGATCATCTTAGTGGACCCTTTGTTCTTAATCCTGAATTTAGAAAAATGATCCTCAATCAATGCTTAATGAGCCATAAGCCAACAGCTTTTTTCTACTTCTTTTCCTAGGGGAAGTTCTTTTATTTTTCACCTGGGATTACATTTTATTATTTGTTGCTTTTCTCAATAAAAAATGGAGTAACAGTCTTCTAAAAATGGATCAATGTAAGGGTGTTCACTGGGGACCTTCTGCTTCCTGTTGCCAAACCAGCATTGATTTCTATACAGCCATTTAATGAGTGAAGATTTCATTTTCTTCAGGTCACAGAAGCCGCTCTACTTAAGGTAGTTTAGACCAGTGATGCCCAATAGAAATTTTGTTGATGATGGTTATGTTCTTTTCAATACCCAAGCCACTGGCTACAGGTGGCTACTGAACACTTGAAATGTGGCTAGTGAGACAAAGGAATGAAATTTTTTTTTTACTTTAAATATATTTTTTTCACTGTTCCAAGATTCATTTACCATGCCCCACACCCAGTGCTTCATGCAATAGATGCCCTCAGTACCCACCACCAGGCTCTCCCATCCCCTTACCCCCTGCCTCTAAGTCCCTCAGTTTGTTTCTATGTCCAAAGTCTCTCATGTTTCATTTCTGTCCCTGAATTAACCTAGTTCCCCTTTCCTTTCCTTCTCCTACTGTCTTCTATATTACCCCTATGCACCACAAGTAAGTGAAACCATGTGATACTTGACTTTTTCTACTTGGCTTATTTCACTCAGCATAATCTCTTCCAGTCCAGTCCATGTTGCTACAAAAATTGGATATTCATCCTTTCTGATGGAGGCATAGTATTCCATTGTACCTATGTACCACATCTTCTTTATCCATTCATCTATTGATGGGCACCTTGGCTCTTTCCACAGTTTGGCGATTGTGGCCATTGCTGCTATGAACATTGGGGTGCATATGGCCCTTCTTTTCACTACATCCGTATCTTTGGGGTAAATGCCCAGTAGTGCAATTGCAGGGTCATAGCGTAGCTCTATTTTTAATTTTTTAAGGAATCTCCACATTGTTTTCAAAGTGGCTGCACCAATTTGCATTCCCACCAACAATGTAAGAGGGTTCCCCTTTCTCTGCAGCCTCTCCAACATTTGTTGTTTCCTGTCCTGCTAATTTTAGCCATTCTGACTGGTTTAAGGTGGTATCTCAGTGTGGTTTTGATTTGAAATTCCCTGATAGCTAGTGATGTTGAACATTTTTTCATGTGTCTATTAGCCATTTGTATATCTTCTATGGAGAAGTGCCTCTTCATGTCTCCTGCCCATTTTTTGATGTGCTCATCTTCTTTTTGGATGACGAGTTTGAGTAGTTCTTTATAGATCTTGGATATCAGCCATTTGTCTGTAGTGTCATTTGCAAATATCTTCTCACATTCTGTGGGTTGCCTCTTTGTTTTGTTGACTGTTTCCTTTGCTGTACAGAAGCTTTTTATTTTGATGAAGTCCCAGAAGTTCATTTTTGCTTTTGTCTCCTTTGCCTTTGGAGACGTGTCTTGAAAGAAGTTGCTGTGGCCGATGTCAGAGAGGTTACTGCCTATGTTCTCTTCCAAGATTTTGATGGATTCCTGCCACACATCGAGGTCTTTCATTCATTTTGAGTTTGCCTTTGTGTGTGGTATAAAAGAATGGTCTAGTTTCATTCTTCTACATGTAGCTGTCCAATTTTCCCAGCACCATTTATTGAAGAGACTGTCTTTTTTCCACTGGATATTTTTTCCTGCTTTGTCAAAGATGATTTGACCATAGATATGTGGGTCCACATCTGGACTCTCTACTCTGTTCCATTGGTCTCTTTCTCTGTTTTTGTGCCAGTACCATGCTATCTTGGTGATCACAGCTTTGTAATAAAGCCTGAAGTCAGGTAATGAGATGCCCCCAGCTTTGATTTTCTTCTTCAGCAATTCCTTAGTGATTTGGGGTCTCTTTTGGTTCCATATAAGTTTTAGGATTGTTTGTTCCAATGACTTGAAGAATGTTGGTGGAATTTTGATCGGAATGGTATTGAAAGTATAGATTGCTCTGGGCACTATAGACATTTTAACAATGTTTATTCTTCCATCCATGAGCATGGAATGCTCTTCCATCTTTTTGTGTCTTCAATTTCTTTCATGAGTGTTCTGTAGTTCCTCAAGTACAGATCTTTGACTTCTTTGGTTAGGTTTATTCCTAAGTATCTTATGGGTTTTGGTGCTATAGTAAATGGAATAGATTCTCTGATTTCCCTTTCTATATTTTCATTGTTAGTATATAAGAACGCAACTGATTTCTGTGCATTGATTTTGTATCCTGCCACATTACCAAATTGTTGTATGAGTTCTAGTAGTTTGGGGGTAGAGTCTTTGGGTTTTCCACATAGAGTATCATGTCATCTGCAAAGAGAGAGAGTTTGACTTCTTCTTTTCCAAGTTGAATACCTTTTATTTCTTTCTGTTGTCTGATTGCTGTTGCTAGGACTTCTAACACTATGTTGAACAGTAGTGGTGAGAGTGGGCATCCTTGTCTTGTTCCTGATCACAAAGGGAAGGCTGTCAGTTTTTCCCCATTAAGAATGGTATTCAAAATTTTTAAGTTTTATAACATTTATTTCAAATGTAAATAGCCATCATTAGCTAGTGGCTGTCACATGGAATCAAACAGTTCTAAACTGGCAGAAATGATGTTTCTGTAACCTAAAACAGAGCCTAAACTCACCTCTTCCAAGACCAGCTTTGAAGAAAGCCTATCTTCTGCTCTTTCTGGCACATAGCATTGTACCAAACAACAACTGAATGATGAGAGAAATCTCTAATATTGGTGAGAAAACATGATTGCTATAAAGCTTTATAAACTTAGCTCTCATGATAAAAGGAAACTATTTTATAGACATTTTCTCTATCAAAATTTGCCACAAAATTAATGTGCCAAGTACTTGCAATTATTTAATGTGCCTTGGTAATACAATTTTTAAGGTTTTGGGCTCATTAAACTTTCTACTATACAAATCAAAATAAGACAACTGACTAATCAAAACCTCTTGAACAACAGCTAGTTTTTAAATATTTCTCAACAATAGTGTCAAAGTCATACTCTTAGGAAAGTTTTATGTGGAACCCCTCCCTTCTCTTTGAGCCCAGAGCCTTTTTTTAAAAACATGCTATCACAGTATCATGCCCACTTCATTCAATACATTTGTCTTTTCATAATAAAACATTCATGACTGTAATTAGTTGATTAAAATCTGTCTCTTCTACCAGATTCTCAGCTCTGTACAAGTAGGAGCATAGTTCTTTTATTTACCTGGCGCAGTGTCTGACATGTATTATGTGATCAATAAAGTGTTGAATACATGATCAGAGCTTATTCACTCTTTGTGTAAAAAAAAGTTCAGTTTAACTTATCTTCCAGTAAAATACTCTGAATGTTTCCCAGTGATTCTATTCAATAATATTCATTGTCATTTAGCTATATTTGCATTTGTACCCCCTTTTCTTTTTACCTTATATGACAGGGTAAACTAACCTTCAAATCCACTGATAATTAATGGGAAACTTAAGAAATTTAATATTGACTACTTAAAAAGTTTAAGGCAGCTATGTTTAGAAACGTGAATGATTATTAAGCATTAGTTTTGTAAAAATTGGTCACTAGCTTCAGAATTTGAAATTTCATAATAGTTTCTTGGTGGTGTATTTCTTGTGACCTTAATCTACCCACACCTGTTGGAAAGGGACCGCAGACTAGATTAATATTCTGTGAACTTTCCCTTTGTCCATTTATACCTCCTTGCTTTTTCATCTTATATAGTATTTTGTCATTGAAATATTTTAAAGTGTGAGTACAAATTCTTCCCAAATGGAAACATTTCTAAATTCTGTTGGAGTCAGTAACTGACTATATATACTTTCATAGCCAAAGTTCCTCATTTTTATCCTTCCTCATAATATTTTTTCAAATGCTCTCAGAACCTGAATGTGCTTATATATATGTCAAATCAATAAAATCATTATTATCTAACAATACTCAACATTTCAGGGCTGTAATTTTATAGATATTCAAAAATGAGGCCAAACTGGGCAACTTAGTTTGAGATCTAGTTTCTTTTCAAGTGCTGGTTGCTAGTAGTCTCTTGAAATCAGCATTGCTGCAATATATATTCACATACCTCTTACTGTATCAAATGCACTCTTCTTTAAAGTTTTAATGATTGCTAACCTCTGTGTTGCCCACATGAGATAAAGAGATAAATAGGAAACAACCCATAAACTTATAGTAAGGGATAATGGCATGGACTGCTAGGGGCCAACTTAATATTCATTTTGTGTTTGATAGTCTTTATTTGGACAATAAATTACTGAGCAAAAGAATATATTCTCCAGCCTTATTTGCCACTATGCATGGCCATGTGGTTATTTATTAGCCAATATCTTGTGGGACTACCCAAAACATTATGCATAGAAGGCTGGGAGGTGTGTCCATTATCATCATCATTATCTCTCTTGCTACAACCAGAAAAATAGACATAACAAGTAGAAATCCAGCTATCTTCTTGTACCAACAGGTGAAATAGACAATGAAAGCCACACTGAAGAAGTCAGAATAGAAAGATGAAAGACTTACTGATTTACTGGGGACCCTTGAAGCCACCACATAGCCTTAAGTATTTATGCTAAGAAACATGTTTTTGTTCAATACCATGTTTTAAGGTTGTCATTTATATGTAAATTAGATAATATTAACAGGTATATGCTAGAAGATTGCAGATATAGACTTCTATAGTTCTGTAAAGAAAATGTTGGGAAGAGAGTGATTATATCTGCTTCATGAGGTCAAGGGTATTCAGAAACATAGCCATTTAAATTTAGTCTTGAAGGCTGAGTAGGAGCTTACCAGGTAGAGAAGAGAAC
Organism: Spilogale gracilis; assembly: GCA_004023965.1. NCBI lineage: Eukaryota > Metazoa > Chordata > Mammalia > Carnivora > Mephitidae > Spilogale > Spilogale gracilis. The sequence continues at coordinate 304,218 of PITA01000115.1, forward strand.
AAAGAGCATTACAAATACAGGAAAGTACATGGTAAAACACAGAGATTTTAAAAATTATGGCTTATTTAGAGAACTATAAGTAGCTTAGTAATGCTTGGTTTAATAACCCGTTTATATAGCTAACTTAGGTCAATCAATGATCTCACATATTAAGGAATTCTATTTCTAGGTTATGAAAAGCTTTTAAATCAGAAGAGTAATATGATTATTTGGGATTTTTTTTTAAAGATTTTTATTTATTTATTTGACAGAGAGAGAGATCACAAGTAGGCAGAGAGGCAGGCAGAGAGAGAAGAGGAAGCAGGCTCCCTGCCGATCAGAAAGCCTGATGCGGGCCTCCATCCCAGGATCCCAAGATCATGACCTGAGCTGAAGGCAGAGGCTTTTACCCACTGAACCACCCAGGTGCCCAATTATTTGGGATTTTATAATGATGTATTAGAAGTATATTAAGCCAGAAACTAAGATAATGCCTAGATAAAATTCTAGGGTAATATACCAGGAGAGATTATGACATCTGAATTAATGTATTATCTATGGAAATGGACAGTGAGGTGGAAAGTATTATTTAAATCAATAAATCATTTACTTTAGAGGTTGTCAAGTGTCAAGTGTCATAGATGGAGGAATGGATTTCAATATTCATCAATTTTATTTCTATAAAACATCAATAAATAATTAGAAAATAAAAATGTTAAATGTTACTATTTTAATAGCCAAAACTAACATAAAAATTTCCAGAAAAAGTATAGTAAAATATGTATAAGACTTTTACATGAAAAATAACTAAAGTGTATTGACAAAAGAAATGAAGAAATATACCATATTCATAGTTTGAAGAACCTATTGAAAATATATTAATTTTCCCTGGGTTGATTTATAGATTCAGTACAACTGCAATAAAAATCCCAATTCTTTTTTAGAAATTAGTAAGTTGATTCAAAAATTATCTCGTAAATTTTTAATAAATTATCAAGATCTCAGATATCAAGATATATTATACAACAATAATAATTAATGAATTATGTTATTGGCACAGAGGAGACAAATAAACCAGAATAGAGATAAAACAAGTTAGACATTACAAAAACTGACCCAAACATATTTTCATATGATCATCACAAATGAGATGTTATAGTATAGTGGAGGAAATAATAGTCTTTTCAAAAAATGGTGCTAGATCAATTAGATATCCATATGAATAAAAATTATTCTTGATCCCTATACTTATACCATACAAAAAGTTCAAGGGTAAAAAATAATTATAATTAAATCTTCTGGGAAATAATATAGGAAAGGATCTTTATAAACTTAAAGACTTCTTTTTTAAAAAAATTAATTAATAATTAATTATTTATTTATTTATTAATTTGACAGGGAGAGCAAGCAGAAGGAGGGAGAACAGCAGGCAGAGGGAAAGGAGAATTGGCCCCCACAGAGCAAGGAACCTGAGGCCGGTCTGGGTCCCAGGATCTCAGGATCATGACCTGAGCCAAAGGCAGTTGCTTAACTGACTAAGTCATGCATGTGTCCCATGACTTCTTAAAAAGAGTATAAAGCATTAACTCTAAAGACAAAGATAAATTGGGTTACATTAAAATTGAGAATTTAGGGGATTCTGAGTGGCTCAGTCATTAAACATCTGCCTTCAGCTTAGGACATGATTGGAGTCCCAAGATCGAGGCTGACATCGGGCTTCTTGCTTTGTTGGAAACCTGCTTCTCCCACTCTCACTCCCCCAGCTAGTGTTTTCTTCTCTAGCTGTGTTTTTCTCTGTCAAATAAATAAATAAAATCTTTAAAAAAAACTCTAAAAAGTAAAATTGAGAACTTATATTTATGAAAAGAGTAAAAGGGCAAGCTATGAGTTGGAAAGGATATTCATAATGTAAAATATATAGGACATATATCCAAAATATATAAATAACTCCTACAGGTAATAAAAGGAAGAAAATTCAATATGGGCAAAGATATACAGGCACTTCCCAAGGTGTTTAATAAACCTATGCAGTGATACTCAACCTTATTACTTGTTCAGAGAAATGCAAATTTGAAAATCCTAATTTGTTATTACACACCAAATAGAATGACTAAAGTAAAAAAAAAAAAAGATAATACTGATTGTTGGCATGGATCAGGAATAATGGAAACTCTGAATCATTGCTGCTGAGAGTGTAAATTGATAGATTTATTTAGAAAATGGCAGTTATCTATAGTTAAACATATGCTTGTTCCATGATCCAGCAACGCCAGGAGTTGGTATACACCCAACCAAAATATGTACAAATGTGCACCAAAAGAGGTATATGGGAATTTTCACAATACTTTTGTAAGTTCTACAAACTAGAAACAAATTAGACATTTAAATGGAAGATGTTTTTAAAAAGTACCAATTATTATAATACAATACATCAATGAAAATGAATATATTATTGCTACACACAATACATATAAGATTTATGAACACAGTGTTGAGGCAAAAAGTCAGAAGGTCCAAAATGGTTCGTTCCATTCATATAAATTTCAAAAGCAGCCTAAACAGATCCATGCTGTTATAAATCAGAATATTGCTTACCTCTAGGGCAAGATGGTGAGGGAGGGGACCAAAAGATCATCTGGGGCTCTAGTAATACTCTGTTTTTTTCTTTGGGGTGTGGTTAAACAGGTATGCTCACACTGTGAAAATTCTTTGAGCTTCACATTTGTTTTGTTTTGTTTTGTTTTTCATAAAAAGAAAACTAATTCTGCTTTATTTCAGGTATCTGAATTGGATATTTCCCCATGGTGGAATTGATTCAGAGACAAAGTAAAAGCAACTAAAACATAAACAATTTAAGAATTAATATGGGAATTAATACTTCCAACTCTTTGGATTTTTACATGTATTATCTTCTTTTCCTGCTTAGATTTGCTAGACTCAAGAGTGCTACATTGTTGAATAATATAGTACTGTTTTCTTTCTTTCTCAACATGAAAAGAGCCCCACTGCTCTTGAATATTTCAATGGCTGTTCCATTTTAGCAGTGGATTATTTTTCACTCAAACCTTATCACTTCTTTATGTTAAAAAATGAAAGAGAGGGAATAATATACATGTAAATTTTTCTTTTATTATAGGGTCATACTATTTTCTTAACCACGTATATGTAGAACTACAACATTGAAAGTCTTGTGTGATTTTTGTATTTTTCACATTTCATGTTAAATCTTAAATTAATAATTCCTAGGTTGTTAAACTGAAACTCTTCTAGAAGGATGAAAACCAAAATCTTGTTATAAATCATAATAGGTAACAATTTTCCTATTCGTGGGATTCTTCTTTATGGAACAGCATTGTTATTAATGCTTTTACCTTTCTAGTTCACAAGAAGTCTTACTGAGCATCAAGCATTTGAAATGCATTTGTTGGGGTGCCTGGGTGGCTCGTTGGTTAGGCGACTGCCTTCGGCTCTGGTCATAATCCCGGAGTCCTGGGATCAAGCCCCACATCAGGCTTCCTGCTCCACGGGAGGTCTGCTTCTCCCTCTCTCAGTCCCCTTGCTTGTGTTCCCTCTCTAGCTGTGTTTCTCTCTGTCAATAAATAAATAAAATCTTAAAAAATAAATAAATAAAATGAAATGCATTTGTCAATTAACACATGAAGGCAAGGTGGAATGGATGTTCACTTCTATAGCTTTTCTGCATCAAATATAGAAAAAGTTGCCTCCCAGCTATTATAATGACTGAGATTCATTAATCTTTGATTAAATCTGTACAAATAGGCACAGAACAAGATGAAAAGATGACTACTCCTATAGAAAATTATACAAAAAGCAGTACTTTGAGATACAACTATCTGAAAGAGAGTGAACAGAAGTAAAAACACTGCTGGAAAGTTCAAGATCACAGGAAAAAGGGAGGTCTAAAGTAAATTTATCTCTCCATGGCTTTCACTTTAAGTCTGGTGCTAAGTGCCTTCTATGTGGTAAGCAGAACTGGGGTTGGGCACAAAAAAACAATATTTCTGGTTGGGGAGTCAGAAATCTGAAGCTTGAAAGTTGTGAATGTTGGAGAGAGTAGGATAATCACAGAAGAGAATGAATCCAATAGTGAATTTCCAAGTTCTGTCTATCCCATTTCTTCAACCCTTGAACTACCTATGTGTGGGACAGAGGTAAGCAGTTGCGCTGAATAAAACATATCCAAACAGAAGGGATTTTCTGCCCAAGAAATAGAGTTGTCAGTTCAAGGTAAGTCAAGAATACTTACTACTAAAACAAAGAAAACAACACATCAGTAAAAAATTACAGAATTCAGAATCCCTAAAATTTAACATTGACAATATCCAGGATACAATGAAAAATTATCCAACATAAAGAAAACAAAACAAAACAAAAATCACAGTGTCAAGAAGAAGAAATGGATCAAGACAAACCTCAAAATGAAACAGAGGTTGGACTTAATGGACAAGGTTTTCAAAATGGCTATCATTATCATCAAAAAAGTAAAAATGAGACATATTTCTAATGAATGAAAATGTCTGAAATCGAAATTTTAAAACTAAAGAATGAATTTTCTGAAATTAAAAAGAAAAAAATCTCTGGATGGATTTAAGAGCTGAATGGACATGAACTTGAAAAAATAACAGAAATTACTCAAGATTATAAGAACTCAACGATAACACATAGAGAAAAAAGACTTTTGAAGAGGTAAAAGAATTTCAGAGACCTATTTCAGAACTCAAGGAACTATGGCCCATCAGCCTGTAAGCTAAGAACAGTTGTTACACTTCTGAAGTATTATTTTTTGAAAAAGAAAGAAAAACATTCATGTTGATAACATTATTCACAATAATCATAAATGGAAGCAACCCAGGTGTCCATCAACGGATGAATGGATTTTATTTTATTTTATTTATTTTTTATTTTTTTAAAGATTTTATTTATTTATTTGACAGAGAGAAACACAGTGAGAGGGAACACAAGCAGGGGGAGTGAGAGAGGGAGAAGCAGGCTTCCCACTGAGCAGGGAGCCCGATGTGGGGCTCGATCCCGGGTCTCCGGAATCATAACCTGAGCCGAAGGCAGTCGCTTAACCAACTGAGCCACCCAGGTGCCCCGGATGAATGGATTTTAAAAATGTGACATGCATATATGGAATATTATTCAGCCTTAAAAAGAAAGGGAATCCTGACACATGTTACAACATGGATGAGACTTAAGGACATCAAAAAAGTTTTGGAGATGAGTGGTGATGATGGTTGCATGACAATGTGAATGTTCTTACTACCACTGAAATGCACCCTTAAAAATGATTCAAGTGGTAAATTTTATGTATATTTTACCACAATTAAAAGTTATAAAAGAGGGCATCCAGCTGGCTCAGTTGGTAGAGTTCACAACTCTTGATCTCAAGGCTGGGAGTTCCAATACCATGTTGGGCATAGAGACTGCTTAAAAGAAAAATATATGACAAATTGATGGCCTGTAAATTCTACATTATTTCTTATCTGACTCTTTATAGAAAGTGTTTTCTGACCTTTGATGGTCAAATACATTGGTTCCAGAGAGAGAAAAAAAAAGGGAATGAAGGGAAAAATATAGGAAGAAATAATGTGTAAAAATTTCCCAAATTTAATAAGAAAGCAAAATTTGAAGCTACAAGATACCAGAAGAAAACCAAGGAGGATAAACACAAAGAAGCTCACCTAAGACGCATCTTAGCCAAACTGTTGAAAGACAAAAACAAAAGAAAACAAAACCACTCTAACAAGTAGCAAGAGAAAAATGGCATATTACGTAAGGGGCCACAGATATTTAATTTTTCAGTGGACCATGGAGACCAGGGGAAATCAGAACAACATCTTTAAAATGCTGAAAGAAAGAAAACAGCCAATGTAGAATTGTAAACCCAAATAATCATTCAAAAATGAAAATGAAATAAAGACATTTTTAGATGAAACCAAACTAGAAGCAGTGGATATGTACCACAAGGAATAGTAAAGGAAGAGGAAGTTCTTCAAAAGGAAAAGTCTATCTTTCCATTTCCTTTTGCTATTTTCCTCTATTTCTTTATAGACTACATACCTATTAAAAAACATTATAACATTGTGGGGTTTATTCATGTGTGTAGATGTAGTACATATAATAATTATAAAGAACAAGAAGAATACAGCCCTATATGGTTGTCAGATTTCACATTTTGCATGAAACACCACATTGTAGCACTGAATATGGACTCAGAAAAGTTAAGCATGAATATTGTAATACAGCAACTACCATGACCACAACCAAAAACCCCAAGAAATTTGAATTTAACCAACAAAGAAATTAACATGAGATTCTAAAAATTATTCAAATAGTTTTAAGAAGTAAAAAGAAAAAACAAAAAGCAAAGATAATATCCTCCTTCTTCTAGCATACCCTTCACTGTAGCTGGGAAAGTTTCTCACTTTTAAAAGCAAATATGAGTAGGTTGGGCCCACCCATATAATCCAGAATAATCTCCTGATTTCAAGATCCCAACCTTAATCAGTGTCCCCTTTGCAATGCAAGGTAACAAAATTATGATTCTGGGGATTCAAAAATGTAAATGTTTGGTAGCCATTATTCTGCCGAATATAGTGCCCTCCAGCTTCCAGAATTCATGTCCACCTGCTGTGCAAAATATATTCATCTCATCCCAAGATTTCCTAAAATCTGAAACCATTACATCATCAACTCAAAATCTAAATTCTAAATGTCATCATCTTAAAATACCCAAATCTTGTAATTGAAATTATCTAAATTACATATGAGTGAGGTTCTGCATATAATGCACCCTAGGACACAATTCCTCTCCTTTTTTGGGTCCTTCAGTGTTTAGGCTAGATTTCTCTTCCTCTAGAAATCCTTTTTGACTTAACCCACTGTTGTGGTTAATTTTAAGTGTCAGTTTGACTGGGACCTATGGTGCCCAGTTTAAACATTTTTCTGGGTGTGTCCATGAAGTTGTTCCTGGATGAGATTAATATTTGAATGGGTAGAGCAGAGTAAAGCAGATTGCCATTCAGAATGTGGATGGACCGCACCCAATCAATTGAAGATCTGAATAGAACAAAAAGACTAAGTAAAGGAAAACACTTTGGTCTGACTATTGAGCTGAGACACTGGTCTTCCCCTGCCCTTAGACCGGAGCTACGCTATTGGCTCTCCTCAGCTCCAACTTGCCAACTGCAGATCTTAGGAATTCTCAACCTCCGTAACCATGTGAGCCAATTCTTTAGAATCCACCTCTCCTCTCTTTCTTTCTCTCTTTGTATCTCTAGACATGTATCTGTATTTATTTACCTACATCTCTATCATCTCCTATTGGTTCTGTTTCTATAGAGAACTCTGACTAATATGCTTGTTATTTCTGGGGTAGCTTCGTTGATGAATTTATGCCTGTAGCTCTCTCTCCAACTTTCTATTGAGCATATCACTTTATATTGTAATTGTCTCTCAGTTTTAATTTGACAAAGGAACAATTGCCTTTCTTCCACATTTTTTGTCCACAATCCTTAGTATGGTGCCTAACACTTATAGTATTATATATGACACCTATAATATATAATGAATACTATTTGTGGAATAAATGAAAAAAATAGGTCAAATTTCCAATCAGAGAAATATCTAGATTGCTTTAATCAAGTAAGCCATTTTTAAAATCTATTCTAGCTATAATTGGCCCATAGATAACTTAAACTCTGGTAGACATTACTCAATGTGACCCTTAAGTTATTAAACCTGTCAGTCTATGTATATAGTAATCTGTTGTTTTGTTTGACTGTTAAGCTCATGATATCTGAAGGAAAATGGCTTTTTGATACACATTACTCTTTAAAAAACTAGACATTCTAATGGATTTGCTTGTTTCCATTCTTACTTGGTATTAAACCAACCAAGGTCCAAGTGTGGAAAAGGACCATGAAATGGATGAGAAATTCTCCATTTTCCAATCTACTCAGCCACTTGTTCAAAGTAACACAACCATCTTCCCATATTAATTAAAGGCAGAGAAGCCTATAGGTAAATAATTATCATGCTTGAAAATTCCTGATCTTAAAATAATTCCAAGTAGAGCTCTTTCATAATTGCATTCATTGCCTTAGAAAAAATAATAAACTTAAGTTAGAAAATGTTTTGGCACATAGATAGACATCAAGATTCTTTCTTTTGTTGGAGTATGTGTATTAAGAACAGAATGGAATTTTTAGAAAAGTAGGTCAATCATGGTTAAAATTACTCTGTTTGCTTCTCTATTCCTTCTGTTAAAAATTTTTTAAGCAACACTTAAATCAAATGTCTAGTCTAGGTTCTGTACACATCAATAGAAAATACAAACAAGAAATGGAACACAGAGAGCACTATTGATCCCTCTACACACAAGGAGTTATTTTCTTTGGTATTGGCTTTAAAAAGTGGTGTCTCCCCCTCTACCTCCCCCTTCAATAAAGAAGTCAGCAATTCATTGTGCATGGAGCTGGAGCTGCAAGGAATCATTGAAAAGGAAAAAAAAAAGCATTCTACCATTATACCAAAGAGAGAGACACGTTTCAAGTCAGGCTTATCTACTCCCTTGGATTTAGGTGCTTGCATCTTTTACTGTGTCCTGAATGAGTGAGGGTGAATACAAGCCTGTTGATGGTGCCTTGTACCCAATCACATTACTAAAATCCGTTTTCTATAGGAATTGCTCAGTGTTCCTTTCCTTTTATTCCTTGCATTGTTGTACCATAAATACCTAGTTTGAACTAACATGCACTGCCATTTTAGTAAGCCTCTGAAAAGCCATTCATTTAAGTACATGATATAGCAAGTGGAACAGACTGGTACCCATTACGTTAGCATACTTCTCCATGTAAACAATGACATATTCCTGTCAAAAGCTGATACTTACAAAAGCTGATTCTATATTTTAAACTAAACTTGCAAGGAATAAGTTGTCCTTTTTTTCCCCCAAAGACTAATATAGTGTCTCCAACTTGCTTATAAAAGTATCATTAATGCATTTTTCTAAAGATATTACTTATGGTACACATTTATCACAGTGTAATTCAATTTTTTTTAAAGCTCAATATTCCCAACAAGTACTTTTTAAAAATTTTCCTTTATTGTTCATTTTAAATAGAGACAGTTTTATCATCAGTCTTTTTCACTTAGTATAGTATCATAAACATTTAACTCTGTTGTTACATGCATTTTTTAATATCCCATTGCGAGGATATGCATAATTATTATAATCATTCTAACTATTTATGTTTTTCTGTTATAAATCACACTGTAATAAACCTATTTGTATATGTAAGTTTTCATAATTTAAGATAAATTCTTAGGAATAGAACGTTCTTTTAATGACCTTCTTTCCTGAAGTAAGACACTGAATCAGTGTCCCAAATTTAATCACTTCATTTCCCAAATGGATAAATAAGGATCCAATCCTCCTTTTATGCAATGGCTAATAATTCAGACTTCAGGTGAGTAGACTCACATCTCAATTCTATCTCTAATATTTGTGTGCTTGGTAAGAGACTTACCTCCTACAGTTCTTAGTTCTCTCATCCTAAAATGGGAACAGTGACTTCTTGTTCCTAGTCCAGTATTTAAAGAGCTCAGAAGTCACTACTTCATCCTAAGAACTTGAAAAAACTGAAGAAACTGATAAATCAATTTTGCTTAGATTTTTCAGAAAATTGAAGGCACAAGGCAACTGTTGAGAATCACAGCCCCCACCAGGGCAAAACCCCACAAGCACCATGGGAACCACTGCTGGGGTGGGAAAATCTGAACTATAAGTGATGAATTGCTGGAAACTCAGTGTGCACAACTCTGAGGGTTAAAAACTCTTGTGAGACCCCATCCTTTTTGGGGAGGAGCACACTTTCTTGAGTTTTACCTTCAGAAGTTCAACCAGATCCATATGGAGAAAATGTGAGAAAAATCCCCTCCATCTTTGGCAGGAACCATTTTGAAATGCATCAGAACATTCTTTTCTTAACAAGGACTGCCTTCAAGAGAAGTTTTATATATATAATATTTAAATATTGAATTATAGTAAATGTATATTAAATATGTTTAAATATTATATATATTTTAAGTTTCATTTATTATTTAAGAGAGAGAGAAAGCAGAGGCAGAGAGAGGGAAGGGGAGAGAATTTCAGCAAACTCCCCTTTGAGTACAGCTCCCCTGTGAGCAAGGCTCCACCTCACAACTCTGAGATGACAACCTGAACCCAAAGTAAGATTTAGGTGCTTAACCGACTGAGCCACCCAGGTTCCCCAGGAGAAATTATTTTATCAGAGCCTAATCTGCTGGGTTTGACGGTTCTAAAAATTTAAAAATGTGTTTAAAAGAGTCTTAGAGCAGTGAAAAACACTGATTCTGTAATGGTGACACATGTACAGTTTTCACAGGGTGAACCCTAATGAAAACTGTGGACTCTGGCTGATAATGATGTGTTAATATCGGTTAATGGATTGTAACAAATGTAACACTCTGGTGAAGGATGTTGATAATGTGGGAATTCTAGTGTGGGGGCCAGGGTATATGGCAACTTTCTGCTCAGTTTTGCTGTGAAGCTGAAACTTCTCTAAGAAATGAAGTTAATTATAAAAAAAAAAAATAGAAGTAGAAATACGTATTTGCCAATACAGGGGATAATACATATTAGAAAATGTGAGATCAATATATACATTGTTGCCATATATTAAAAATAATCATAATATTTCACAGGTTAGTAAACATTTGAGTACTATAGAATAAAGTTTCATAACAGAAGAGAATGTTAATGCAACACGATTTCATTTAAAACCAGCTAAAAAATGAGATGATTATGTGCTGGTGAAGGTTATACAGTTGTTCTGGATGAAAAACAACTGGGATTTTTGTGAACTATTTCTGAGTTTTGGAAAACTGATGCTTCCAATTTGGAAAAAAAAGTATTACTAGAGAAAGATGTCAATAAAAAAAAAAAAGCTCACTGTTCTTTAAATTGTGTTTTTGACCACACTTGGGCAATCGTTTTTGAAACACGGCCATCCTAGGTTTTTCTTTATGGATTCAGAATATCTCTGGAAGAACCAAGAATCAGGAGCGTTTTAGAGAGCTAAAGGGCTGTAGCCTTTGTTTTTAAGTGTCTCTTCTAATTACCTCCAACCTTTCCTTTCTCCTCTAGTTTGAAATATGACCAGTTTCTAACACTTAAAATATATATACAGTTTTATCTATTGTAAAATTATGTTAAAAATAAATGATCTTTTTTTAGTGAAGGCTTCTACTGGATCTTTTTTTTTCACTTTTAATTGTTTGACTTTATTATATCAAATGATTTTCATCTTGAGAATTAACGATTAATGAATAATCATTTAAAATATGTTTATATCCTATAATATCTTATGGATATGATATGGTATCTATATCTACATGCCTTTCCATAGAAAGTTTGTGTTTCTATTTTATTGTCTAGAATAACTGCTTATTTTAATTAAAATAAATTGACTCAGTGACAGGTGGCTAAATGAGGTATTTCTAGGAGCTTGAGATGAATGGGGGAGAGGAGGTGTAGATGATAATTATTTAATGGCCTAACTATACTACTTTGGAATAAAAGCCATTTAACTTGGTTTTTATTCTGGCAAACAAGAATAACTGTATTCCCACCATTCAAAGATAAAATGAGCTGCATTAAATATGTTAAGAATTACTTGAGCAAACATTTATCTGAATTGGGCAGCACTCACCAGAAGTGGTTAGGAATGCTCCTTACTCCTGACAGGGGTTGAGGAAAGACTTGGATAGAGAAAAGGTGGAAGGAATGCAAAGAAATTGTGACTTGGTGGTAGCTTAAAGCCCAGTTGGCTCTTTGTGATTGGTCATCCTTAGGTTGCAGTATCATAACCATGAGATATTTACAGGCTAAGATTTTGATTTGCTTATGAAGGCCTCCACAGCCCCGTCACCTCATCTAGTGACCTTGTTTGTTTAATTGAACACCACATTTATCAAAGTCATGTGGGATTGTTGGTTATTTTCCATTTTAAGTCTGAGGAACCAAAAGATAATTCCCGGGTTTAACGGAATCCCTGTTGTTAAGACATAATTGGAAAGAAGAAAAATGAGCGAAAAGATGAAAGAATCAGAAATATGGAAATGTGTTTGAGAAAGCATATGAATAAAAAGCGGTTGTCAATTTTGTTGGAGGGATGTAATATTGGGATTGTTGTTCAAACAAAAGGTGGTGTAGAGGAAATCAGAGAAGCCTCCTGCTCAGTTGATTCTTTATGGGTAATCATTCATAGAACCAGCAAAGAGTTCAGAGGACTGAAATGAAGGCTTTAATTGGGATGTAGGCTGTAGAATATGTCCACCTAAGAATTCAGAGATGATAACAGCTTGTCTGGAGCCATTTTCATGAGTATCTTATTGGCTTTATGGGAGCGTGGAGAAAGACTTGGTGCCAAATAATCAGGCACCTCAGGACATGAAGAGAAGAAATGATTGTGAGAAGGTTATATAAAAGCACATGCTGAGATTGGCGTGGTGTGGGGATTTTTTGGCCTGTTTTTGGTCTTGGACATTAACCTTGTGATCTAGAAGAAAAACATGCAACACTGGGTTGTAGCCTTTAATTCTCTTTGACCTTATTTCTAGAGAACTCCTTTTATTACTTAATGAGCAAGATTATAAAACTAAAACTTCAGGAAGAAATCTGGAAACTTAAAGGGCTAAAGGGTTGAAAAGAAAAGCAAGTATTTCCCCGAAGTTCTAGCCTAAGGAATGAGAAGAATGAGCTGAGGTAGTCGAATAGTCTCTGCGCATTGGAAGTCTTAAGAAAAAATAATAAAACTGCCAGTTACTTCTTAACAGAGAGAAATTTAACATGTCTGACTCCATATTGCTTCTATTTCCCTTGCTGTTGTGACCTACAGCTTAGAAATTTCTGCTTAGCCCAGCACGTAGGCATGTTACAGATAAGATTTGCAAAAACTGCTTTTGACCCAAAACCTACCTCACCCAAGGAGATAAGAAAGCCCTACAGAAATGACTATGCTATTTTAGGATTTACAGGAATGACATGACCAGATTTCTGTAGACAAAGATCAACTGACTGAGGACAAAGAAGTTACAAGGCCTTTCTTGGATGTTCACAGATGTCAGTCACCTTTCGATTCCAACATCCTCCAGTTTCTTCTTTTGCTAACATAAAAGAAGCTCAGATTTCAGACTAGGGACAATAGTCTGCCAACTCCTTGGTTTGCTGGTTTTCTGAATAAAGTCTCTCTTCTTACCCCAACATCTTGTCTCTCAACTTAATAGCCTGCTGGGCAATGAGCAGAATGAGGTTGAACTTGGTTACAATTTTGCCGGCAAAAGATAGGTTTATTCAGGAATAACAGAGAATTGCAATTAGGGCAAGCACACTGGCAAAACCATAGACCAGTCCAGAGACTAAAGGAGCGGTGTGCTATTTGATAGAGGAAAAGGGTAAGGTGGGAAGGCTGTTACAAACCAAAGGTTCACTGGAGTAAAACAGAGGTGAAGTATAGTCTCTTCCTGTTTGCTGAGTTGTGAGTCTCATTTGCTGGGCTGTTGCTGGGAGAGGAGGTAAGACTTTCTTCTTCTTGTCAGAATAGGAAAGTAGTATCCACCTGCAAGGTTGGTCTCTTTCTGTTGGATTTGCAATTGATGATGAGGGGTGGGGCCTGGAGAGTTCTCCATGACAGCATCCTGACTCCATTTTAGTGAGGTTTCCCTTTATGAATGTTTACAAGTTCAGCAGGAGAACACCACAACAGTCTCCTTGGGCAGTGAGCCTGAGAAGCAAAGAGCTAGAGAGTTCTGAGGCCCTGTTAAGGAAAGGGTTCATAAGCAACAGCACAGCCTTAAGCGATGAACAAAACATGTACTGGAAAATTATTAAACATTTGTTGAATTGAATTAGAATAAGCAGTTAAAATGATCACCCTGATGGTTAGAATTGGTTTTACAACTTTCAATCAGGTATATTTAAAAATCTATTGTTACACCATAACCTCACTTATCCTTTACCTTTAGAATTGGGATACTTAATATGCCCACAGGCCTAAAGCTCTTAGAGGTTAACAGAGTCTCGCTTTTTTGGTCCCTCTCCCAACCCCAGCTGATATTGCCCTGATCATCTCAGAAGAATGCAGTTTATAGTTCCATAGGATCAGGGGAAAGACTTATCTATTCTACATACCATACTAATAAAACTCCTCAATCATACAACTGAAAGATGAAGAGGCGGAGGGTGTGGAGAGGAGTTTTCACTGTTTTGGAGAGAACACTGTGACAATGTTAAACCAGAAATGGTTTTTCTACGTGATTAGTAACCCCAGGGCACAATGCTATGATCATTTTCTACACCTCATTTTGCACAGCTCTTTAAAAAGAGACAAATATTTGCATATTCTTCTTAGATGATTTCTTGCTTACCTGTAGAGGCTTTGTATTTTTACATCTCTACTTTGAAATTTTAGCAAATTTCCCCCCCAAATTTGTTGCCAAATAAAGCCCCTACTGTCTCTACTAATATCCTCTACTTCTTACCAAGATAACATTTTATTTTATTTTATTTTATTTTTTCAGGGGAAAGCGCGAACGCAGTCCCCCACTGCCACAAATTATGCAGTCGAGTTTCCCACATTTGGGGCAATCGCAGGGGTCAGCACATCCGGAGTGCAATGGATAAGCCTCGCCCTGGGAAAACCACCTTCGTGATCATGATATCTCCCCTGCCAGGTAAGTATCCAAGTTAACATTTTAATGATAAACAGTATTAGATGCTCTATGCTAGGGGTAGTTTTAATAAATCAGTTTCCATCACAATGCTCTCTAAACATGGAAATACAAAGTCTTACCAGTAGAGATAGTCCACTGGATCATTAAAGGTCCAAAAAGGGACATCACTGGTTCATCAACATGTGACATTTTCAATTATTTCCTGCAATATTTAATGCTTATGCAAGAACGAAGGATCAGATGGAAAGTTTTAGCTCAAAGTACCCAGGTGTGCAACATTTAAAAAGTTTGTATAGATTTATGTGTATGAGGAGGTGAGGTGGAGAAGGTTGTCAGTGTGATTCTCTTTAAAACAAACTGAACTGGGTTTTATCTGTATTGCCACAGAGATTAACGAGGCTGTGTAAGAGGGGAAAAGTCCCCAGGAAGAGTTAAGTTGCAGACCTCCCACTTAAGGAATGTCACCTAATCAGGGTTGCAGCAAAGCAGTCAAATCAGATCTGAGACTTGTCCTGCAGAGGGACTTTTCAAAGACTTGCATTCAAACCTGTGGGACTCTTCAGATCATTTGCTCCCTGAGCAACTTGTCTGGCATCGAGATGCGTGCCCTCTGTTCCTGCTGGGTGCCATACACCACCTTGCAAGGGTGCAGAAACAATAGAAAAGTAGACTCTCTAGAAGAACTTCCTCTTCATTCAAAACACATAAAAACACATTTACCTTTTCTCCCCCAGCTTTACTGAGATATAATTGACATATACAACTGTATAAGTTTAAGGTGCACTCTGTTTTGATTTCCTACACATATATTGTAAAATGAGGACCACCAAAGCAGCAGCTAACACCTCCATCATGTCTCCTAATTACCATTTCTTTCTTTTCTTTTTTTTTTTTTTGCAGTGAGAATGTTTGAGTTTTACTCTTAGCAACTTTCAAGTAAATAAAACAGTACTTTAAAAAATATTTTATTTATTTATTTGACAGAGAGAAACACAGCTAGAGAGGGAACACAAGCAAGGGGAGTGAGAAAGGGAGAAAAAGCAGGCTTCCCACTGAGGGAGAAGCCCAATGCAGGGCTCGATCCTGGACTTTGGGATCATGACCTGAGCCAAAGGCAGGTGCTTAATGACTGAGCCACCCAGGCACCCCTATAAAATAGTGTTTTTTAAAAACATTTTATTTGTTTAGAGAGAAAGATAGAGTGTGTGTGATGAGAGGGAAGGGAGAGAAAAAGAGAGTCTCAAGCAGACTCTACACAGAGCACAGAGCTCTTTGTGGGGCTCAGTTCCCATGATCCTGAGATCATGACCTGAGCCAAAATCAAGAGTTGAATGATAACTGATAGTGCCACCCAGGTGCCTCAGATTTTATTTGTTTCTTTTAGAGAGAGGGCATGCACATGTGCAGGGAGAGGGGCAGAGGAAGGGGAGGGACAGAGGTCCAGAATCTCAAGCAGACTCCCCACTGAGTACAGAGCCTGAAGTGGGGCTTGATCTCATGGGATCATAAGATCAAGGATCATAACCTGAGACAAAATCAAGAGTCAGATGCTTAACCAACTGAGCCATCCAGATGCCCCATAAAACAGTATTTTTAACTGTAATCAACATGTTGTTTTCTGCTAATAGGACACCTTCCACTTGATCCTCCAGTGATGAGAAGTTTGTAGACTTGAAATAAATCTCAATTTTGAATAATTACAAAATGTAAGACTATGCTCCCTGATATTTAAATGAAGTTTCTAAACTTCCATACATCGAGTTATACTCTAATGTTACCAGTTGCAAAACATTTCTATTATTGCTTTTATAAGACCTTTCTTCTAATATTTTAGGGCAGCTTTCACATCTCCACTAAGTGTTTTCAATTCCAGAATTAACATCCTTGATTCTCCAGAACTTTTCTTACAGAATATAGCTAGTCCCTTTTGTAGTCTACTCACTACTCTCAAAACTTTCTACAGCTTTATTATATTTTATTTTATTTTAAAATCCACACCCAGCATGGAGCCCATCATGGGGCTTGAAATCACAACCCTGAGATCAAGATCTGAGCCGAAACCAAGAGTTGGATGCTTAACTGGCGAAGCCACCAAAGCACCCCAGTTTTATTACATTTTAAAACATAATAACCACATATAAATATAATCCACTGCATATGATCTGACCAAGATAGTACAGTAATCTAAGTACGGCCTTTCTTCTTTTCTCAGTATAAGGATTTTATGAGTGTTTTTGGCAACTCATTACACATGTTGGCTTATATCATTATCTTTAGTTAACTAAAACTTTTTCTAAGTAAACTGTTTAATCAACTTACCTGAAGTATAATGCAGATTTTTCAATTCATCCTGATTAAATTTCACCTTGAGAATTTTGACCTGAATCTTGATTCTTATGATTCTAATTATCATCTGTGTATTATATATGGGAATAAAACAGGGTGATTTGATGCTCCATTAAAAAATGGCCTATGAATTATTGTTAATGATTTTTGCAAAGATTATTCAACTGGCTAAACCACACTCTGTATGTGGTTCCAGCTTATCTTCAGGGGAGAATACTCCAAATGCTTATTGAAAGGCCTGTTAGGTCTTTAGTAAATCCACCTGGATTCCTATAAGCACCAACATTTTTTGTTAATCATTAATATGTCATATACTTAAAATTCTACCCTAAATATTTCCAACTACATATGTCAGGTTTTTGGAATCTTTATCTAGAATTCAAATTTATCATTAAGAGAACATTTATGCTTTTCTTTGAGGCCAAAGAAATAAATTTTAAAAAATAACCTTTGGGCGCCTGGGTGGCTCAGTTGGTTAAGCAACTGCCTTCGGCTCAGGTCATGATCCCAGAGACCCGGGATCAAGCCCCACATCAGGCTTCCTGCTCAGCCGGAAGCCTGCTTCTCCCTCTCTCACTCCCGCTGCTTGTGTTCCCTCTCTGGCTGTGTTTCTCTCTGTCAAATAAATAAAATCTTTAAAAAAATAAAATAAAATAAAAAATAACCTTCATCAAACTATCATTAATGATTTTTCTATGATGGTGTATCCAAATTCCTTTCCACATCCTAGAATATAATTCAGTTAAATTGTGTAAGGCTTCCAGCTCCAAATCTTATTACAAGAGTTTAAATTTGACTGGGGTCACTCATAATGTGTGTGATCTTAGTTAAATGACTTATACTGTTAGGGCCTTGGTTTGTGAGGATGCTGAATATGAAAACACTGGTAGCAATATCCATCAATCTTGGATTGAAACTCCTGTAAATGATATATAATATACTCATATTCGTATTTTTTCTTAAATTACCACAGATAATTTTAGGAATATTGCTGATTAGCATATTTCCTTTATCCCCAATTCCCTGTACTCTTGAGACTATCTCTACACAAAGACTCAAAATTTCTGGAAAAGTTCAAACTTCATGTCAATAAACTTCACTGAAACCAATGGTCTATACTTTTTCTCATGCAATTTAGTGAGACTTGGATATATTTTTACTTCTTTAGTCAGTCTCTCAGCATTTCCTATAATTTTGGTCCTTCTGTTCACCCCAGGCATTTTCTTTTAATTCACCCCAGTTGAATCCAGTTCTTTCTTCTTTGGCATTGGCCCCAGATCATTGTTTCTTTAGATTATCACCCCTTTCTTTACCAACAGTCACCTGCTACTGTTGACTATCTATGCCGGTTTCAAACCTGCAACAGTTCTTTCTAAAGAACATCAGAAAGAGTGGGATTTAACTCTTTCAAAGACAATTGCACGGTCTTTCTGGTATTCCCATAGCCTTTTCTATTGAGAGAGAGGAAATCAGTCTTCAACATAACATTTTAGAGTTTAGTTACAAATCCATTTAACTGCCCACCATTTTAGAGTTCTGTACTATGCTTTGGTAGAGTTTCAAAAGAAGGAAACATAGCTGATATTAAGATTGGTGAATCTTTGGACAATACAGCTGTAAGTAATTCTTCTAAGAATGTCATTTATAATTATGCTTATATTATTCCCTCCCACGCTGCCAGCTCCACAATTTTGCCATTCTTCTTTCTCTTCCCTTCTGACACCTTGAGGCACTCAATTCAACACATACAAGGCCAAGTTTTGAAAGACAATAATCCATATTCAGCTCATAATTTTGGCTTGCTTGCTTTGCCTATCTTTTTTTTCCCCTCCAAATTGTGCAATCTTTTGGTTGTTCCAGAAAATATAAAAATGATAATTGTCAGTATTGGATCCTGTCCAAGATGTTTCAAGATTTTGAATCACAATACTTTACGTGTTTGAGTTTCACATGCAACCTTCCCAGGCTATAAAAATACAGATACAGAAGGGTGGCAATGTCTTTCTTACATCAGAGAGAAGAAAGTTTGTTTTGTTATTTTTCTCAAAGTGAAAATTCTGTAAATTGATTGAACTAGGGATTATTGGTGTGACGAGGGATGCTATAAGGTGTGTGTCTTTGAAACAAGCCTAAGGCTTTTTAATGAATATTATTTCAGCAAATCGAACTAGGGATTATTGGTTATATGAAAGGCACAGTAAAATTTTGTCTCTGTTACAAGCCTAAATCTTTTTTAATAAAGTGTTTGGACCATTATGTTTTCACATTTGCTTTTGAATAGGTAATGGCTATCAATCATAGACTTTATGAAAAATTTTCAGGATGATCCATAAAAGCACTTGCATTAAAATGTGAGAATAAGTGGGAGTGATCTGTACCTTTAACCATTATTTTCATTAGCATTAAATGATTCCTCTTAATACTTTTTTATTTGAGTGGCTATTATAAAATTATAATTTTTCAAAAGGAGATTTAAAAAATCACAGTAAAAGGGAAAAGAAATGGGGTGTGCAAAGGTGGAAACTACTAATGCAGGAAATGCTTTTCCTGGTTGGGAGCCCTACAATTTTCTGGGAAATATTGCCATAAAACTTGATATTTTTAGAATACTTTTACCATCAGAAATCTGCTACATTTTAACACTTCCTCTCTCTTCTTTAATTGCAAAAAGAAAATTCCAAGTTTCATATGTTTTAAATAAATGATTGCCTTCCACTCACCTCTTCTCTTGACTCCCATTTGCCAGGTTTGACATTATCTGGCTCTTTCCATGACCTCTTGTGGAGCACGAAGTTGTGCCTGCCATTATCAAACAGGGGGGCCACTAAGTCACAGACACTGAATGGTGCCCTTCAGCTGGTGATGTTGATCAGGCAAGCACATATGATTGATCTTGGCTTTGGAACTCTACAAAGACATTCCAAAATTGACATCTTACCTGTATGTATAAAATATATATATAATTTTTTTTTAAGGAAGGATAATCAAGTTTAAAATAGTGGGGCTTAAAATTATAAACACAGACAATCAGTGCCGTGATTATTACAAATTACATTTTTTTAAAAAGGCAATATATTGAGCCTGGTGGTGGGTACTGAGGGCACATATTGTATGGAGCACTGGGCATGGGGCATAAACAATGAATCTTGGAACACTGAAAATATAAAATAAAAAGAAAAGGCAATATTGAGGTCAGGAGCAAACAGGGATTTTTGGATTCTGAGAATGGAAAACCATATGGCAGGAGATGAGGCCTCTAGGGATAGTGTATGTAGATCAAAACAGTGAGAGTGGAATTTTCCCGAGTTTACTTCTATAAATAATTAACTGAATGTCCTTACATAAATAAATATTTTCCTCTGGGAATTATAGCATCATTAGGAATTTTTGAGTACTAATTCTAGTTTTGGCATCTATTCTCCATTCTCATTTTTAGCATCTTTCTGTCTGCTTGTCTTTTGAGAGGAAATATGTTATTTTTTTGAAGGAAACAAAAGAGGAATTGCAAAATAGTTACAACTAATGGACACCTTTAAGAGCACAATGGGATTACTATAAGGGGAAGCATGACAAAGGGGCAGGAAAAACATTTTTACCATTAAAAAAATCTCTAAACTTCTAGCGCTTCAAGTCATAAGGAGAGATGTTCTCTCCTCTCACCCCTGGCCTTTTTTCCCTTTGTCTTTTCTTGGTGAAGGAATGTCACTAAAGCACTAGAGGCGGTCTACATCGGTCATATTCCCTTCATTTCCACAATTAGTTATTGTTGTTTGTAACGTTGTAGAAAATTCAGCCTACAACTCAACTATCGAGGAGACAAATATTCACTTCTCTTATTCCCCCAGTTTCATCTCTATATGATTCAACACATAAAAAGGATAAGTAATATTTGAACACTTACTTCCATAAATAAAACACCTAGTTGGAAGAAAATAAGCAGGAAGACTATACTATTTTGGGAGGAATGCATCTAAGACAGGTAATAGTGATACAGCCATAACCTAGAGATATTTTGATACATGTGAGACTGTTAAATGCATGAGCAGTACTTATATGTACCCCAAATCATTGATATCCATTTTATAACTTCATCAGGGGATCACTTTGTAAGAAAATCTATGCGAATTCTTTTGCAATGTGACAGACACTGTAATGTGTCAATCTGTGATAGACATCTGTAAAGGAAGTCAGAATTTGGCAAGTCATATTTTTTTAAATCATGGAATCATCGACATCATAAAGGAGTGATATTTCTCTGAATCTCTAACTACTGTTGGGGGCCTAGTTTGAAAGTGGAAGCAGTTTTTTGGAAAGCACTATTTAACAAGGCAACTAACTTTTGCCCTTCTGGATCAAGGATCTATACTTCCATATCTAGTCTGTAGCTGGAGACTGACCCCAAGGACTTATCAAAGGCTTCCTTGCTCTCTGGCTTTTTGTCAATACTGAAGGAAGATCAGCTGGTAGGAAGAGACAGTAAGATTTATTTTACAGGGTTCTTTCCTCTCAGGGTACTGGGTGTGGTCAGTGGGTAGGAAGAGACAGTGGGTATTTATTATACAGGGTTCTTCCCTCTCAGGGTACTGGGTGTTGTTAGTGTCCCTCTACTGTAGGCCCCAGGTCCTGTCGGGCTGTTCACCCTTAGAGCTACCCTCACAGGATGCTCCTTCAGTCCTATATGGTAAAGACTCTACTGTTACTCACCCCTGAGACTGCTCTTTACCTTCTTGGGTTCCTTAAACCTTGCCTTTGCCAGTCATCCTTTATTGACCTCTTATCAAGTATTTAAGTCCTTGGTTCTTGACCACATAAAGATTTGTGATATGGTAAAGATTCATTACCAGTAAAGATTCCCAACAGCCTTTTTCTGCTAAAAATCATTCTGTCTTCCACATATCTCTTCCATACCCCTATCCTCAATGGTCTTGGACTGCAGGAGAAAATGAACTTGCTAAGGCTAAAGAATGCTAATCCTTTGCTACAAACCAAATTAAATAGGAGGTTAAAGTAGTGTCTTCCTTAAGAATTTCTTAGAGCTTAAAAAATAGGAATGAGGGAGATGCATTGTTACATTGCCATTCTCAGGTTTGAAAGATAGGGTGTAGTATGGTCTGATTGGTAATAAAACCACAAGAGAGGAATGGACATATCAATATAGACCCCAAAACATGGGACACATGAAAGAGAATGGGACTGGAGAGAACTAGAGAGAACTATTTCATGGCTTTATTGTTTACAGATTATTATGCATTCGAATTTCATTCATTTTTCATTCATTCATTCATTCATTCATTCATATATTTATTCAACAAATATTTGAGTGCTTGACTCTGTTCCAGATACAGTGGTAGGTTTAAGGAGTATAATTATAAACAAGGTAGAGTCTCTGCCCCGAAAGAGCTTTGTAAAAAGGAACCACTGACTGACATCAGGAACTACACCCTCCTCTACTTTGTTAATGATCATTCTCAATCAGTCTTTGGGGAGGTGTGGAGTTGCACATTTTGAACACTGTTAAGTGTTTTCAGTGTTTCAGTCTTTCCAGGAGAGACATCTTATTTCAGTCAAAAACTGCTACAGTTATTTTTTTTTAAAGATTTATTTATTTATTTGAGAGAGAAAGAAGGCGAGTGTGCCATGGGGGTAGAGGCAAGGGGTGGGGGGGGGAGAGAGAGGAAGA
Organism: Spilogale gracilis; assembly: GCA_004023965.1. NCBI lineage: Eukaryota > Metazoa > Chordata > Mammalia > Carnivora > Mephitidae > Spilogale > Spilogale gracilis. The sequence goes on from PITA01000115.1 coordinate 327,004, forward strand.
GTCTTAAGCAGACTCCACGTTGAACATGGGCTGATCACAGAGCCCCACTCAGGGCTCGATCTCACAACCCTGAGATCATGACCTGAGCTGAAACCAGGAGTCAGACACTTAACCAACTGCTCCACCGAGGTCCTCCTATGATCATTACTTAAAATGCAGAAAAACGTGTTGTTCCATTACAAAAGATAATGAAATAAAACTAGAAATAGATCTAACCTCCCAAATTTCCCAGGAAAAACATCATGAGAAAAATACCAAAAGGTTTGAGCTGTAATGATATGTTCATATCTCCTTTCTTCATCTGTCTAGAGCACATCAGCACTGGTTATCCTGCAGAATTGCCTTGTTTCTCAGAGACCAAAAGTCTACATTATAGCTGGGTTTGGAACCTGGCTAGACCTAAAACAACAATCTAGGAAATTAGATACAAAATAGTTATGGCATTGCAACATTCTGATGTTGCTTTTTTCAACTCCAGCAATTTGCATAGCCACTTTTTACCTCTTCTTTTCCACACCTATTTAACCTCTATTGTGAGGTGCAAGCTGAAAACTGCATATTGTTGCAGAGAGCATACTTGAACCTTTGAAGCTTTCTTTTTTTGGCCATGGTCAAATTGCACCTCCTCCCTTTTTTTTTCTTCTTAAAGCAAAGTAATCAACCACTGTACAGATTTTGGCAGCTGTGTTTCTAAAATAAATATTCTAATAAAACTTAAAGGGATTTTCTATACTTCTTTGGGGTATATAATCAAATGATATTGAATTTCTTAACTTGGCAATTTAACCAATTTGTAGCGCTCCCATGGTAAAGAATGAAACTAGGTAACAAAATTCAAACAAATCAAGTATGTGTGGGGGAGGGAGGGGGGGAGTCAGCTCCAAAGAAGAAATTGGAAAACAGTTATTTCCTGCTGATTGTTTTTACATATTCTGTTTTCCATGCCATCGTACTGAGGGTATCAATTATATGCAGGGATGCTATCTAGACTTCAAGAACTAGCTTGGTGGTTTCTTAAGTATTTAATACTTTTTACATTTTGTTGTTTCTCCTTGTGTTCTTTCCCTACCCCTCTTCACAATAAGCTAGGAGTTCCCGGAGTATAGGCTATCTCTCTGGTTTGCCTTTGCAGTCATAAAAACATATGACTCAATATATAACAATATGTAACATGGCAGGTGCTCAAGTGAGTTTGGCTAAAGTAATGAAGATGGACGTGGTTTAGATTCTTCTGATTTATTTCACAAAGGATTATATTATCATTTTAATCAGATAATCATTTTTAAAATGCCATTAAGTCTTAAAATAAGACAGCTACCTAATCATTACTGAGAGAATTGACATAGATAAGAAAAATTTTTTTAAAAAGCAGAACTTCAGATTTTATGCATCACCCTCTATCTCCTAAAGAATTTAAAAAGAGAGCATGACAAATTAAATCTGGATTAATTGGGATTTAATTGTTTAATCTATAGCCTATCTTAGCTTCTTTCCTTTCTTACTTCTTCTAGGTACTCTTTTACCACTTAATTATTAGCTGAAAAAAGTCAAATATTTCTTTTTCTTATCATAAGCTTTCATGAAATATTTAATAAACAAAAGAATAAAAGCATCAAATAACATATTGAACAGAAATTTCTATTCCTTCTAGTATAGATCTATGAATAACAGGGAGAAATAATTAGTTGGGGCTTTTTATTTGTTTGTTTGTTTGGTTGTTTGGTTTTTGCTTTTTTCCTCTGTTCTGAGCAAAAGATCCATCCAATTGGAAAAATGTAAAAATTGAAATATTGAAACATCTCTAGATCTGAAAAACATGATTTCTATAATTGAGTGTTTTTACCTTGGTCAAGTCGTTTAACTTCTGAGTCTCTCCTTTCCAATGTAAACTCACATTGGAAAAGTAATTCCTGAAGTTTCATTTATCTCTAACATTCCATTTGTAATACTGAAATGAAAAGAAATGTTTTAAAAATTCCCTTTTGTGTAAACTTTTCCACACATTATTTCATATTTACAAACATTCCTTGAAATGGACAAAGCTTGATAGAGAAGAGACTTAGGTCTCAAACAGGGTTGTTGAGTCATTTACCCAAGGTTGCGTAATCTAGTTAATGAAACTCAAAAATAGAACACATGAGAAAACACATGTGCTTTTCCTATGTTGGCAGTCTGCTTCTTCAAAAGTCAGACACTGCACACATATATAAGCTCACACAAACATATAGACATACAGACTCCCTTTCTTTCTTTATATGCAAAAAGAACATGTATTGATATTGACATCAGTAAGCATAAGCTGTCTGGATCAATTACTATTTATCCTGCAGAGAGTTGGGAGTATTTCAATTGTTGGTTTTATGCCAATGTGTAGTACATAAACTCATACATGAGGGTGATTATGTGAAGAGCTGTTACATGTCTAATGTAGTGTATCTCCCCTTCTTCATACTTTATGTTCTCAACAGGTAACTTCTACTATAGCAGTATGATGAACCAAAAATCAAAGAATACAAAATTGAATGCATTCTATTGTTATGCATAGGTGAGAAAGTTTTTGCACCTACTGGCACATGGAAATAAATTTAAAATGAAAGATGTCATTATTATCTCTAAGATTTTTGCTATTTACCATTTGCTATACAACTTGGGACTGATAGCCTTTGTGACATTCATGGATTATATCCAATATTTATCAATTTTTTCTCCATTGTTGTATAAATGATCACTCTTGTTATTATATCAGAACATTACAGTTAAAAAAGTAAGCTTTAATATAAATACTTCAGTATTGGTGCTCATAATTTTATAATCAAGAGTTTTATTATTATCCCTGTCCACTACCCTTGCTAGACAGATGATGACTTAAAGCATATGAAAATAAAAAGGTAGAAATCAGGTGTTCCCTGATATTTTGCTTTGTTTAAATAATTTAAAGCAGTTTACATTGAGTCATAAAATATAGAAAGATGCAATAATTTTTTAAAAGTTACATAGAAGTTTCTGGTGATCAATAAATAAAGGGTATTCAACTATATTAAATCAACATACAACAAAAATACTCCTTTGATTTTTAATAAAACAGGAGGTTTATTTTTAATAAAACAGTTATATTTGAGGGCTATTTAGCAAATCAAAAAAATTTAACTTATTATAATTAATTTGAAACCAAAATTAGGACTACAGCCCATTAAATGTCATGACCAGGCTGCTTTTCTCTTTTTTAGCAACCAAAATAATATTCATAATAAGTTAAATGATGAAAATGAAACATCTGGGTATAAAAGAATTTATGTTATGTCATAAAGATATGTATTCATTTCATCATAAAGGTATACATATCAAGCAATTAAGGGAAAAAAATAAAAGATAGGTAAGGTGCTGGTCTAGAACTAGAACCACTAGAAATCAGCAACTGATTAGTAGGATGCTACAGATAAGTGAAGGTTCTTAAGTAGCAGTAATGATTAGTAGTCTATGTTCAGTTCATGCAGTTTGCTAATGGATATTGGTTAATATCCAAGACTGAGAGGTCAATAAAACACTTATTTATTTATTTATTTATTTATTTATTACTTTTTTTTCAATAAAACTTTTAAACAATCATTTTGTTATGGCCAGATTTTGCTTCAAGTTTGTAATATATAATGGAATAGCTATGCCTAAAGCCACTTAAATTTACATGTAAAAGATTGATCTGATAAACCTTTTTTGGCACTTAGTAAAACAAGAAAAAGTTATTTTGGGCAGATATTTGATACATTAATCTGTTATCATTTGGGAAATTTCAAAAAGGGAGGCATTCTTTAAAAAACAGTCATAACTGAAACTATAATAATAATTACAAAGGACTATTCTTCTAGAAATGATAAAGGTAAACAAATGAGCAAACATCGAAGCCCATCATCATAAGGGTCTTTTTTTTTTTAAGATTTTATTTATTTATTTGACAGAGAGAAACACTTCTAGAGAGGGAACACAAGCAGGGGAGTGAAAGAGGGAGAAGCAGGCTTCCCACTGAGCAAGGAGCCCAATGTGGGGCTTGATCCCCGGACTCCAGGATCATGACCTGAACTGAAGGCAGACACCTAACGACTGAGCCACCCAGGCACCCCATAAGTGATCTTTGAACAGATCAATGAGTAAGGTATCTTCTCTTAATGCTTTATTCAAGTTTTGATCATTAGGAAAGACTGATTCCTGGATCTAATAAGAAGAGTTTGTGATCTATAAAAATAAGTAGTTAACTTTGACCTGTGATGATGGTAAGCTTCTCAGGTATAGTAGATCTAAATTGCCACAACTTCAGTTGCTAAATTCAAACTATATAATTGGTCCAGTTTATGCAAAGTAACTGCTAATTAAATTATGCTTAGTACCTATTTGTGCAGACGTTGCCAAATAAACTCATGTTTCCCCACTTATTTCCCAGTTCTCAGCAGTAAAAAGTGAAGTTTTTAAGAGGGATACATTTCTTGGAGGTGGATATTAAATATAAACAAATCCTCTATTGTGGTAGAGTTAAGCACCTTAGGAACACAAGAACAGACAATGATCCAAAAGGTACTGCTTCTTAAACCTGGAATTATAATGTGTAAATCCCAGCAAGTGGGAAAATCCTTGATTTAGTCATTCAATGCAGTATTTCTTGGATGGCTACCCTTTTTGTTAAGAAAGAAATAAAAACGAAATCCCAAGCACTTTTTAAAACGGGCTTCTTGGTGCACTTGGAGAAAACTGCACTTGGAAAAAAGCATAGCAAGTTCCATTCCCAACGACATTGAATGAAAGTGCATCTACTTTGAAAATTTTCTCTCATTTCCTGGAAGACTCCATGGGGTGCTTATCTGTCTTTAATGCTTTATAAATTTACTTTTAACAAGAAAATCAGAATGAATTATAGATGGTAGTAGCTGTCAGAGCAACAGCAAGCAGTAAAACAAAGTTCTATGTTTGACAGTTCTTGGCACAGCAAATGTCTAGAATGAGAATAACTGAACCCCTGAATGTGGAGGGTATCTGGACCAAGTGAATGGGCAGCTATACTCAGTGAATGAATACTGTTGTCTAACTTGTGGGAAAAATATAAAAGAATTGCTACTGAGATGAATATTATTAAAGATACTCAATGACTTAGAGGTCAAAGCAAATTTAACACTGATAAAAATGTATGGATATGAAGAAAAAATTATAACAAATACAAATATTTATTTAAAATACATATAAATTGGCACAACTTCAAAGCTTTTGGTAAGCTGAAGAGTTGACTTGTAATCTACTGGAGTAATTACCATACACACAAGGAGACTTAATGCCTGTCAATGACACAAATTGGGGATGAGTCTGAAGAAAGTAGTTGTGAAGTAGTTGTGAAGAAAGATAGAATAACAACCAAGCAGAAAATGAATGCTTCTTGCAGGCCATTTACTTTTTAAAAAGATAGTTTTATATGGTCAGAAATTATAGCACAAAATTCACCATGATAATTTAAAGATGATTTGGAAAGAGCACTACATAGTAAGAAGTTGAGAAAGAAGTAAGTACGAATAGGAAGAAGTTGAGTTGTACTTGTGTTTTCAACAGACTGGTAAACAGTAAACAGAGAGGGATCTGTGAGGGAGTATGTGCACGTAGGTGAATCCAAACACTTCATATCAGTAACAGAAAGTGTTCAGAATCAGAGAGTTCCCATTGAACTTCATTTCCTCCCAAAAGAGAGATTCCAAACTCCCCTCTCCCTTCTGGAGACATATATGTAAATGATCCAGAGTACTCTTTGGAACATAAGGAAGGAAGGGGAAAAGGAAAGATGGAAGGACTAGTTAGACTGAAAGCCATGTCCTTTCTTTTACACATTCCATTAAATTTTGAGAAAAGTATTGTTGATTTTAGGGATTACCAATCATGTCCTAACCTCTTTAAAAATAAAATTAAAAAAAATAACAAACTATTGAAATGAATTCTAAATTTACCATTTCCTTTTACTTGGTTTTGAATGAACATTACCCTAGATCAGCACAGTCCAATAGAAATACTCATGACAATGGAAATCTGCACACCCCAATAGAATAGCAACTAGTGTCATGTGTCTGTCGAACATCTAAAATGCAGTAAGATCAACAGAGGAGGTGAATTTTTAATCTCATTAGATTTAAAATTAAATAGTCACTTATGGGTATAGGCTACTGCATTAGACAGTACAGCTTTACAATGCAAATACCTTGAAGTCAGAGCTTTTGTAAATGACTTCATTTCTCAGTGCATCTTGTACAAGGTGGAGCTTATAATACTCAAAACTTGTTAACTGGCCCTTAAAAGAGTTAGTAATCATAAAACCAAAAACAGGTATGCAGTCACCAAGATTAAAATCATTGGCATAGCATAAAGTATTTTTAACTTACTGCAAAGTTGATCAAGAAGGTCATGAAGTTTTCTCCTCAATAGCTGTAGGTTCTGGTTTACCCTTCTACTTTTCAGGGCACACAGCCAGAAACAGAGCCAGAATCAACTGATATAGATTCTCTGTTAAAGTGTGGCCTGGAATTCTGAGCTCTATCTTGCGCCACTGTCACTGTACATGCCACAATGGTGAGTTTTCATCTCTCCTAAGGCTCATATCTTTTATTATCCATGAATTCCTAACAACATTTTAGTACAAAGGTCTACTGCAAGATTCTATTCTACTGCAAGGGCCTATTACAAGATTTTTTGGGGCAACTCAAAAGAAACAGAGGAACACTGGATTCTTTTATGACCATAGATTTGCCCATATTTGAATGGGAAAAATAAGGTGTTATTTTGAAAAAAGAAAACAAGCAAAGTGCAACTATATTTTAAAGCTTCCTTCTATTTACTGAGAATTGCACACTGGGTACTGTGCTCCTCACAATCCTACAACCAGAGCAACTGTCAGAAAACAAATTTTACCTCTCTAATGAAAAACCCAGATTCTTCACCTGCAATCATGATACACTGTTAACAACATAAAGTATTAAAATGTACTATCAAAAAAGGAGGTGACACAGTTAAAACTGAACAATGAAGTCTGTGTCTCTGTCTTATAGATTAATCTTCCATTTGACTTTCATGGTTTTTCAAATTCCTTTAAAGAATGTCTAGGTGATATTTTCACTTTTTGGTAAAAATATACGAGTATAGACTTAGTCTTGAAGGAAATCAGTCTCATTTATACACTATCAGAACAATACCCTTGGTGGTGCCGAGTATAAGGAGTTGTAGGGAATAAGACTAGCGTTCTTTAGGTTATAGGGTCCACTGAGGTAGGGGTGAATTGGGCCATTTGGTGGCCTATTGTATGACTACTGTAAAAAATACAAGCTCAGAATGTGTGAAAAAGTGCACTGGAGGGTTCAAAAGTTGGAAATTAAGGGTGTTAACACCGGGAGATGGGATGTTTGATGCCCTTAGGAAATGAGTATTAAGAAGTGGTGGGGAGTATACAGTCAATCCTCATTAATTATGGATTCTGTATTTGTGAATTCCTCCAGTTTGCTAAAACTTGGAAAACTTCAGAATAAATACTCATGGCACTTCCATAGTCCTTTGAATTCATGTATAGAGCTGTGAAAATTTTGAGTATGTGCCACTCATGTTTCCAGCTGAGGTAACAAAGCAATGGTCTGCCTTCTAGTTTCAACTCTGATACTGTAAAATGTCCTCTTTATGACCTATTTGGTACTCATTTTTCTCATTTTCCTCATTTTTGTTAGTGATTTCACTGCTGAAAATGGCTACCTCTTGTGGTGCAGAGGATCTGCCTAGTTTTCCTAAGTATAAGAAAGCTGAGATGTGCCTTATAGATAAAACACAGTGATAGGTTTTGTTCAGGCATGAGTTTGAGTGCTGTTGACTGTGAATTCAATCTCAGTGTTAATGAGTGAATAGTATATAGTAAATAAGTTATCTTTAAACAGAAATACACTTGAAACAAGATTATATAATGATTGGTTAATGAAACTGTTGTGATCTGAGGCGCTCACAGGAACCTAACACTGCGTATTCTTCAATATTTGCTTATTCCTGTGTTCAAGGCATCTTTATAGAACATAAAAGCTATGAATATATAATCAACTGTATTGGAAGAGTAGGAAATAATGGGAATCAACTGTATTGGAAGAGTAGGAAATATTAGAAACATTTTATTTCTAGTTTTCAGGGAATATTACTTATGTACATAATGGGCTCTAGGTTCTCTGCTGAGCATTAAGATAGAGAAAACCAGAGAGCTTCTAAGACATGTTTTCTCAATTTACATCTGTGGATTAGTTTCAGTGAGTCCCTGTCAGTGTGAAATGAAAGACTATATTGTGCATATACACGCTTACAGGCATTTTGGGAGGGGGCTCTGGTCCAGGTTTTCAAAAGTATCTATGACTTTAAAAAGATTAAGAATTACTGCTTTATGGTTTGAGTCTGAGGCCTAGGGAGGTGGTGCGATACGGAGCTTCAGCTGAGTGGAGCTGGGATTTTGTTTGATACCACCTGGCAAGGATATGGCTCTGGGTATGACAGACGATGGTGCTTAAATGGTCCATGGAGTTCTCAAAGAAAGAAGACCATGAAATCTGCCACATCTGATGACACATGTGGACTGCTCAGCCATGAAAGACAACTCTATGATGATCTTGGGGAATTGGATCCTTCAGGTATATTTTCAGTTCACCAAAATTTGAGGGTCAGGAAGTTCTTGGCATAAGAAATTTCATATTCCAAATTTTTAGTTAATAGTTAGAAATTTGTGTACTTTGTAGTTAAATCAGATCTCAAAAAAAAAAATACTTTGGTTCAGGAGTTGGTGGCCTATGGAATGTTTTGTGGGTGGTGACTGGTTACACTGTGCCAACCCTCTGGACCTTAGGTCTACACTCTTTCATCCTTGGCCTTCTGGTCTAGAGTACTTTTCATAATAAAAGTATCTGTAAGGGTGTGGAATATCAGCAGGACTGTATGTACAGATGTGGTGAGAATGTTAATAGAAATTCATATCACACATGGGATGAAATGCTTGTAGATACCCAAAGAGAAAAGGCAAATCATATGGCTTTCTAGATCTCAGAAAGCCCTGTTGATTCTAGAGCTGAAGGAGAGGCCCTTCTATTCACTAAATGGCAGTTCTCTCATTGTCCTAGTTATTTCTTCCTACCTCATTTTTTCACCATTAAGTAACAAACAAATCATGAATTGTTTAAATATGATAAGTCAAATGCATTAATCCTTTTAGACTAGCAGTTTCCATTTCATATACTGCCTTACTACCTTAAATAATAACTTGCATTTGTAGAAATCTTTTTACGCTTAAAGCATGATCATACTTTAGACACAATTTATATTGTGCAGAGAAAGTAGTTACATCCTGAAATGATTAGTGATTAAGAACACTGGCTCTGAGATTGCTCTGCCATTTACTACATGAAAACATCAGAATACTACTTCCGGCCTCATACAGTTGAGAGAATTAAATAAGATAATATAACAAGAGGACCACTTAGCCTAGTGCCTATCAATACTTAGAGCTTGATACATATTAACTACCAATAGACTTATTATTATATTACTCATTCAATATTTTTTTGACTTTTAATTATACATTGGTGAAAACTGAAATCCAGTAAAGTTAAAATACTTGCTCCAAATCATAAAGTTAATTAGAAACAAATTTGGAACAAGAACGTAAGACCCTGACTTATGGCATGGTAAGCATCCATGTAAATCACTATCAAATATACACATCTGAGGGTACCTGGGTGGCTCAGTTGGTTGAGTCACTGCCTTCAGCTCAGGTCATGGCCCTGGAGTCCCAGGATCGACTCCCACATTGGGCTCCCAGCTCCATGGGGAGTCTGCTTCTCTCTCTGAGCTTCTCCCCTCTCATGCTCTCTCTCACTCACTCTCTCTTTAAAAAAAAAAAGGAAAAGAAAAAAAATATACACATCTGTCTCAATTTGACCATTTGCTCCCTGAATTTTGAGGCTTGGAATGCTTTAATAAGTTGGAGACCTTGACAAAGCCTCAGGGAAGCCCACATTCCTGTTAATGGAAGCTGGAGTGGTTTTGAAATCAATTGGTCTTGTTTTTATTGCCAAATATATCTATATATCATTGGCTCTATGAAAAAAAAAACTATTGTTATAGAAAAGTTTAAAAGCTTATTCCTCCTTCAGGCTAAAAATGAGGACCATGGAACACATATCAGACAATTACATCATGTATTCTTAATTTATTGTCTTGATCCATAAGCACAACTTCCATGGTTATAAGTCAGAAAAATTCACATAAAGCGGAAGAGTCCATTATGTTTGATACATAACTGGGCTTGTTAATTGTTATACAACTTTAGTGGCTGCTGAGTGTTGGTGCAACTGGGTAGTATATAGATTGTTTAAATATGAAATTATCCACTGAAACACGACATTACATTTTCAAATATACGTCCTCACTGTTAATGAAGTCAGACATTTTTCCTAGTGATGTTAGCATCATCCTCATTTTTACACACAGACAAATAGAATAAATAACGAGCCCAAATTCATACCATATATTACTGGATAATTAGGAGTGAAAGCCAGAGTTCTTACCTCTCATTTTAGAGTTCAGGCAATTTTCCCACTTCTTCAATTATGATGGTAAAAAAGGAAATAAGTTTCATTAAAGCAAATTACTACTGGCTTTTTCCTTTCACAAAGTGTGGGATTATAGCCTTAAACCTAAATCTACTGCTTAAGACATGGTTTCCCAAAGGCATTAGGCTAATGAAAACAAAGTTAGATGGAAGAGTTGCAGACTGTTGTAGACAGGACTTTTTGTTCATTGCCTACCACTTGACCCTACATTAACTGCCAGTATCTTTCCCCAAACATTATAACACTCAAGACTAGCAAGACTAGAGGTCTCTCCATTACCACCACCACATCCCCTCTTTTTCTCTAGAGACCACTTTGAGAACCACTTATTTAAATGCCCTGGAAGCAAGTAAAAGAACCCAAAGCCACTGACTTTTGGTAGGCATCCTTCTGTAACAGCTTTTGAAGTTACCCCTTCCTACTAGCCTCTATATATTTTGAGTATTTCATGTGATCAGCAACTTTATACACAACATTTTAAAAGTTTATAAAGACCATATTAAGACCATAATAAAGTCAGAAGAAAATGTTATGCTTTCCTAAGACCTGGACATCACATTCATTTATAATGAAAGGTAGCAGAATATGTAAGCCTCAAACATGTCTTTTTGGCATATGAATTATTTTGAGCTGAAGACAATTGAGAAGAAGCTCTCTCCCCTTCCCCTAGTTGTCTCAAAATAAAACATATATTGGCAGAGATATCCTCTCTGCCCTCTCTTAAAGGAAAAATGGAAATTCATCATTGGAGACAACCCTGGACCCTTATCGGCCCAGAGATGGTACCAGAGATATACACATAATAAACCTTATTAAAACTAGCCTAAATCTACATTATGTCCCTACATATTTGCTTTCCTAGAATTTACCAGTCAGTAGAAGCTCAAAATTCTTCTTCTTTATCAGTTCTTGAAAATTTGTTGTTCTTTTGTGAAGATGCTTCATGAGCCCATTCTAACCACCCCTTGAGTTACTCATCTCTGAGTGTTCCCATGTGTATGAGCAATGCACACGTTAACCAACTTCTGTTTTTTATTTGTTAATCTAATTTACAGGACCCAAGCCAATAAACTTAAAGATGGGTAGAGAGAAAATACCTTTTCTTTCCAATGAAACTAAAACACTAAATGCCAGAAAATTGGATGAAATGACTTGGGTGGTTAAGCAGTTTTCCTTCCTGATCTGTGGCTGTCTCCTGGTTCTTCAAGCTTCTTCAGAGTGCAAATACCTTATACTTAAATACTCATGATCTAATTATATCCATACACATAATTCTCAAAGTTTATGAATTTGGACCTTCAATACACAAAACAAGACCAGAAGCAGAAGAGCTGTTAGAATGTGGATGAGGGTCAGAAATGTGTCTTCCAGACTGAGAAGTCACTCTAAGACCAAAGAAACATAAGCCACTCCATACCATTTATACAGTTTGATCAGGGTAACTTACTGATTGGGGGACTAGGCAGAGAAATGACACAGGCCCTACTTGTCTATTCACTTCCTCCAGACCTCAAGCCATAGCCTTTATAAAATGAGGGGCCTGGGAGTGAGGTCACAGGGTAGTTATCTAAAGTGGTACCCCCTGTGCACAGTCATCTCTACTAGTTTTTTAAGTGGTGTCACCTGTGTACCAGTCATGGGCACTAGTTACTTAGAGTGGAACTTTCTGTACATCACTTTAAGGAGGATCAGAACAAGACTTCTGGCATTCCAGTAAGAGCCTACATTAACCTGCAGGGGGCCTGGAACCCATAGCCCGGAGGGAAGTCGCCATGTGAGCAAGAACAAGATGCTGGACCAAAGATGGAGTCATTGTTGTCAGCACGCCTACACAAGCAAAAACTGTAAGGACCAAAAAGAGGTCTTAAAGCAATACAAATAATGCAGGAGCTGATCAATGCTTAAAGCTAACATATGAGAATTGCCAGAGGATTAACGCAGTTTGTGCCAACTATATGCTATTCAAGCATGGTGCTGCTCCCAAGTACATGAGCCTTCACTGAGTCCTTGAGTATGAAAAGAAATGCTCTAAAAGCTGAAGTCAAGTCAAATTCCTACAACTTATGACTGTACCTCTTGTCATTGTGCCCTTAATCCCTTCTCTTGAAGTTAAATGAAAAAGATCTTTCTTTGGAAATAATATTTTTTAACATTCATTTAGGAAGAGGCAATTCATTTTTGTAAAAGAGTTCCAATTATGGAGTAATACTGAATTTTAATTTAGTTTCTTTGGACCTTAGATTCTTTGTGCATAAACTGAAATATTAAGAGTATCCTCATTTTCTTGAAGTTATAATAAGGTAATGTATAAAAATAATACAGATATGATACATAAGAGAAAAACTCAGCAAATCTGATTTTTAAAAATATTTTATTTATTTGACAGAGGGAAATAGAGCTAGAGAAGGAACACAAGCAGTGGGAGTGAGAGAGGGAGAAACAAAACAGGCTTCCCCCCCGAGCAGGGAGCCTGCTGTGGGGCTCAATACTAGGACTGTGGGATCATGACCTGAATGGAAGGCAGATGCTTAATGACTGAGCCACCCAGGCGACCCTGATTTTATACACACACACACACACACACACACACACACACATATATACACACACACATATACACACATATACACACATATACACACATATATACACACACACACACTTATGCGTACTTAACATGTTAACTATATAGCATTATTACACGTATTTAAATTAATCTGACTCTATTCATGAAAAAACTATGTCCTATGGCAAGATCTTTTTCAATAGGTTGTCATTCACTTGCATTAATTTTTTTTGTTTCAATATTTAGAGGAGTGGCTACAGTAATGAATGACAGAGTTAATATTTAAAATTAGTTCACTAGATTTAAAAGATAGGCTAAAATCAGTGAGTTGTATTTTGGCAGAAATAGAAAGGCCTATATGTCAATTTAGATGATGAATGGGGCAGTCAAAAAGATCTAAGAGTTTTACTTCCCCCAAACTGAATATTGACATATAGTAGTTAGGCAATAATCATAACCTTAAATGAGCTCATCAGAATTTAGTTTACAAGAAAATTACCCATTTTGGAAGTTGTTCTCTGTGCCTGTCACCTCATACTTTGGGATTATATTCTGTTCTGAGCTCTATGACTTAGTGGTTACATTGAAAAATGAAATAAAATACTTTACAAAATAGAGTGCCCTTTGTCATATGAGAAACAGCTAGATGAACTGCTATGATTTAGCCTAAAGAAAAGATTCTGCTTTCTTGTCTTCAAATATTTGAATGAATACAATGTGAACAAATTTATTAGTTATCCAGTACTTTTTTTTAAAAAAGGTTTTATTTATTTATTTGACAGAGAGAAACACAGTTAGAGAGAAAACACAAGCAGGGGGAGTGAGAGAGGGAGAAGCAGGCTTCCCACTGAGCAGGGAGCCCAATGCGATGCAGGGCTAGATCCTGGGACTCCTCCGGGATCATGACCTGAGCCAAAGGCAGATGCTTAAGGACTGAGTCACCCAGGCGCCCCTACCCAGTACTCTTCTAATAGCTTCTAGTTAAATGCTCAGGAGATAAAATATTTAGCAAGGAAAAGGAATCTCAGAGAGGCTGAATGAGAAACAGAGGTCTACAGACTCTGTCAAGGGCCAGATATTAGTATTTTAGACTTTTTGAACCATGTGGTCTCAATGGCAATACTTAACTGTCATTGTGTGAAAGTAACAGTAGCCACAAATAACTAGGTATGGTTATGTTTCAATTAATTTTATTTATGAGAACTAGCCCTGGGCTGTGGTTTGTGAACTTCTGACTCGGGGATTTAATCACATATATATAAAAGGTTGAGGAAGAGCTATAAAATTTAGCATCTTCAATTCTTAAAGAAATAAATCTTTTACCAAGAGTTAAAAATGTAAGCCTCTAATTCAGGATCTTTTCAACAGAATCTCACCATTTGTTGGAGTTACTTATTTACTCATTCACCCATTTATTCCCAAAGCATTGAGTATCTACAGAAATTCCAGCATATTGCTGGTCATATCTCATTGACTGCAACTGTACCACATGCCCATATCTAGTTACAAGTGACCCTTGAAAAGCAAACATTTTACACACCAAATCTAAGTTCTCTTTGCAAGAAAGATTTAGGAATAATGCTGAGTAGGAAACTAACAATATGTGCCATATTGAAAAGTATTAAGTGATAGAAATACATATGAAATCAGTGAGAAAAATAATATTATATTGGATTTCAGGGAAGATCAGCAGAGACAGTGGAAATTATGTTAAAAAGGATTCATGCATTGATAAAAATATTGAAAATATGACAGTGAAAGATTTCTAGAAATCTTATGTTTCATAATTTGGAGGTTCAGCAAAATGACAGTAATACCTGGTGCTTATATGTTCAATTTATCCTTCCTTAAACTCTTTCCTGAAAGCTGTCTAATTAGATTGGTCTACTGGAAATGTTTAGACATATCGGAAGTCAGGTTTAGCCAGGAATAAGCGGAATTAAAGTAATCTTTCCTAGTTAGTTTAGAAATTTGGGGAAAAAAATGCTTCTCTGGCAAAAAAAGATAACAGATTAAATACAAATGTATACAATTGTTGTTCCTCTAGAAACCATAGTAAAATGACAGGTAAAAGGATTTTATTTTAAAATAAAAAACAAAACCACAAAGAGTAACCAAAAAGGGAAAGCAGAGTACTAGAATTAAGCTGTTGGGTACCTATATGGCATCTGACTAGAATCCATTCTGATCAGTGAAGCATTCCTTCTGATTCATTGGCCCCCATAACATACCAATTATCATTCCTGTGGTAGCAACAACATTTGGTGACTGAAAAAGATGAAAGAAAAGTTCTGATTGATTGAGTAGTTCTGAAAAGGCTTAATTCTAAGTTGATAGGAAGGAATTAAAATATGTAACATGATTTATCATAAAACTTCTAATAGATTCAAGAACTGACATTACTTGCTAACTCTGAAGGTCAAGGTGAACATGGAATTAAAAAAAATTGAGGATAAGTGGTGCCTGGGGGGCTCAGTCAACTAAGCAGCTGCCTTTGGCTCAGGTCATGATCCCAGGGTCCTGGGATGGGGCCCCACTTCAGGCCCCTTGCTCAGTGGGAGTCTACTTCTCCC
This sequence comes from Spilogale gracilis, assembly GCA_004023965.1. Classification (NCBI taxonomy): domain Eukaryota; kingdom Metazoa; phylum Chordata; class Mammalia; order Carnivora; family Mephitidae; genus Spilogale; species Spilogale gracilis. The sequence goes on from PITA01000115.1 coordinate 342,783, forward strand.
TTTCTCTCTGCCTACTTGTGATCTCTCTCTCTCTCTGTTTTTCTCTCTCTGACAAATAAATAAATAAAATCTTTTAAAAAAATAAAGGATCTGTAGAACAAGCTTAAGAAATAGTGAGATCCACATATTTACAGTCTCACTCTGTACTGTAAATAGTTGCCTCTCCCCAACTATTATGAACTGCATTCCTCCTCTCCCCACTAGATTGAACTTGAAGTTAGATCATGGCATTTCCAAGACATAGAGCAACCAATCAGTTGCAGCAGATCAGAAGGCTCTAAAAGACTTGTCTTCAAGAACTTGGTACAATAGTAATGAATTTGGAATAATTCAGGAAGAGTTAAGACATAGAAATCAGGGCACCTGGGTGGCTCAGTTGGTTGAGTGACTGCCTTCGGCTCAGGTCATGATCCTGGAGATCCAGGATCGAGCCCCACATCGGGCTCCCTGCTCAGCGGGAAGCCTGCTTCTCCCTTTCTCACTCCCCCTGCTTATGTTCCCTCTCTAGCTGTGTTTCTCGCTGTCAAATAAATAAAATCTTAAAAAAAAAAAAGACATAGAAAATCAAGTCAATGAAAAACTAGTACCCTTAATACCAACAAGGTATACAGAAAGTTGTTCAAGAAAGGAAAAATAATCCTGATGTAAAATATAGCGCAGTTAATCTTTACAAAAATATAATAATGTGAATTCTGAATACTGATTTAACTAAGGTGATGCTTTAACTGTCAAGTATGAGGAAATTTGTGCCCCATACTTGGGGAAAGATTAGAGAGTGAAAAAAATGCTAAGTCCACATTTCCCATAATGGGATATAAATAAATTGATGTTTAAAACATTTTTAAAGCACTTATATAACAATGTTGACAATATGGAAGTAAACAAACATGAATAAGTGAACTGTGGAGTGTAGGAAATGCAGGAATCAGGGAGGACAGCTGACTGACCCCCATTTTATTATTCTTACGGAAATGTTTGACTCATTAAATCATGTGAATATATACTGTGGTTGAACATAAACACTAGATTACAAACTTAGCAACAGCTAATGGTAGTTATGTTTTATTATAGTCTTTTCACTTGAGTTCACCTGAGTCACATTCTGTATTACTACTATAAACACTAAAAGTAAATTAATCTTGGAACTTGTCACATACATTTGGGGAATGTCTTGTTTTACTTATAATTAGATGCTTTCTTCTTTATTAAATACATGTTCAAAAGTTATTTATGGTCTAACTAGCATAGGATCACATTGCATTTAAAAAAGCCCTTTGCTTCACTAAATTCTCATCCTACCAAGGGCCAGCTAAGATCCATCTGAGGCATTCATAGGTCTGCAAGAGATGCCAGGTTGTGCTGCTGTTGCATGCAATAGAGGGAAGGCAGACACCTTCATTTACAGTGCCACAAATGAGCGATAAGTGACTATGGGATATATTTTCCCATATCACTGTTAAATTTGACTTCAAACAATATTTACCAAACTTGAGACTCACTGGCCCTTTACTCACTTCTATAAAATATATAAAACTTTATCTGCAAGTTTCCTAGATGACTTTCATTGCTCCTTGTTTATTTGAAGATCCAGTTCACATTTTCTTCTCTTGATTTTAAATCTCATTTGAAAATATCTTTTCTCACCTCATTATCAGTTTCTTTTTTTTTCTTAACATGCTTTATTATTGCTAAACACTTTGCTGAGTGTTTTGACACTGAGTCTGTAGGAGAGATGATTTGCTCTTTCAGTATGTTGCTGGAAATTTAAAGTAAGGAAAAAATTACAGAACTATTAAAAGATAATGTTGTACAAATTTTTGGTGTAGAAAAGTTGAAGCAAAGGCCTTGCCTGTTTTCCCCAATGCTTCCCCTTTCTTTGTGTTTTTTTGTATCTCCCTCCTGGTCTTCCCTACATATTGCAACTCACTAAATTCTGCTACTCATCGTTTTTGTTTTCTGATTAAGGAAATGACTTACAGCTCCTGTTATTTTACTGTGAAATGAAAGACAATAAAGCAAACACTATAAAGATCAATGAATTAAAAAAATAAAGAAATAAAAGATCAATGAATTTAAGATATCAACAAGAAATGACAGCCTTTTAAAGAGGTCAAGATTATTACTTTCATGTCAATACACATGAAGAATTTCCAAGCCCAGCTGGCCCCATCTATCCCTCTAACGCAAATATATGGAGAGCCATACACAAAGTCACACACTTCAGTGTCACTGCACAGACCACCGCAAATGCCCTATTTCCCTCTTGGGCACTTTACACGGATATATTACATTTGATCCAAATCAGAAGTTTTACTTGTGTTATAATTGAATACCAATATATGAAAAGAAAACAACTAGGTCTTGTCAAAACCTATGTCACCTTGAAAATAAAATTTTCACTATCAGTTTTCCCCAAAAAACAACCCTAAACAAGTTGCTTTTTAGCAATTAAGAATGCTGTTGGTAACCCTTGAAGAAATTCGATGGTTCAGACATGTTTAACAAGAATGATATAATAGGTATTGCTACTTTTTTCTAATACTGCCTTTATTTCCTGCTGGCTTTTTCCTAGTGTGTGGTCTAGAGGCAGAGAAGTCAGCCTGCTGGTGCTCTAGCAGAGAATTAGACGTGCTTGTCCCTTCTCATCACCACTCCAGGAAGCCAAGGGCAAACAAATGGCTGTGGCTCAGCCAGTTGAACTGAATTGAGATCGAGTCTGAATCTTCCCAAGTGATGCAAAGAGAAAATGGGTTCCAGACTGTTCCCATGACCACCTGAAGCTGGTGGTTGGTTTCATAGTCATCTGAAGCTTTCTTGGCTCTTTCAGTTACCAAGTCTAGTTCTACAGATAACAGTATTTCTTTTTGTAATAAAATGTTATATTTTTTATTGTGCAAGACTGTAAAATATTGTTTTTATTTATGTAATATAAAAGCTGCAATCTTTTAATTATATAAACTATAAGAAGTCGCTAATAAAAATAGGTACATACTTTTAAAAAGATTTTATTTATTTATTTGAGAGAGAGAGTGAAAGAGAGCATGAGAGGGGAGAAGGTCGGAGGGAGAAGCAGATGCCCCACAGTGCTGGGAGTCCGATGTGGGACTCAATCCCAGGACTCTGGGATCATGACCTGAGTGGAAGGCAGTGGCTTAATGAACTAGACCCCCCAGGTGCCCCTAAAAATATATATTTTAAGAGAGTCTATATTAAGGGATTTCTATAAAAATCAACTACCTTGGCTGCACAAATCAATGAATTTGTTCCTAATTGTTAAAAATGAATACATTTCAGTGAAACATTTTCTTTTATTTGACTTTTATGATGGTCAAAGTTATTTTTGCACACATGTGAAAGAGTTAAGTGACTGTACAATTCTTAAGAAAAATAGCAGTGCCCAAACCTTTCCTCCCATTCCTATTTTCTTGGAGACAAAATTTTTCAACACTTTTAGCTTTTTAGCTGTCACTTGTAATAGTTTTTCTCCACTGGTGTTAGCAAAATAACAATATTTTTAGTTCCTTGCTCTTTCCATTTTCAATATGTAGTACTTACTAACTCCTTACAATGGAAGATGAACACTTACCTATCTTTCATTCACTAGGCCCCACAGATAAACATACGTACTTCTCAGTTCTTCTATCTGCCTTATAAAATTGTGATATAATTTTGATTAAAATTATTCAGAGTACATTATTATGACTATGCAAACACTATTCACAGAGAAACTGAAAAATGACGACACTTTTCCTTCATTAAACAACTTTTTGTTTTTTTTCTGTAGCTAATAATTGTCTTACTTTGTTTTTGGTTTAGTTTATCTGTACTAATCCTTGAAAAATGCCCAAACTCTCTTGTATCATGTATTGTATCATTTTTATTTTCTTAGAAATAATCTTGCTGGGAAACTTCTAAGCTGCTCCATTCTCATTCTTGTTGTCCAAAGGCTTGTTACATTCCTGGTATATTCCATCATCTTCATTCTGTAGTTATTCTTTGCCTTTTTCTCAAAGGAAAGAAAATCCCATTTTCTGGATTGTATGTCTTCCTTTTTTCTTTGTTGCGCCATAATTTTAGTATATTCCTTTAAAAGTTTCCTAAGAGGGGCACCTGGGTGGATCAGTCATTAAGTGTCTGCCTTCGGCTCAGGTCATGATCCCGGAGACCAGGGATGGAGTCCCTCATTGGACTCTCTGCTCAGCGGGAAGCCTGCTTCTCCCTCTCTCATTCCCCCTGCTTGTCTTCCCTCTCTAGCTGTGTTTCTCTCTGTCAAATAAATAAGTAAAATCTCTAACAAAATAAAACAAAATAAAATAATCACTGCTGAATGCTCAGTTTCCATAGAACAGCGTATAAAATTAATAAATTAACAGAATTAATTTAAAATGGTACTTATTTGTTTTTAATTTTAATAACTATTCAGAAGCATAGATATCACCTCCATTTTACATATGAAGAAATTAGATCTCTGAAATAATTTTCTCAGGTTTTTCAAAATAGTGTGATATAAATATAACTAGTACGTTGTAACATTTCTGTATTAAAAAATACACATACATCTATAATTGATATATAAGATGTTCTATAATAAAAACGAATAAACAGGCCCATCAGTGGCATTCTGTGTATTGGCTCCCCAAAATTGTTTTAACTGAGAAGTTGTGAGGATCTTTAAGGAAGAGAGAAATAATTAAAAGAAACTTTTAAAAAGTTAGTGAGTTTGTGTGCTGTCCTCACACATGTCAGAATGTCTAAAAATCAACAACACAAGAAACAACAAGTGTTGGCAAGGATGTGAAAAAAGGGTAACACTCTTGCACTGTTGGTAGGAGTGAAAACTGGTGCAGTCACTCTGGAAAACAGTATGGGGTTTCCACAAAAAGTTAAAAATAGAATTACCCTATGATACAGCAATTGCACTACTAGGTATTTACCCAAAGGATACCAAAAAACTAATTTAAAGAGATACATGTACCCCAATGTTTATAGCAGCATTATCTACAATAACCAGATTATGGAAATAACCCAAGTATCTACTGATTGATGATGAGGTGGTATATATTACATATTACTCTGCCCTAAAAAAGAATGAAATCTTGTCATTTGCAATGACATAGATAGAGCTAAAGGGTATTATGCTTAGCTAAATAAGTCAGTCAGAGAAAGAAAAATAACATATGATTGCAGTCATATGTGAAATTTAAGAAACAAAGAAGCAGTGGGAAAAGAGAGAGAGACACACAAGTGAAGATACAGACTCTTGATTATAGAGGGTAAACTGGTGGGTATTAGAGGGGAGGGAGATGAAAGGAAGGGTTAAGCAGGTGATGGGGATTAAGGAGTATACTTGCTGTGATGAGCACATGATATACACAATTGTTGAATCACAACATTGTACACCTGAAACTAATGTTACACACTATGCTAGCTGGAATTTAAATAAAAACTTAAGAAAAAAAGAAGTTTGTGAGATGTAACATGCTTCCCCTTTTCCAAAAAATATCTACATTATTTATAGATACAGGTTGGATTTAGTATTTTTAATAAAATAATGAGGGAGATTATATTCCATAGTAGAACATGTCAATTATATTCACAGTGCACACTTTTGAATAATGTACCAATTTACTCCCAATATCAGTTTACTCATATCTAAAATGAGCATGATACCTACTCCATGAATTGTTTAAAGGATTTAGACATAAAAACTACATAAATACTAGAAAAGCACTAGGCACATAATAGATTCTATAAAATTCTACTTTTTGTTAATGAGTACAAACTCAAAACCATATATAAATTTGGGAGAGGTTAGATTCACTACATATCCTTTCTCTTGTTTTGCCAAGGCTCTAATATTGGCAAGATTTATTGAGTCTTAGGAAGAAACTTCTCTAACTACACTCCATTTTCTTGCTAGGAATAAACAAAGGAGGACTCACATTCAGAGTGCTTCACTAATAAGAAGTGGACTAATGCTTAAGTTTGTTTTAACAAATTTCTGTGTCTGTCACATCTTGGGTAGTGACTGACAGACAATAGGCTCTCCACAAATGTTTACTGAGTAAATTGATAAAGCAAAAATATTGCTAAAATTAGACCACTGTTTTTTTTCTAGTTATGCTTTCAATTTACGTTATCATTCTTTCCAAACTTATCTTTAGATGTATAGCTCATATTAAGGCAGAGGTAGGCAAATTTTTTTAAAGGGTTAGACAATTAATATTTTAGACTTTGTGGGCCATATGGTCTGGTCTCTGTTGAAGATACTTAACTCTGTCATTATAAACAAAAGCAGCTATAGAAAGGAAATAAGCAAATGCACATGGCTGTGTTCCAATATAACTTTAATTATAAACACTAAAATATAAAAACCATATAATTTTCACATGTCACAAAACATTCTTTTTTTTTTTTTTTGAAGATTTTATTTCTATATTCGTAAGAGAGGGAGCAAGCCTGAGCAGGGGGGAGGAGCACAAGGGAGAGAGAGAGGCAGACTCTGCTGAGCAAGGAGACCCTGGGACAGAAGACTCAATCCCAGGACCCTGAGATCATGAGCTGAGCCAAAGGCAGATGCTTTACTGACAGAGCCACCAAGGTACCCAAACATTCTTCTTTTGAATTTTTTCCAATCACTTAAAAATTCAAGTATCATTTTTATCTTACAAACTGTTCAAAATCAGGAAGTAGGCCAGGTTTGTTAAACAGACTATAGTTTGCTCCCCTTTATTAAGGTGTGGTTCTTTGTTTAAAAGCATGTGGAGAGAATTTGATGAACAATTTCCTCTAGTTGGCAGTACAGCAATACAGCAAATATAAGATATTTTTATTCTAAATTACAGTAGGACTTCTTTTCACAATATTTTCAATAAGACTGGTATAGCAAACTTCTTTTCACAATATTTTCAATAAGACTGGTATAGCAAACTTGGAATCCAGTTTGCTCAGGTATCATGGTTTCCATGTTATGACAAGAATGTTTACCAGAACATTTTGCTCATTTTTCAAAGTTCTCACTGGTTTCAGAAAACAAACAAATAAGAAATTATTATTTCAGTTTTTTCACCTTTCTCAAAACTTTAATCATTTTTGACTCCCCCCTTTCCTTGCATCTTTACCACATCCCTCAAATCCTATCAATTCCCAAATCTTGTCAGCTTTTCTTTTCTTCAAGTCCTAACTGTGTTCTTTTCTACCCACATTCATTGCCTAGTTCAAGACCTCATCCACAGTTATATTTTGTGAAATAAACATTTTATATACTCTATTTCTCTTCTGTCAATCACCTGTCGCTGTAATCCTCTGAACTGTGAAGATGATACAAATAGGGACTCTCATTAGAAAAACTGCCACATGGTCTTCTTTCCTTACAAGGACAGGCATAGGTCATTTGTCAAAATTACAACACAAGTAGCTTAGAAATAAATATAAAGAAAACAGTTTTCAATGCCATGGGTCATGACAGAAAACAAATTGCATGGCTAGGTTGCATTTAACCCGAACCACTTATTCACAGAATTTGCAACTGAGAGAGAAGATCAAGATGGCAGGCAAAAAATGATTAGCTTCAGGGATCAGAAGGAATCTTTCCTTCAATCATCTCTCTGTTTGTAGACTTAAGTCCGTGGGTTTCCCTGTATAAAAGCCTTCTGTTCAGAAATTAATATTCAGGCATCAGGACATTACTTTTGAAGTTACTTCTACTGAGATTTCTTGAACTTCACAAAAATTAGTATTATTCGATATGAATTAATGGGAAACTAGCAATTTTTTCATGTCTCATTCCAGAAAAACCACCCTAAGGACTAGAAGACACAGGCAGTTGACTTACCCCTGTTATGGATGGAATGCCTATATCTTGAGTCTATCAAGAGAAATAAAGGTGTGAAAGCAAAAAACAACAAAAAAAAACAACAACAAAAAACCAAAAAAAACCCCACCCAAACAAAAAAATTTGTCAAATAATGCTGACACATGAAACTTTTAGAACAGTCCAGATATCCTCTTGCCTCACACACATCTTCCCAAGCCAATGAAGTTTAATATTTAAGGCAATTAACCATATTTTGAAATTTTCTTGTCCCTAAATAACAGTTGATTTGATCTTTCCTTGGCAGGATTCTACACTCAAGAATTCTCTGCTTTCAGTCTTGATTCTCATCTCTAAACCTTCCAGACTTTGTATTCATAAATGATCTTTTCAGTCTGGGGACCTGACTTTATATAGAGGATCAGTGTTTGTTTTTTCCTTTGCCTCTGGAGAAAAATCTGCCCTAGAGCCTTCCCAAATAATTAAATCTTCTCCACCTCATTGATGTTACTTCAAGCCCAAACCTGTACTTCTTAACCGCATCCCCAAACTCCAAACAAAAAGACACCCCACCGCAGAATTAGAGTTTGTAGGAACCATATGTTGGATTTCAGTTGCTATCCATTTTCTTTTTTCTTTTTCTTTTTTCTTTTTTTTTTTTTTAAGATTCTATTTATTTATTTGACAGAGAGAAACACAGCTAGAGACGGAACACAAGCAGAGGGAGTGAGAGAGGGAGAAGCAGGCTTCCTGCCCAGCAGGGAGCCTGATGTGGGCCTCGATGGCCTGTCTCCGGGATCATGACCTGACCCAGTTGCTTAACCAACTGAGCCACCTAGGCGCCCGCTATCCATTTTCTTGACAATTACTAAATGGGATGCCAAGAGAAAAGCTGGAAACCAGTCTGACACTATTAATTTTTTTGATAGTATGAATAAAGTTGAGAAAAGCTTATTTATTGAATTCCCAGATGACTCAATTTTAGGTGATCTAACATGAAAGGTGACAGAATTAATATTCAAAATAAATGGTTGTCTTTGAATGATAGCTATGGTGGATATTTTTAATTCCTTGCCTGAATATTTTTAAATGTATCATTTTTTAATAAGAAAAGATATTTTAAAAGATTTAAAAAGTATCAGAATGGATATGAATATTGGATTAAACAACAAACAAAAATGATATCCTAAAGAAAGATGTAAAAATTACTGCATTTGTATTTTATTTAAAAAAAACTACAATGAACCTTTTATAAAATACAAAGTAGTGGAGATGTATCTTGTTAGCTGTAATGGATAGACTTATCAGCTATCAGTAAGTGAAGAAAAATTGATACCTTATAGGCACACAAGCTAACTTGATAACAGAAATTAATGATCATAACCTCATCATAGTGTGTCAATAAAAAAACTGTTAATAAAAGAAGATACCCAGATATTTTTATGCTAAGAAATATTTAACTATGAATATGAAAGTGAATGTGAATCTAGTCTAAACTTTAATCATGATAAGACAAATTCAAATTAATGTTACCAAAATAAATTTTGCGTTTCAGATTACCAAGATTAGAGAGTCTGATATCATAATGTATTAGGGAATGGGGAAACACTCATATATTTCATGAGTTTAAATTTGTAATACTTTTAGACATAACAGTTTGCTGTCTGTCAAATTTATAAATATACCTGCCCATTTTGGTGAACTGTGTTGGTATTCTAAATATTTGCTTCCTCTCCCTATGGGGAGAATTATACATCCACATCCATTGACATCAAGCTTGACATTGACTTTCACAGTGAACTCTAAGTAGAAGTGACATGCATTATTTTCAAGCAACTTTAAAGAGTTATCATATGATTAACCATGTCCTCTTTCCCTTCTACCAAAAACATAGTGTATTTTGGAAAAGGAGTTCTTCTTCAGCCTAGGTCCTAGAATGAGGATAATGTATGAAAGAGCCATAGCAACCTGCAATGAAGATGTAACATGAGAGAGAAACCTTTATTGTTATAAGCTACTGTGAATTTGTCACCAACATGTTATTATGATTAAGATTCAACCTAAGCTGACTGATACAGCATTTTACTCAGTGGTTCAAATTCTTGGAATTTATCCTTGAGTTATACTCATGAATATGTAAGATAGATTGATCGATAGATAGATAATATAGATAGATAGACAGATAATAGATAAATAGACAAATAACTTGTTTCTGTTATTGTGTGTAAGAATAAATGACTAGAAACAACTTAAATGTTCATCAGTAGAGAACTGGCTAAATTAAGTATGATACAACCATACAAAAATAATCTATGAAGCTGCAGAAGAAAATGAGGAAGCTTTTATGTATCAACATGAAATGATCTTACACAAATTTATAGTTATGAAGATGAGGAGACAAAAAGAAAATAGTTATGTGTTCATGCAGACTATCTCTGAAAGGTGGTATAAGCTTGACTCCATTTAGAAAAACTGGATGGCAGATGAATAAGTTTGAGAAGGTGATTGTTTTTATTGCATGCCACATTGGACACTTTAAATTTTGAATGTTTGTGAATGGATATGATACATTCAAAAGAAAAATAAAATTATAAATAAAAAAGGAAGATATGGTGTTTGGATAGATCATATCTGGACTTGGGAGTTCTGATCATCCTAATTATTCTATACTATAATTAACCTTCCTTTTGTTTCACACATTAACTTTCAATTCCAGCTACTAGATAACTCTAACCATTTGTTATGCCTGAGTACAATTCTATGACATTATGCAGTTTTGTCTTCTAATGTAGCCCTCTGGGATTTTTTCCCCTTCTCTGAATTGTAAAGGTAGTTGGTGCCCTTCCTAAAACTACTGAATTGCTGCCTCCATTTTGCAGCTACTGGGAATGTTGGCGGGAAGTGACTCATATCTTTACTCTTTTCTGGAAAATGGTCTTTGGCCAACAGGAGCAATCTTACCCCAGGATACATGGCAGTTTATGGCACCCTTCCCAGAGGAGGTTTACAGCCCGAGCTGACTGATACAAGAATAAAACAAATGAACCAACAAAAACCACTCAGCTTAGGTCTCAAGGAACAATTTGAAACAACTTTGTGTTTCATGGTCCAGAGCTCCCCATGGAATCAGGAGCTAGGGTCACATATTTATTTAGCTTCTTCTCTTGCCCTATCCTGATTTCTTTACTTCCTCTCAAGTTTCTTCTGATAACATTGGTTGGGAGAGTCTATAGGATACTACTTAAAAACTTAATAAGAAATACATTTTGTGTGTGTCGATGAATGCATGTGTTGAGTGTACGTGTGCACAGCATTATCAAGAAGGTCAGTGATGGTTGTCCTTTGTAGTCTGGACCTTACGGGAGAGCATGCTATTAGAGATCTGACTTTCTTAGCAGTAATGAGAACACTAGGATCCTGGAGTAGTACAGGCCAGGTAACCAGCATTTAACTATCAAAAATCAAGTAAGCATCATTACTGTAATGGGCAGCTGAGTTATCATGGCAGCCAGAAGGACCTGACTTACAAAGACATATTAAGAAACAGCCATTATAACATACCTTATGGGAGTAAGGCAGATGCACAGCTAACAGGATATTGTTTAAGATATAATCAAAAGACATTAAGACTGGATGAGCAGTCATAAATCCTTACCCTTTTTCCAGATCTGATTCAGAGCTTACATTCAAAATCCATTAATTGAAAGAGGGACCAGTTTCCCATGAGAATGGGCCTTACAGTATTATAGAACAAATATTTAAAAGTAAGTCTCTAAGCCTTTTCATAAATAATATATACCATTTACTTGAGTCGTCATATACTAAAAATAAGACAATGTCCAGCTATTTTGAAGACCTCTTCAAATGGTCTATTTCATAATGAATGAGTTGTGGTAGTCTTTTTGTTTAAAAAAAAAAGAATTGATTTACTTCATCTAAGTTATCAAATTTATGTGTGTAGAGTATTTGTAGTATTCCTTTATTTCTCTTTAATGTCTGTAGGGCTTATAATAATATCACCTATTTCATTCCTGATTTGTAATTTCTGTCTTTTTCTTTATCAGTCTTCCTAGAGGTTCATTATTTTCTTTTTTGATCTTTTCAAAGAACCAGATTCTTACTCATTGATTTTTCTGTACTTTTTTCTGTTTTCAATTTCATTTATTTCTGTTCTTATTTTTATTATTCCTTTTCACTGCTTGTTTGGATTTATTTTGATTTTTTTCTAGGACTTTCGGATGGAGCTTAGATTATGGATTCAAAATCTTTTCTCTTGCTAGTGTATGTATTGCATATGATATAAATTTCTTTTTCAGCACTGGTTTAGTTGTAACCTTTAAATTTTGCATGTTGTACTTTCATTTTTATTCAGTTCAATCTACTATTTTGATTTTTCTTTTTTGACCCTTCCATTATTTAAAAGTGTATTTTGTTTGATTGCTAGGTGTTTGGATATTTTCCCAGTATCATTCCATTATTGATTGCTACCTCAATTCCATTGTGATCAAAGAACACATCTGTATGATTTCAATTCCTTTACCTTATCTGAAGTATCTTATATGGACCAGGATAAGGCTCGTCTTAGTATATGTTACAGGAGCACTTGAAAATAACATGCATTTCATATATGATATTGGAGGGAGTATTCCATCAATGTCAATTAGATACTGTTGAGAGATGCTATTATTGAGTTCTATATCTTTGCTGATTTTCTAGTAGTTTCATCAATTGTTGAGGGAGGGGTGTTAAATCTCCAACTCTAGTTGTGGATTTGTTTATTCCTTCTTTTACTTCTATCAGTTTTGCTTGTAACTTTTTTTGTTTGGTGCAGACATTTAGGATTGCAATGTATTTTTTTAATTATATAATACCTACTCTGCTGGTCATATTTTTCTTGGAGCTGAAGTCTACTTTATTTAATAATAATGTAGTTTTCTTTTTGATTTGTTTTCCATTCTTTTCCTTTCACCCTGTCTATATTGTTATATTTAAGTACAGTTATTTTATTTTATTCATTTTTATGGAATGGAAAAAGATGTTTGCAAATGGTATATCTGATAAAGGGTTAGTATCCAAAATGTATATTTTAATTAATTTTTATTTTTTCCATAACCCAGCCACCCTATCCTACCCCCCAACCTCCAGCAACCCTCAGTTTGTTTTCTGAGATTAAGAGTCTCTTTTAGCTTTTCTCCCTCCCCAGTCCCATCTTGTTTCGTTTTTTCCCTCCCTACCCTCCACGACCCCCCATCATGACTCTCAAAATCCTCATATCAGAGAGAGATTATATGATAATTGTCTTTCTCTGATTGACTTATTTCTCTCAGCATAATACCCTCTAGTTCCAACCATGACAGGATTTCTTTCTCTTTGATGGCTGCTTAGTATTCCTGTGTGTGTGTGTGTGTATGTGTGTGTGTGTACACACATAGAGAGGACGTGATATATATATATATATATATATATATATAGTTTAGATTTTGAATCTGTAGCTCTATCCATTCTACTGTTGATGAACATCTAGGTTCTTTCCACATTTTGGCTATTGTGGACATTGTTGCTATAAACATTTAGGTACACATGCCCCTTCAGATCACTGCATTTGTATCTTTAGGGTAAATACCAGTAGTGCAATTGCTGGGTCATAGGGTAGCTCTATTTTTAACTTTTTGAGGAATCTCCATACTGTTTTCCAGAGTGGCTGCACCATTTTGCATTACCACCAACATTGTAGGAGGGTTTCCCTTTCACCATACTGTCATCAACATCTGTCGTTTCCTGACTTGTTAAATAGCCATTCTGACTGGTGTAAGGTGGTATCTCCCTGTGGTTTTCATTTGTATTTCCCTGATGCTGAGGGATGCTGAGCACTTTTTCATGTGTCTGTTGGCCATTTCTGGGTTGTCTGTTCTGTTCCACTGATCTGTATGTCTATTTTTGTGCCAGTACCATACTGTCTTGATGATTACTTATTTTATTCTATTTTATTTTAGAGAAGAAAGCATGTGCAAGAGAGCACGGGTGTAGGGAAGAGAGAGGCAGAAGGAAAGGGAGAAGCAATCTTCAGGCTGAAAGGGAGCCCCAGTGTGGAGGCAGGGCTTGATCCCAGGACCCCGAGATCATGACCTGTGCCAAAGGAAGACACTTAACCAACTGAGCCACCAGGCACCCCTTGAATAAAGTGTTTTTTTTTTTTAATAGAAGCTATAGAGGTGGGTCATGTTTTTAAACCCACAGTGCCAACCTTTGCCTTTTAATTGGTGTATTTAGACACTTTACATTTGATATATTCAATATTGATAGGACTTAAGTTCACTACTTTATATATGTTATGTTTTGTTTATTCTCTTTTTTGTTGTTCTCTTTCCTTTTTACTATTTTCCCTCTGTGTTCATTAAATATATTTTAAAATTCAATTCTGATTTATCATTAATATTTTTCCAGAGTAACTCTTTGTATAGGCTTTCTCATGCTTGCTCTAGGTTTTATGTTTTATAGACATAACTTACTATAGTTTACTGGTGTCATTTTTGCTTCACTATTCTAGTGAAGTATAGGAAGCTTATATCCCTTATCTCCCTTTTTGTACTTTTTTTCTCTCTAACTTATTAAATATTTCTTCTGCATTCATTTAGAACATTAGACAGTTTTGCAATTTTTGCTTCAATCATCAACTACAATTTAGAAAACTCAAAAGCAGGACAGCAGTTGTATCTACCTATATTTTTGCTTACTGTATTCTTTTCCCTTAATGCTTAAAATACCCTTCTTCTATTGTTTCCATTATGTTTAGAAAATTTCCTTTAGTCATTATTTTAGTGTAATTGTGTTGGTGACAAATTCCCTCAGTTTTCTTTTATGTAAGAGATTATCCCTTTATTCTGAATGGACATTTTCACTTGATAAAGGATTATGGAAATGAATTTCTTGTGACGCTTCCTTCTGATCTTTGTGGTATTTGATAAGGAATCTGATGTCATTGGAATGGTTTTCCCTTTTAGATATGGCATTGTTTCTCTCTGACTGCTTTCATAATTCTTATTTTGTCTTTAGTTTTGAGAAGATTAATATGACACATCTTGGTGTGGATATCTTTGAAATTATTTTATTTGATTGCTTAGATTTTGAATCTGTAACTTTATATCTCTTGTCAAGTTTAATATGTCTTAGTCATTATTTCCCTCAGCACCTTTTCATGCCCAATTTTCTTTCTCCTCTCTCTTCAAAACTCTAATGTTAGGTCATTTATTATGGTTCCACAGATAACTGATGCTCAGGTTGTTTGTTTGTTCCCCAGCCTATTTTCTCTCTGTTCAGATTGAGTAATTTATACTCTTCTATATTCTGGTTCATTGATTCTTTCTATTGCCCCTTCATCCTGATATTGAGCCCTTCTACTGAGTATTTTGTTTGTTGTTTCTCTTAGTTCTAAAATATTTATTATTCTTTATTTCATCTGTGTCTTTATTGAGACTACTTCTTTGCTGATATTTTTTATTTTTTTTGTTTCAAACATGTTCATAAATTCCTGTTAAAGCATTTTTATTATGGCTGATATGAAATACTTGTCACTTCATTATAACATCTCCGTTATCCTTGTGCTGGCATGTACTGATTATCTTTTTTCATTTAGTCTGAGAACTTTCTGTATCTTGATAGGAGTGATTTTTGACTGGAATACGGAAATTTGGTTGAAATTGTTAAATGATAAGACTCAAATCTTATAATTTATAATACTGTGGATCTTATTAATTTTCTAAGACTCTAGATCTCATTTTAACCTTCTATTTTCACTAGATTTCTCTGATACTGATCCAGTATCTGCTCCTTACAGCCATGTAGAGGTAACAGTCCATGTTCGCTACTCAGTCTCCATTGTTACACAAGATAAGGGGGAACTTCATTAGTACTAGATGGTATGGCAGGTCCACCCCTCCATGTATTTTATACTAATGCCACAATGTGAATGGCTTCATTATTGCTGGGTTATTGTGAAAGTCCTGACTCTCCACTAGGCTTCCTCTGAATTCACCCATGTAAGCAATGGGAGGAGGATCTCATTACTGTTGGCTCTGGAGGAAGGTTAAGCTCACCTTGTGGTTTCTACTGATAGTGAGAAAGGGGCTGGTGTCTCCACCATTGGTGAAGGTCAAGAAAGTCCCTGGTCCCTACTTGACTTTCTCTCACATGACCCTACTGAAAGTCTGGGGATCCCTCATTACAGCTTAGAGAGAATAGAGTCTAGATTCCCCAGTCAGCATTTGATGAAATAGGTAAGGATGTGGCCAAGCTTTTTCAGTTGTTTGGCTAGAATAGAGCACTTATTATCAAAGAATTTTCTATTTTCTTAGTTTGCTCTATTCCTGGTCCTTTGGCTAGAGAGAGTAGGCTCTTGTTGGGCTTGTTTGTTTGTTTGTTTGCATCCATTGATGGTCTGGGTTGCCAGCCTCTTCAGCTTCAAGTCTGGAATTTATGGGCAAAAAAGAAAACTTGAGGAACTCACTACTATAGTGTTCTTTGGATTCCGAAGTCAGCTGGTCATCTCCGCCCCCCCCCCTGTACTTTTTAGAATCTCTTATATTTGTTTTAAATGTAATGCCCAGAGTTTTTAGTTGTACTTAGTTGGAGGAATAAGAAAAAGTACATACACTCTATTTTTTTCCTGAAAGCAGAAATCTTAAGACTTTAAAAAATAAATCTTCACTGTTTTAGGATTTATGTTTCCCCTATGCAATCAAAACCAAATTTCATATTGTATTTCCCGCTAGAAACAGAAATTTTCTCACTCCTTTCTATTCCCACAGGCTTAAAAATAAATCCTATAGCCTTTTCCATTCCTAAAATTGATATTTTCCTATTCTGACTTTAATAAATGCTTTCATCAAGTGGCAGTTGATCAGATGGTTTATGTGACCTGATAGGGTGACACAGAACCTCTTTTCAAAATGACAGAATATTCAAAGCCTTTACTCTTTCCACCAGTAAAGCTTCTTTGTAAATGCCAGATTCTTTTAAAATTGTATTGCTTGCCAGTGCATGTATTATTCATCTGACTGAGGTATCCCACACTGTCAGGGGGGAAATTGCAAGAAATCTATCTTTGAGCTTCTCTTTGATGCCGTGAGAAGATTCAAAATGAGTGGACTGAAAGATGATTGTATTTTTCCTTTACTTTCTGGTTAAACTGACAAATCTGCCTCATGCTTTATGTTACCACATGACTTGTCACCCAGGAGGATGACCCTAAGAGTCTGAGTCACCCCCCCAAAAAAAAATTAGTTGTGGGATCCAAGTGTCACTGAGGAGATACTGATGCTGACAAATGGTCACATACATTTCTTTAGTTCTGTACATGACATTTTCTGAATGGGACAACTTATTTTGTAAAGTAGCAACAGCAGCAGAAGCTGAAAGGTGTCTAGGTATATTCTTCCCGGTACACAATTTATAAGGCAAGATCTTAAATTAGATAGAATGTACAAAGGTGAGACTAGAAAAGACTTCAGAGGTCACTGACTCATTATCCCCTTCCCACTCATGCCATGCTATAGGTGAGGAAATCGATTAGCTTCAGTGACTTGTCCAACCTAACCAGTGGCAAAACTAAGACTTAAACCTATACAACTGATTTTCATCCAATATTCTTTTATATGTAGCATGTAGTCACTAATAATGACTTTTAAAATGCTGGTTAATTATTCTGGATGAGGGCAGAAAATTACCAGTGTAGCATAGATGTGCCATCTATGTGAACTTTAGGAATATACTCCCATAAGAGTCAGGATTTTGATGACTAAATCATTCAAAAACACCAGGATGTGGCAGAAAAATGGACTGTGTGATTCATCCAGTGAGTAGACTCTTCCTATCTACTCCCAAGTCTTCTTAATGGTCAGTTGAAAAGTGAGCCAAACCTGGGTCCCTCTGAGGTCTCTATAAATCACATAGTTGTAGCAAAAGTTGTCTTGTCTTCCAGAGTTGGTCCTAGTTGGGCAATAGTTCCAGGACTCTTTTCTGAGTCCATTTGGAAGAATGACCTCCTGCTGCCCTCTACTTTCCTGAAAGCTTAAATCAGATGTGCCTTCCAACTTCCTTTGTTATCCTAAATTACATAGTTTTACATAGTTTTTCTGCACAGCTCTTTCAAAAATTGTAGATTCTATACAGTGTTAATTTTTAAAAATAATTTTATTTAGTTATTTGACAGAGAGAGACAAAGAGAGAGAGCAAGTATGCACAAGCAGGGGGAGTGGGAGACAGATTGGCAGGCAGCCCAATGCAAACTGGATCCCATGACCCTAGGATCATGACACGAGTTCAGGGCAGACGCTTCACTGACTGAACTACCCAGGTGCCCCTCTATACAGAGTTATAAGAGTACTACCAGTTTATAAAAGAGTTGCTTATATGTTTAAATATATACATATATGTGAAGGTTTTAGTATGAGTTTGTAGAAACTAGATATGTTTTATGAAATATATTTGGTAGTAAAAGCCACTTTAGATGAATGTTTCTGTTATCATTCACTGTGAGGAAAAAAAGAGAGTGGAGTATGAAAGCAAAAGATTAGATATTTTTTCTGGGGCACCTGGGTGACTCAGTTGTTAAGCATCTGCCTTTGGCTTGGGTCATGATCCTAGGGTTCTGGAATTGAGCCCCACATTGGACTCACCTCTCAGTAGGAAGCCTGCTTCTCCCTTTCCCACTCCCTTTGCTTGTATTCCCTCTCTTGCTCTCTCTCTCTCTCTCTCTCTGTCAAATAAACAAATAAATAAATATTTTTTTTAAAAAAGATTAGATATTTTTCTAATAACCATATTTTTTAGAGCCCCTGATCAGAGCACATAGTAAAGAACTATAGTAATAATAATAAAACTTGAACTCTTAAAAGATCCAGATATTGTGATTTTCAGAGACATCATAAGCTAGATCCCATAACAAAGTCCATTTTTCTCAAAGTTCTTAATTGTGGGAATGACTAGAATTCATCTCTTTAATTTTTGCATTGAGTACTTTTTGAATTTTTCATTTCTATTAGATCTTAGTTTTTGCAAATACCCGAGAATCACTTAAATCTATTGGCATATAAAAAGCAATAAATAAATATTGATTGGTAAGTAAGAAAAAGAGTTCATTTAGTAAATAATAAAGGGACAGTGAAGGGTTTTAACATAAAAATATGGTAAGATTTTCTCCACAGTTCTCTTGTTTCTGAATATTTTCTGAGCAAAGACACTGATGTCTTTTGCCCCTAACTATTTTTTTTAAAGATCTTATTTATGTATGGATGTATTTATCCAAGAGAGGTAGGCAGAGGGAGAAGCAGGATCCCCACAGAGCAGGGAATCTGATGTGGGGCTGATCCCAGGAAGGCACTCAGTTGACTGAGCCACCCAGGTATCCTTGTTCCTAACTATTTTTAAAGAAAGTTTGTATGGCAACAGCCTTGGAAGATAAAGTATCTTCTTCCTCTGGGACAGAGGAAATATTTGTTTGGTGTTCAGGATAATAAAGATAATGTCTCCTTCCAGGGTAAAGATTGAGCAGGTTTACTGAGCAGGACTTTTGGAAAACTGGGATTTCCTTGAGATTCCTCAGATGTGTGGTCACTGGGTACACAGCATCCACTTGGGACTTGGCGGTGAGGGGAACTGATGAGAATATATAATATATATAATGAATCTCTTTGTCCCTGCCCTAGGGGTCTCATGTTGTCTGATGGTATCTATGAAACTATGGCAAGCTAACTTAACAGCTTGAAAGATTGAAATTTCAGACCTTTTGCAGTTTTTGACAACAGCTAACATTATCAGTCTTCAACTACTACATTTCTACTATACTTAGCTATGACATCCACCTTAGTGATTGAAACTGAGTGAGCCTAAGAAGGAATTCCAAGGAAGGCTGTGACCAGCCAAAGAAACAATATTAAAAATTATAAGGGTGGCTGGCCTCCTCATCAATTATGGTAATATATTTTAACTGAAGACACTGTTTCACATTTCATGTTCTCCTCAAAGCAATATACAAATGTAAGAGTGCCACTGTTGGTGGTCTTGCAAAGTAATGAGAAGGGCATTACCCAGCTAAATGCTGCCATGAACATGAGAATTATATTCTTTTGCCTTGCTAAATTCTGGGTGTTCTTTCAGTGGTTTACAACACCCATTGACATTTCCTGTTTAGGATGATAATTTTATGTTGCCATGATGGCTCTTTTACCCTGATCGTTAAGCTTTTCTAAATACGGTCAGCAAGACCTATCAAAGCATGGTGGTTTACAAGTTAAACCACTGAATCTGAATTCTAGAAACCTAAGCCTTACATTGTTGTCTCTGGCATCAGGCCATTTGGACATATACTTTTATGTCTCATAAAATAATGGAGATGTGAACATAGCGTAAGTGGAGAAGGAGAACAATGGAATATAGATATATTAGTGAAGTGAATGAACTACCTGCAACTCGTAGGTAGTGTTTGAACTCTGCTTTCAATACACTAGCCACTCTTCACATGCAGCTACTGAGTACTTGAATTGTGATATGCTATAAGTACACACTGGAAATACTCTTCAGTACATCTCCTAGTGATTCCATTATTGAGATAATATTTTAGATATGTTGGATTAAACAAAAAATGATTAAAGTTAATTTTATTTTTTAATCTTTTTATGGATACTGGAATATTTTTAAATTCCATATTTAATTTTTTTTATTCTATTCTATTACCATTAGACAGTGCTATTCCAGACTATTCCTTGTCATCTACCTTTAGTAATAGGAACTGAATGGCCTGTAGGGAATCTGAGGACTGTTCTAATAGTTATAAACTAAATGGTGTCAACTGTGACACAGTAGATGAAAGAATTAAATCACTTGAAGGCTTTTAAATAGACCACAAGTTTCTTGAGGACAAAGGTCACATATTGCCATAACCTTTACTTTTCCCCACCGAAAAGTCTCTCACTTAGCTCAATAATTTTTGTCAATTGAATGAGTAATAAGGAAATCCAGGAAAAAGAAAACCTTCAAGTGCAGCAGTTCGGTATGTGAAGAAATTGTGCATATTAATTCTGAACAAGATGCCTATATATCGCTTCTCTTAGCAATCATTTATACTCTTCATTTAAGAAGGCAGCTATACTGTACAATTTATCTTCCAGTAAGTCTCACTGCCTCTCTAGACATCTAGGCAGGAAATGCTTGTTTTTCTTATTCATATCTTCTTCTTTCAGAACATACAGAGCAGTCATGGGGGTTAATTAAAGTGGGAATCACTTGTGCACAGATGAGGAAGTTAGTAGATACATAAGCAGTAGAATTTTCAAATTGTCTTAAGATCGTGGCCTAATAAAAGCATTCGGTATTTTGTGTGTGTGAAGAAACACAGTAAGTCCTAATAGAGAGGACAAAGCCAGCAGAAGCCCTGCAGTGTCCTTGTGCTGTCTGCATATAGTCCTTCATCTACTGGTAGGGAGTGATAACAGTGGAAATGCAGCAATGGCCCCAAAATGTAAGGTCCATGGCCACTAGCACTCATGCATGTTGTAGCAGAAACTAATGACTAGCATGTGAAAGACAGACAGGGATAAAGGGTCCAGTGGCAGGCTAAGGCATAAAAAGCATATTTTGTGTGTTTCTTATAAGGTGCAGTGAATGTTAATGCTAGCAGATGAGGGTGATCCCCCCACATCACTTATAAATAATAACAATATCATTATTTATTCTGTGCTAGGAAATCTATATTATAAAGTAGGAAAATTTGGAGGGGAGATGTTACTCTTGTTTTATAATTAAAAATGAACTAAGTTTGAGGAAGATTAAAGGACTCCCTAGGGACATAATAATGCTTCTCAGTGGAAGGGTCAGAATTTGAAGCCAATCCTAGTCTAACTGCAAAACCCATGCTCTTTCTAGTTAACCAATGTAACCTCCTCTCTGATGTAATAATGATTTTATTGGAATGATAATGATAGAGGAACAACACAAACAGCATTGGGCATTATCTTTATCATCCTCGTACTTCCTGCCTTCCTCCATGTCCCCCTTTCTCTTCCTCTCTCCTTCCCACCATTTTCCTGTAGTGTTACTCCCTCTTCCTCCCACTCTGGGCTCTTTATTATTCTCCTTTCCCCTCCTTCTCTCCTTAACACTTCTTTTCTTTTCTTAGTTTCCTCCAGTTTCCTCTTCCTCATTTCCGGTTTACTACCCAAGCATCAGTCCTGCCAATGCCCTCAGAAGACTTTGCTGTGTGATAGTCTGGCTACTAGAAAAACACAAACAGCAGTTGCAATACTTTGAGAGGCAAAATTAACTCCAGAGTTCTTCAAAGTTGTAAAGATAATTCTTCCACTGAATATCACAAATATTCTACCAGCTCAGAATCCTAGAATATTACAACTTGGAGCTTACCTAGCCTGATACCCTCATTGCATACCAGATAGAACTCCAGCCAAAGACAGGGACTATCCAAGGCAACTGAGCTTAGTGGCCAAGAATCCTGGAATTCTCATTTTAGTTTCTAGGAAGCAGCATGGAAAATTAAATAGGAATGTGAACAAGCAAGCCTACTGACTAACACTGAGTGAGGCCTGTAAAGGTGAGCTTCATTTCCTCCTTGCATAACGTTGTTGAGATGATAAATGATATAATGTCTGTAAAGGGCTCAGAGCTCTTAGGGACAGAAGCCTGATTTAAATGTGAGATGTGCTTATTACCTGAATACTAAAGACAACTTTTCATAACCTTAAGCCAGGCCTGAAGAAAGGAATCGTTGGACTACAGACCATTTTATGCCATTGAACTGAGATGATAAGAAGACCTCTTTTATATATAATAAATGAGTATTGAATGGATGCCAAGGAGATGTCTGTTTTACCATTGTTTCTGCTCAATAAAAAAGCTTTTCTAGGTAAGTGTGTAAAGTGATGCCTGGGCTCCTGCAGGTGCAGTGGATGGGTTCCAGTCTTTCCTTTCCTCTGTTTGATTCTCTAGCTGACCCTAAAAGAAAGTGTACGGCAGCAGTCCAATCTGACTCCCAGCTAGGTTCATCCTTTTATTCCAGTGTGTACTTGAGTTGAAAGGGGTAGCTCATTTTAGAAGAAAGATGCTACACTAAGAAGCAGAACTGGATCCTGTACATGGTTGTAACCCTAACTAGTCAGCTGATTTGTACAAACCGTAGAACCTTTTCTTCCCTACTTTCTCCTCTATATTATGCAGCTGATATTGCCATTGACGTCCAAGAGTAAACATTAACTGAGATGCGGTACATGAAGTGGTGTGCTCAGAGTCTGGCACACGCGAGGCCCCGTAAATATGACCTATTATTATTATTGCTTTTGTTTAGATTAAAGTTTGTCTTAAAGTGTTAGGATTTATACTGTCAATATTTGTGCCTTCTGAAAAGCAGCTTCAGAAAATTGTGTTTATCACTCAACAGATCACAGCTCTGTGAACTGGAATCATGTTTCGAAAGAACAGACTGATAAGCCTTACACACAGATCTCTTTCTCCATCCGCAAACCAATAGCGTAGAATGTTCTACAGACTGAATGCTTGGCACAGAGCAGAATTCTGAAATAAAACTCTCATTGTTTTTCCCTCTTTCTTTTCTTTTTAAAAAGTATTTAAAGTTAATTCCAACCTTGGTTATTTATTTTCTTCCATGGGAGGAATAAAAGGGGGGGGAACATCTGTTTGCAATAGTGGATTGAAAGGTCTAAAAATAAATTTGCTTTAAAGAAAAGAAACAAAACTTTGTTGGCACTCTAAATCCGATCGTCACAGTGAAATGTTTGTTCTAGAGATGTTTGGCTTCTTTTAAAAAAGAAAAAAAGAGCAAATAATGTAGAATTATACATTGCTAGTTAAGTGGTTTACCACATTAAGATGTGTTATTTTTACTCATCTGGTAAATAGTTTGAACCGTGACATAATGTCTTAACATTTATATTTCAATTCTGAATATACCCGGCATCTCTCATTTGTTTTAATAAGAGATTAGTGAGATATAAAATTAGTTCTTTACTCTCAAATTTCTGAAACTAGAAAGCAAAAAACCCAAAGTACAGGTAAGATATCTGTCGTTTGTATTGGCTGTGATCGTAAGAAGTCTAGTTGCCGGCTGTGGTAAAGAGAGCTTTGTTTTGATACATGTTTTGGATTGTGTTTTCACTTCACTTAAAAAATAAAAACTATCCATTGTAAAATAGGCTCAGAAATGCTGTGACCATTTCACAAAAAGGGAACAATCCTGCCAAATGACTTACATGGCAGTTGTCTCTTGGGAAGCCCAGATAAACTAAGATTAGGGAGGGACAGTGGCAGGGGAGTGATTAGGGTTGACAAGTAAAAGGGAGCTTAGAGAAACTGAAATAGAAAACAGATGGAGTAGATAAATATGGAAGGGCTGCTGGGGTATCTTGAAAGACAAACATTGGTTGCTCAGAAGCAGTTGAGCCAGAAAATGCTTGAAAATGAGTTACTGACAGGGATTTGTTCAGGCAAAGAGAAGGAGCCCAGGAAAGAGAGAGCTGGGTTAAGAAGGATTTCTGTAGATGAGAGCACAGGCTTGCTAGTTACAATCCTTCCTAACAACAACAACAAAAAAAAGGACAGGACACTCACAGGAAAAATAGCAGAGCGTCTGGCTTTCTTGGTGAGCCCAGGAAGTTTAATAGAATATACTATTTGGATCAAAGGTGTATCTTCAGCATTAAATTGGAATTAAATCTAAATAACTGATTAATATGTCAAACAATTGAATACTTGAATGCAGTTCGAACCTGAGATTTTTATATCCTTAGTTAAATTAATGGTATCCACAGAGGAAATGGTGTTTTTAGGAAAGTAAGGCAAAGCATGAAATGCCAGGAGGATAATTATGAACACTGAGCCCTTGAGTAGTGGCCCAGGGGGAATTAGAATTTATGGTTTCATTTTACCTATTTAGAAATGGCAAATGCATTACATATACTATACACTGCATATATAAATATGCCTAAGTGGCTGAGAATACAACACCCTTGTTTTGTAATAGGGTACATTAGGTTGTCCCCGAAGAAATCTTATAATAACTCTTGGCATTACCTGAAGCTTTCTACCTTCTCCGCAAGTCAAGATTCGCTGATGTCACATTTCTTTGAGCTTGCAGTAGGATAAGCAAGATATTTAAAAATACTATTTGCAGTGGGTTAGTGCCCTAAAGGCCATGGGCAAACATGCATATTTTAAGAGTCCTTTGAAAGTATGAAAATCCCCTAGAACAGTAGTACAACCCAAAATACATCTCCTGTTATACTTTTAGTTTTTGATAATTTTGATTCAGACATTAAAAATATCAGTTCAGATAATCCTTCAAAGAGCTAGCCATGTCTACCATCTTCACAGTCTCCCCTCTTTCATGCTCTCTAAGCCTCTCAAATCAACTAGCTCACTCCATCAGAATGGCCCTTTGAAGGTCACCTGGCCTTTCAATTTTCCATTTTTCGTCTTACTCGTCCATTTATCAACATTTGCCACAATTTTGACATTTTAAAAAATTTCTTTGATTCTGAAAAATCACTCTCCATGATTTTCTTCTATCACTTTGGTTCCTTCTTCTCAATATCTTTTGTGGGAAGAATCTTCCTTTTAAACCTAAATATGTGAGGGGCGCCTGGGTGGCTCAGTCAGTTAAGCATCTGACTCTTGATTCTGGCTCAGGTCATGATCTCAGGGTCCTGAGACAGAGCCTCGTGGTGGGTTTTGCGCTGGTCATAGAGTCGGCTTAAGTCTCTCTCTCTCTTTCTCTGCCCCTCCTCTTTTGCACACACATGCTCATTCTCTCTCTAAAAAAATAAAAAGAAAATAAACCTAAATATTTGAAAAATTTTAAAAAGATTTTATTTGTTTATTTGACAGAGAGAAACACAGCTAGAGGGGGACACAAGCAGAGGGAGTGAGAGAGGGAAAGCAGACTTCCCGCTGAGCAGGGAGCCCGATGTAGGGCTCAATCCCAGGACTCCAGGATCATGACCTGAGCCAAAGGCAGACATCCAACAACTGAGACACCCAAGTGCCTCTAAATATTTGAATTCTTCAAGAATCTGTATTGCCATCTTTTTCATCTGCCTCTACATTTTCTTCCCAGATGAATACCAACCACTGTTATGCCTTCATTGATGACTACAAATTTACCTCTTCAATCCAGACCCCTTTCTCTGAGCCTCTAACATATGTTTCCAACTATCAACTTAACATACATACTCTAAATAAATGGTCTAATGATATTAGGATTTTCATTTTATTTCTCATCTTAGTAAATGACACCAGCATTTATCCGCTTGCTCATGCCAGAAACCCAAGTGCCAGCTTTATGGACCCCCCTTCTTCTCTGTACATACTCAATCACCAAAGCCTGTTAACAATCTTCCAATATAGATTTAGAATCTGGTAATTTTTTTCTCTATATCTTCTGCTTCCTCCCTAACCCAAGCTACTTACATCTCTCAGCCTGGTTTCCTTCAAAAGTTTTTAAAATCACACATCTTCACCTATTTTTGTTGTTGTTGTTGTTGTTGTTGTTGTTGTTGTTGTTGTTATTGTTGTTGCTTTCAACCTATTCTCCAAATAGTTATTTAAGAACTTCTTTTTAAGAACGTTTTTAAAAAGACAAATCTAATCTTATCACTGCCTCTTAAAGCTCCTATCTCCCCCGCCCCACCACTCCCAGCTCTTAGATTACAGTTTTCTTGGACTGAGTATAAAACTAACAATCCTTATTGTGGTCCTAAAGCCCTGCATGATCTCTTCCCAGTTTACCTCGAAGGCTTCATATCCTGAAAATCTCTGACTTTCTCACTAGTGTTTTATACCTCTGGGGATCAATTTTTCTGTTGCTTGACTCTCCAAGTTCTTGCATGAGGACAGACTCATATTTAGCCCTCTACTTCCATCCATTTGCCCATGACATGATGAATTCCTCCTCACATTTTAGAGTTAATTTTTTAAATATAACTTCCTCAGGGAAACTGCACTGTCTACTCACACAAACTTCAGGCTAACTTGTTTCATTTTTTCAGTATATCTAAGTAGTTTGCTTCATTGTTATATAGAAATTGTATTGAAATAATTGTGTAATAATTTGTTTAATTTCTGTGTCCCTTACTGGAATCTGCACTGAGTTTGATCTGGGTCTTTCTATTCACCATCACACCCCAAGTTCTATATCTTTCTATATCTCTGTTGTATCTTCAATATTATATTTTTATTACTATATCTGGTATCATGGCTTTTCGCAAAAGATCTCACATAAATGAATGCACAAATGAGTAAAATTATCCTCATGATGCCTGAAAAATGGCAGGCTTGGAATTACAAAGCACAAAAGACTTTTACTTACTCACGAGTGTGAAAAAGAATGCAATGGAATCATATTCATCATATTGTTTGTTCGACTGCTTGTAAGATAGGGAAACAAAGATTTTTGGAATTAACTACATTATAATCTCCATGTCATTATCAAGAAACCAGCACAATCTTTGGAAAGCTGTTTGGCAATAAGTATTAAGAAAATGTGCAAATAATCACATTCACCACCTCAGTAATCCTACTTATAAGCATACTTACAATAATGAAATTTACAGAATTTTATTGCATAAAATTAAAATTTGGAAACAACCCAAATGTGCAAAAAATAGGGAACTGGTTAAATAGATTGTGGCACATTTATTCAATGGCATAAAATAAAAAATACTTGAAACACATACTCATATATATATACACACACATATATACACACAACAACTGTAATTACGACTTTTGTAAATATGCATGTGGAAAATGTCAAATATGTTCACAAAAAGGATTATGGTTGATTGATTAAAATGGTAAAGAGGTTACAGGATATTATTTCATTCTCCTTGCCAAACTCTGATAGTATTTTATTTCTCTCACAGGGCTTCTTTTATAATCTGTTTACCTTTTAACCCAGTAATTCACTATTATCTGTCTTCAGCTTTAATTTCTTCCAACTTTGTAAGTCACATGGCAAAAAAAGGAAGTTTTATTAATCTGCGTCTATTCTAACACACATCATCTACTACAACTCACTGATTTCGTTGTAATAAATGTTCTAATGGAAGCATGTAGAGAAAGACCAGAAAGAATGTTTATACTCCTTAAATAATGGGAACAATAAAAACTGAAGTTGGACAGGAAACTTTTTTAGGAGTAAGGATCTTTGCTAAGATGGTACAAGATTTCCTGAGGAATTCTGAGTATCTTCATTTCATTTTTTTCTTTTTCCTTAATGTCAACAGTTTTCAGGATATTTTTTAAAGAAAGTGAGCATTTGATGAACACATACAATGAGATGAATTAAGACTGACCTAGTAAGAGAACATGGGATAGACTTGCACAGAACTTTTTTGTTTTAAGTGGGTGATTTTTTTCTTCTAAAATCAGAGGTATTCATATTCTCCTTTTACGGGGAATTGAAGCCATTTCTGAGATTTTAATTCAAACACTAATAGTTACACAAGAACCAGAACCAGAAAAAAAACGTTTAAAAATTCGGGGAAGAAGAATGTATTTCGTTTGCCTCCTATACTTTGATGACTCAGGCAGAATTTTACCCGAAAAAAAAAAATTAAAGGTCATGTTTAACACTCAAATATAATAGGGCAATCCCCCTCCCTAAGGATACTTTTTAACAGACATGTAAACTAAAACTTCTTGCTTAAAATTTTTTTACATTATGATGGCAATTTTCATATAGGTGACAGATTGATAACTATTTTAATTCTGTTTTTACGTTATTTTTCTTAATTGACAAGATTTCCAAGAAATGTCAAGCCTTTGTCCTTCTCATTTTTCTGTCTGCCCCAGGGGAGACTTTTTCTTCTTTAAATATTCATTGGCTTAAAATGTTAAGAAAATTACTCATAGCTTCTTGGAAAGTTCCATGCCCCCAACCCCTTTCCTTCTCATCTGATACAGCCAAGAATTTTTAGGAAGTACCTCCTTCAGCCAGACTGACCCTAATCGAAGCACTTTTCTCCTGGGTGGGCAGCCAGACTCCTAAAGACATTCCTCATGGTTTGTTTAAGGCAAGTTTATCCACTTTCAGCCCAGCACCCGATACCAAGCGAAGGAGCGTCACATTTTACGTACATGGCGTATGTAGGAGGAGCAGCTGTCTGGTATGTGTGAGACTTCTAAGGAAAATATCCATTTAGATTTACAGCAATATATTTTTCTTAAACTGCTGGTTCAGCGAACTCAGGAGAGTGCCCAGTCTGCAATGCATAATGCCAGTTCCATACTAGCTCACAGTCCCCAGACCACAAAGGGCCCTGATTGAGACTCCGAAGGCAACAGGGATCTTACAAAACTCAGAGCAAACTCTTTTCTCAACCAGAGGCAAGCTGATTCTTCACACTGAGATAGTCTCTGCTTATCCACAGCAGTGAAATTCCTGGATTTAGTTTCGAAATTGGATTATAAACTGCCTCCGGGCAGGTAGAAGAAGCTTTAATCAGTTGGGCCAGATGTTTCCATCCCGGAGGAGTATCTGCTGAACAAATGAGAAAGAGAAGTTCATCTTCTCGGCTCGCCTCTTTTGTGTCACATGAACCTCAATATATATATTTTCATTAGCTGGTTGTCTAGGGAACAAGAGCACTGCCAAGAGAATTTGCCAAAGCGAAGCCCGAGAACAAAGCTTGTTTGGCAGCATTGGGTATCATGAGCATACATTCATTTAAAAAAAAGGAAAAAAAAGTTAAAAAAATTTTCTGTGAGAAAATTTGTGAATTCAAACGATTTTATGATTACTTCAACATATAGAAAATCAGTTTTTGGCATGGCAAAAAAATATGCCTTTAAAAGAGTGACATATTTTATATATTTTCTAGAGATATTTTATGAGTTTCCAGACTTTTTCTGGTGTACTGTTAGAACACTAATAAAAACACAAGTGCCCCAGATGTCCTACTATTTGCTTACAATTTTTAAATGGAAAAAAAAAGTTTAAAGAAGAAAAAGAACAATGAAAGCCACTGGTATTAGTATAAAATATTAGTTTCATCTGTCCAAGGCATCAAAAGATTTCAAAGCCTGTTTTGTGTGCATGCATGTGAACATTTTGAAACAAAATTAAAATCTTCCTGAATTAAATAGAAATAATGGTTGGTTAAGTCTTTTTAAAAGTTAAATTACAGTTTTCTGGCAGCAAAACCAGCTATATGCCTTTTTTTTCCACTCAACAAACAAAATATCAACCTTGAGTTTTGCTTTTTCTTTTGACCTTTTACATTAATAAAGTGATAAAATGTTTTGGGCACAATATTTGTCATTTCCAAAGTCAGGTACAATCTTCACAAAGCCTCCTAAACTGAAAGGAAAAGAATACCAATTTAATGTATACTATAGGGATTTAATA
Source organism: Spilogale gracilis (assembly GCA_004023965.1). Classification (NCBI taxonomy): domain Eukaryota; kingdom Metazoa; phylum Chordata; class Mammalia; order Carnivora; family Mephitidae; genus Spilogale; species Spilogale gracilis. Next base: position 373,022 of record PITA01000115.1, read on the forward strand.
TAATTTTTTCCCTGTTTGTTATTTTTTTATTTTTTTTATTTTTTCCTAATTTTTCCTTTAGAGTAATGTTTACAGGAGGAAATAAATGAAGTCTGAATCACTTGGTAGTAAATGTTAACCACTTGTTAATTATAACACAAATTAAAAGGAACAGTTGAAAAACTTTTTTGAAATTAATCCCTAGAATTTGGAATAATGACTTTTTCACTTCATCTCTCTCAATAGCTAACACACACTCTTAAATGGACAGATCTCTTTCCCACTCTTTTCTTCTCAGGATTGTCCAGCATTAGGCAAGAACACCCTGGAAGAGAAAGTAGCTTGTGAGTGTAGCCAGCTCACCCAGTGAGGTTAAAAGTCCCTTTTAATACAATTCTAAGGAAATTCGAGTTGTCAGTTTTGATCTAACGTTCCTAGTCTGCCATTAATGGCACAATGCCACACCAGGGCTGTTTCTGTGTCATTTGGGGCAAACTACTAAGATTTTCTAAGGACTTAGTTACTTTCTCATCTGTAAGTAGGGTGTTGGATTAGATTACTTGTTTCAAGTCCTTGTATTTTAAGGCAGGGAAGCACAATATATACAACTGCTAAAATCAAGAGCTTTACCTGGGAGGATTCTATGGGTGAGGATGTGTGGGCTGCAAGTCACTAAATCTCTCACTTCTCCGCATACTTCCTTTGACCTCCGAGGGATTTCTTTGGATCACAGTTTGAAAACTGGGCTGGGTAATCTCCAAGGCCTTTTCTACCCCCTTATATTCTGTCATTATAGATACTATTCTAGAAAGATTGAAGGATTTAGAATTTAGAGATCAAATGGATCTAAGAATTTATTTAGTTCAATTAGTTCATTTTGAGGATATTAAAACCAAGCCAGTTTTACCAAATCCGAAGCTGTCTTCCTAAATTGGGCATCTTCTCAACACATTGTAATCAGATTAACCAGAATCAGTTCCTAAAATATCTGGACTATGGGTGAAGGGAAGAAAGAATAGATGTTACCTGTACCCCTTAACCTGCAGAAACTGTCCAAGTTTGTTTTATCCTTAGGCTTCTGGGTTAGGGTTATGACAAAGCCTAGAATACAGAGGGTACATCTGAGAAATTTGAAACGGCAGCCGGGTTATCCCCACCTGAAAGACTTGAAGAAAGTCAGTTTATCCTGTGACCCTCTGAGGTTTTGGATCTGTTTAGGGTTAAAGTGTTAGGCATCAGGCCTGAACTAGGGACGCAGAACAATCTCCAGACTTTATTATCCAAATCACACTCTATGCACATTTGGATCCTTTGTAATAAAGGCCATTATTGAAGTCATTGTGAGTTAATGGCAGCAATCCTTTTATATCCCCTGTGTGTAAAAGGTATGTTTTCCTTTTAGATTTCTTCCTTATGGCACTAGTCTCTTGAGAAGAACAAAGGAGGAGACTTTTACAGATAGGAAGGAACTATGAGAATTTCTACTCTGAGGGGCTCAAACAAAAAACAAAAAGCAGTTACATTGGTGAGCTTTCCGAGAATTTTGCCTGGTGTTAGAAATAGTTCTGCAACCTCCATACCACTTGTAAACTATGTCTATGGGAGAGCTCCATTCTTGTATACAAGGTTTTAAACTGGGAAGCTAAAAAATGATGTTTCTAATCTCAGTCCCAACCATGCCTATAGCTGTGGGCAAGTCAATTAACCTTTGTCAGCTTATTTATACATAAAATCAATTTGCTAAAACTTGCTATCGGTTGGCCTTAAAGTAATTCTGTGAGAATAAAAAATGGATAGATGTTTTCAAAAAGATTTGAACCCCGTAGCCAAAAAAGATACTACTTTGAAGAAATCTCATGTGCAAAGAATTTCATGATTACTGGCAAGGAATGGTGAATTCATTTGTCATGACTGCCAGTAAACAGTTTCTATTTTTATATTTTGGAGGACATGATAAGATACAACAATAAACATGGAACAGAATGGCCCCAGGGAGAAAATTGCATTTTGAACAGCTCCTTCTAGACTCCCTAATGATAAGCAAATATTATTTCACTTGAGAGTGACTAAAAACTTAAGAGGTAGTTTGAAAAAATATTTAACCCTCAAGAAGGATACATTTATTACATTTCTAAGTATATTTTAGGAAATTTCCTATTCAGAATAGTGAAATGCTGGTATCACTTCATTTTGTTTGGCCCACTGTGCTAATGTCTTCAGAAGGTCTCCTCAAGATTAAGGACTAATCATCTTCCACTCCTCAGATTCTTTTTTTTTTTTTTCAATTTTGCATTAATTTATTAGGTTATTTTTTCAATTTCATCCTGTTTTATTACAATGTAATTGACGTATAACATTGTGTGATTTTAAGGTGTACAACATGTTAATTTGATACGTTTATATTTTGCAATCTGATTACCCCATAGCATTAGGTTAATTAACACCACTTTCATGTTGGAAATTCTTTTTTATTTAATTTATTTATATTTTTTCAGGAATCCTCTTTTTTTTTTTTTTTACATTTCAAAAAATTATATTTTTATTTTTATTTTATTTATTTATTTATTTATTTATTTATTTATTTATTTATTGTTACTAAAAATTTTTTTTCCAGTGTTCCAAGATTCATTCCCCATTCCCCACACCCAGTGCTCCGCGCTTTAGGTGTCTCCAGTACCCACCAGCAGGCTCTCCCATCCATCCACCCCCCTCCCTCTAAGTCCCTCAGTTTGTTTCTGTGTCCAAAGTCTCTGTTGTTTTGTTTCCCTCCCTAGATTACCCTAGTTCCCATTTACTTTCCTTCTCCCACTGTCCTCCAGGTTACCCCTCATGCACCACAAGTAAGTGAAACCATGCGATACTTGACTTTCTCTTCTTGGCTTATTTCACTCAGCATAATCTCTCCAGTCCAGTCCATGTTGCTACAAAACTTGGATATTCATCCTTTCTGATGGAGGCATAGTATTCCATTGTATATATGTACCACTTCTTCTTTATCCATTCATCTGTTGATGGGCACCTTGGCTCTTTCCACAGTTTGGCGATTGTGGCCATTGCTGCGATGAACATTGTGGTGCATATGGCCCTTCTTTTCACTACATCTGTATCTTTGGGGTAAATGCCCAGCAGTGCAATTGCAGGGTCATAGGGTAGCTCTATCTTTAATTTTTTAAGGAATCTCCACACTGTTTTCCAAAGCGGCTGCACCAGTTTACATTCCCACCAACAGTGTAAGAGGGTTCCCCTTTCTCCGCAGCCTCTCCAACACTTGTTGTTTTCTGTCTTGTTAATTTTGACCATTCTGACTGGTGTAAGGTGGTATCTCAGTGTGGTTTTGATTTCAAATTCCGTGATAGCTAGTGATGCTGAACATTTTTTCATGTGTCTGTTGGCCATTTGTATATCTTCTAAGGAGAAGTGCCTCTTCATGTCTCTTGCCCATTTTTTGATGTGTTCATCTTCTTTTTGGGTGTTGAGTTTGAGTAGTTCTTTATAGATCTTGGATACCAGCCCTTTGTCTGTAGTGTCATTTGCAAATATCTTCTCCCATCTGTGGGTTGACTCTTTGCTTTGTTCACTGTTTCCTTTGCTGTACAGAAGCTTTTTATTTTGATGAAGTCCCAGAAGTTCATTTTTGCTTTTGTCTCCTTTGCCTTTGGAGACGGGTCTTGAAAGAAGTTGCTGTGGCCGATGTCAAAGAGGTTACTGCCTATGTTCTCTTCCAGGATTTAGATGGATTCCTGCCTCACGTTGAGGTCTTTCATCCATTTCGAGTTTGCCTTTGTGTGTGGTGTAAGAGAATGTTCTAGTTTCATTCTTCTATATGTAGCTGTCTAATTTTCCCAGCACCATTTATTGAAGAGACTGTCCTTTTTCCACTGGATATTTTTTCCTGCTTTGTCAAAGATGATTTGACCATAGATTTGTGGGTCCATATGTGGGCTCTCCACTCTGTTCCATTGGTCTATTTCTCTGTTTTTGTGCCAGTACCATGCTGTCTTGCTAATCACAGCTTTGTAATAAAGCCTGAAGTCAGGTAATGAGATGCCCCCAGCTTTGCTTTTCTTCTTCAGCAATTCCTTAGCGATTCGGGGTCTTTTTTGGTTCCATATAAATTTTAGGATTTTTTGTTCTAACGTTTTGAAGAATGTTGGTGGAATTTTGATCGGAATGGCATTGAAAGTGTAGATTGCTCTGGGCAGTATAGACA